>JAOWBW010000346.1:1179005-1512279 GCA_026119855.1 Campanula takesimana
CCCTCTCCTTTTCTTCTCCCGTTCCAATTGTGCCCTTGCCGCTTGCTTCTGGGCGGCCACGCTCTTGGGAGGCATTGTATCTTCGGGACCTGAAAATCAAAGGGAATTTAGCGCCCCCTCCGGATAGCAGAAACAAAATAAGCACAGACAAAAGAAATAATAGCAAAGAGAGACCGGTTAAACCAGGGTCAGAGCACGCGTCCCCGTGGTTACCGAACGAGCACTCAGAAGCAAAAACAAAAGACTGATGAACCCTCCAATCGGGATCTCTCAGCAGGGGGACCATATCAACCCTAGACCCGCGATCAGGAGTACGACTCGGGGCCACCCCAGCATAAATCAAAAGGTCCTCATCATCTATGATGGCCTGTACATCAAAGACCTGAGGGACCACGGCTTCCACTGTCCCATCTTCCCCCAAGACCCTCCTTGCGTGGCGAGCAAGATAAGACTCCAGGGCCTCGCTCAACTCGCGGCCCTCTTCCGGATCCGGAAAGTTTCTTCGAGAAACCGAGATAGGAGATATATTCTCAGGATGGGGAAAAGGCCAACCCAGGCGGTTCTGGATCACAAGAGGATACCTTTGCCACTGGTCGAATTTGTTAGAGGCGGCAGAAAAAATCTTCTTGGAGCGCGGTTTTGTTTTCAAGCTCAGGCAGCTCGCAGTTATCTGATGAGTAAAGTAAATATGGAGGGCAGACAACGAGGGCTCAAACCCGAGGACGCGGCTAACCACGATGAAAGACACCAAATAACGAATAGCATTGGGAGTCAGGTCCATAGGCAGACACTGAGCGAAGTTCAGAAATTCGCAAATAAACGGGTCAAGAGGGAGGCGAAGCCCATTTTCAAACTGCACTGGGTAAAAGACACAAGCCAAGTTCTCTGCGCGGACCAAGGTAGAAGTCATTTTGGAGCCTCCGGTAGGCGATGCGTACTCACCCAGACCACTCACAAGGTAAACCTTTGGGTCGACATGATACTGAGACCGGAACTCATCGTCAGAATCACCCTCGCCCTCATCCGCTAAGGCCGCACCCGAGGTAGACGCCCCCATCTGACTGACCGCACGGTTGTCCGGCCCTTCGGGGAAAGAACTCACTATCTTGACCGGCGAGCGCCTCAAGCTCAACTTTCGGGCAGCATCAGGGGCCAGCCTCTCATCTGGCCCGCGAGAGTCCGTGGGAGTCTCGGAAGATACGGGCTCGTCGATAAGCCCGCAACCAATGTTGATCTCCTCCCCGGCATCCGAAGCGTGATATTCCAATAAGAAACTGTCACCTTCAGCGATCGGTTCCAATTCCTCGTCCCCGCTAGACAGTTCCACAACGCCCGGGGCCGCTGGAATATCCTGCGGTTGCTCGGTACTGAGCAAGTCATCATTCAAAGGAGTATCCATCCAAGTCAAGGGATTCGGACCAGTCGAGGACACACGGTCTCCGCCCTGCCTCACTAATCGCCTAGCGTTCCCGGCCATATCTACATTATCAGGGAATCGAGTTAAAACGGCCCTAACAAAAGTGCCCAGTTGCTCCTCACTCACCCCCCAGAACTCTCATCCTCCCTGAGTCATAATGAACCCGAGGACCTGTTTCCCACAGCAGGGGTAGAATCCAGGAATCTCAGTTATAGACTACTCCTATGGTCTTGAAGACATCCAAAGAAAGCCTTTTCCAGGCATTTATCAGATATCGATAAATCCCTCCCGTTCGTCGACAACAACCAAAGAGGTCAGGACGGAGATTGCGCCCCAGGTCCAGTTCATTCATATTTCCTGTTAGAAAGAAATAAATGGACCCGAAAATTCTGAGAAAGGCAAGGACCCGAGGTTCCAGAGAAAGGGGCTAGGAATTTAATCAAAAACCTAAGGACTCTTCCCCGAATCCGAAGAACTGGTGCTAAGGGGCTTACCCCAAAAAGACAATAAGGAAGGCCTCTAAATACCCAGGACGGACGGACCAAGAAATTAACAACGAGCAAAAGAAAATAAAAGCACTACCTGAATGACCGTCTGGAAGAAGAAGCGCCGAAAGCGGAATCGCGAAAGATTGCAAGCAAAGGTGGCAAAGGAAAGCAGGGGCAAATATTCTGAAAATGGCGAAAGTATTTGAACGAAGCCAGTTAGGGTTATTTATACCCCAATGCGGGTCGGGTCTAGTCCCAGGTCCGGTTTTGAACCGGCATACGACCCGAAAATGAAGAGGCGGGAACCAGCTTTTTCGAACTCCGATGACGGTTCGCATTTAATGAGCGTGCTCCTTGTCATATCAAGGACCTGACAGCTACGTCACTAGCCTGACTCGTGGGGCCCACTGTCCTGTCGTCAACCACCATTGTAAGACTCCCGTCCCATGATATTCCGTGCCCGTATTTACTACAGTTTGCCCGGGCCGAGACATGGAAGTGTAACTCCTCGCGCCGCTCATAAATAAGCTGACCCTCGGAGTTAGGGGCCACTGATAAGACCGAGCATCGCAGACCGGACCGGACCCGGTTAAAAGCCAGTACAAGCGAGCTCGACCACATCAAACCGGGCTTCACGATACCCATAACCGAGGTAGCTCTGCCTCCCGTTATTCGTAGGGTCCCGTGTTGATCACTCAACCATATGCCCGTAGCCCGCAGCAGCCAGCTGTCGCAAACGTACCACAGACGTTACCAGTTCGTACCTGACATACCATAACGGTTGGTGGTGGAACCATGATTCTCTGACAACACGCCACGTTTCCAGCCACTCCCCTGGCTGAGCCAATGAGGACCTGCCACGTGTCCGTCCGGTACAAGGGCAGTTAGTACCTTAAACCTACCTCTCCCTCCTATTCATATAAATACTCCTATCCGCCCCAAAGGGCCAGGTACGTGCTCTATCCTATTCACACACACAAGGCTTTCACAAGCTTTCTACTTAGGTTTTCCTCAGAGATCTTACTCTCACACCCGAGGGCCTAAGCCGGATTCCAACCCGGCCTTGGTCTTAACGGTGTTCTTGTTTGTGTTGTGATCAGGATCAAGAGACAGCAAAGGTGGAGTTCTATCTCCGTGACCCCAGAAATCTAGGGCGTCATCAATGTGGTGAGTTAATTTGTGAAATCTCTGCATTTTTCTGTAGAGATCGATTTTGATTGAATTAATTTTATGTTTGATGAGACTTTGGTTTACTCATCATGACACTGCTCCTTTTTTTTTTTTTTTTTTTGTTGCTCAAGCTTAATGAGTTATTTCTTTGGCTTTTTTGTGGGTTCTCCGAATTGCATATGTGCTTTGCTTGTGATGTATGGGCAATGTGGGTGTGTGCATTTGTATCTATACGTAAATGTACGTGTTAGTATGTTACTAGAATACTCGTTTTTCTTGTTAATGGAAAAAGGCTGTGTTAGTATGTTTCTAGAATACTCGTTTTTCTTGTTAATGGAAAAAGGCTTCTGAATTTATGGAGAGCGTGCTAGGACTCTTCATGTGGAAGGTATAACTCCAGTGTTTTGTGTGGTTTGGTTTAGAATCAAACTGTCGTGTTCTAGTTGTAGATTTTTGCTTTTAAGACATGGTTACATTTTTCCACCGAAGTTCTCTATTTGATGGATTTTCCTCAACAGAAAACGTACTTGGGGTGGGGGGGGGGGGGGGGGGGGTCAAATAACCCCTTCCCAACCTTTTAGGCTTCATCAATTTATGGAAATTGAAGCTATTTGATGTTACCATTTCGTCAAAGCATTTGAAAATTAAGTCTGTTAGAGGTAAATGCACAATTGCTTTGCATCCCTTTACTTTACAGTCCATGTAGGTTCTATCTTTTCATTGTACCCACTTTTCCTTTGGGTATTTACCAACTTCTGATTGGAGCAACTAACTTCTGATTGGAGCAACGTATAATATTTGAAGAGTTAGTAAATCAAAGAATGAGAGTATTTATAGAAGCCAGGGAGGGGGGCTAAAGGTTATGTTTGGTTTCTATTCTAAATTTCCGTTTCTCACTGATCAATTATAGTGGTTTTATCTGACATTGTTTTAATGTGTTTAATTTAGAGTTTGCTAAGTTAATAAAGGAAAAAGGAGTTTGAAAATTGAGTCTATCGGTAAGGGTGTCTATTTCCAAATCACCACTCAAGAACAAGATTATGTTATGCATATGTGCCTACTTCATGGAAAAAGGACATGATTATTGGTTAGTTGTGGGTGTAGATTCTGGAACATAAAGAGATAAAGACTAGAATAAATGTCGTCGTTTTTTTACGTTTATACGAAAGAACTTTGATCAATAACTTTAAGTTTATGTAATTATTCTAACGAAAATGAAAAGATGTTATTGATAGTATTTATATTGGTGTATCAATAACAAGTTATAAAATTTTATTAAGATAATTAAATCAACTTAAATTTATTGATCAAATTTCTTTCGTACTAACGTCAGAAAAAGGGCTGACATTTATTCTCAGGGATTATGTTAGTTCTTTTTTTTTTTTTTTTTTTAAAAAAAAATATTTTTGGAATGTTTATTTTTATAACGCCGTTGTCTTTGTTTGGCGGCCACATCATTATTTCTTTTAAGTCCCCATTGCCAAAATGAATGTCATACATGTTCAACAATTGGTTTTATAAAATATAGTATAAAGTTGAGTAAAATTAAAACTAGCTTGAAAACATAGTATATATGGGGTTAACACAATGAAAAATTGAGGATGGAGATAGTAATGCACTTTAGGTATTAGTAGTTGCCTTGATACTCTGTTGGTTTGGTACCTTTCTTCCTTATGAGTCGAAAGATTCCCATGTCTACTAGGAACACAAGTAAAGAACCTAGTCTTGCTATATTTATATATGGATTTACCTATGCTAACTTTCCAAGACAGCTTATAAACAATTGTCCAAACCCTCATAAAGAAAACTATTTATACACCATCCCATCCCACCACCCACCATTCCATGGATCCTACCTTGTATAGGGCTACCATGGAAGGCAATGTCCAAATCCTTTTGCAAAACTCAGATCAACTTGAGGTCCAAGCGACCCCAAATGGAAACACCCTTCTTCACATTGCTGCCATGTTTGGTCAAGAGGAATGCGTGGAGTTACTCTTAAGAAACTTCCCTTCACTCTTAACTCGATTCAATGTCAAAGGCAAGACCGCGCTTCACGTTGCAGTCAGACAAGGACACTTGGCAGCCACTCGATCACTCATTTCATTCGCTTATCAACATCACGAAACAAATGTTTTTAGGCTGACAAGCAATGACGGAAACACTGCCCTCCATGAGGCCGTGCGATTCCATCAACCAGGTGTTGTTGAATTATTGGTGGAACAAGATCCTGAGTTTCCATATCATCGAAATAAAGCCAACGAAACTCCGCTTTGGCTAGCTGCCAAAAATGGGCTTGATGATTGTGTATCTTACATCATACAAACGTGCAAATCGCCTTCTTATAGTGGCCCGGGAGGTCAAAATGCTCTGCACGCTGCAATTATTTTCAACTCTCAAGGTGCGTATGATTATTATTATTATTACTTTTTTTTTTTTTTTTTTTTTTTGTGTTTTTGAATATCCGTTTTACAGATCTCGCACTCACTTATACTTACTACTTATTGCATATACTATTTCAGAATCCACGATGAATTTGTTGAATTGGAAGCCTATATTATCTGAAGAGACAGATGAAATCGGATGGACACCGCTTCACTATGCTGCACATCTTGGTCATGTTGAAAGGGTTAGCCAACTACTCAATTTCAACAAACGTGTCGCATATGCTGTGACTGATAATGGTGAAATGACCACAGCTCTTCACTTAGCAGCAAGTCGAGGGCACATAAATGTAATCCAAGAAATTATATGCCATTGTCCAGATTGTTCAGAGATGGTCAATTGCAGAGGCCAAACCATTCTCCACACTGCCTTGGAAAACAATGCAGAGGAGTTAATCAAGTTTATCTTACAAACTCCTTTGCTTATAAACCTAATTAGTCAAGAAGACAATGAAGGCAACACTCCTATTCATGTTCTTCAAGCTTCCAGTTTCCATGATCATCCAAATCTTGTCACTCATCCGAAACCAAGATTGGATTTTGACGAAAACCCTTTTCAGCCAATCATAGCAGATAGTAAAAACTACTATGAACATGACTCGGTAAGTATATGTTCTATTTATCTCTTCTTTCTACTACCACCGTCCCAGCTCAGTGTACACCGTTTGACTTTTTTGGTCAACTCAATTAAACTTTTATCATAATTTTATAAAAATTTAGATATCTCTACGCAATTCCAATAAATGTTATTGATACTATTTCTAACCGTGAAACAATAACAATTTATAATATTGCATAGGAATATCTAGATTTTCATAAAGTTATGGTTAAAGCTTGATTGAGTTGATCAAATGAACAGTAAATGTGCACATTGAGCTGAGACCGAGGTAGCATATGTTATTCATGAAATGGCATATGTTTACTATTTTTCTAATCGAAAGAGTGACATTTGCAGAATGAACGTGAACATGGTATTACTGATGAGATTAACGTGAATATAGTGAAGGATGACATAATAACTGTGAAGAAAGAAACGACCACTCACTCCGCTAGTGTGGACCACAAGGTACAACTGAATACCAGAACCAATAAAAAGAAAACATATAGTAAATCTTACATTGACGGAGCTAAGAAAATGGGAGAAACTCATTTGATAGTAGCTGCACTTGTGGCTACAGTTGCCTTCACAGCTGGATTCACCCTCCCAGGTGGCTACAATCAAAATGACAGCAAACCCGAAAATAATAGCATCGTTCAAGGGCATCGTGGTGGGCATAGCCAATTAGTAAATATGAGTGGCTCAGATGAAGGAATGGCTGTTCTTGCAAGGCATACGGCTTTCAAAGCATTCATACTAACAGATACTATAGCCCTTGTTTTCTCCACTTCTGCTATATTTATATACATTGGGTTAGACGTTGATGAGAAAGTTGAAGTTTTGATGCATTTGATTGAGCTTGCTCGGACTCTGGTACTGTTGGCTATTGAAGCTATGATGGTTGCGTTTGTTACTGGGACCTACGCAGTCTTGCAACAATACTCTGCTCTGGCTATTGCTGTGTGTGTTGTTGGGTGCTCCAGCTTTCTTATTCATCTTGTCATTGTTTTCCATGCATCATTTTTAGTTCCGAATGGAGAATGAAATTAAACTTTGTGAGTTTTTTCAACCGGCTGAGGTTGATCAAGAAATAAATTAAGCATGTGACCGGAAAGTTGCTTGTAATTTCTTTTGTTTACCTATTTGAGTGCTTTATAATGACGTTTTTCAATACTTAAATACTACTGTTGGGAATTTGAGGATTGCACATCTGCGTAGCCACCACTAGCCGTTCTAACGTGAAGAGAATAATCAACACAAACATACCATGAAAGAAAACAAAACAAGAATTTGTTAACTCAGTTAGTCAACACATGATTACATCTGGGGGCCTTGTCAAACAAGGATATACACTATAATAATATATGATGATTGTTATAACTTTATACATGCAATCATTAAGATCTAAGCATGGCTACTCTCCAAGAAGAGCCTCTCTCATATATATTATCTCTCATACCCACGAACACATATGTCGGTCATGGTCGAGTTATAGAATCGCCCCCATAGCTTTCCTAGGCCCCAGGGCCCCTCCTTGACACTATTTGTGGCTCTCTTTTGTATATCCTAACTCTCTCCTCTAAGCACACTCCATATTGGTCGAAACTTGGTTTATATAGGTGTAGGAGAAGTCCTAAATCTCTCAGTGGAATAGATCTCGTTGAAATAGGAAACTAAATCTGAATAGGACTATTCTGCCAATGTGCACGGCTGTGTCCTATTTGGCACAACCGTACTTCAGCCATTCAGCCAAGCACCTCTCAGATCAACCCCTTATACGGCCGAGTCTTGCACCATGCACGGCCATGCCACCCTGTTCGACGGATTTCTTGTTTACTTCTCATCCTTGGTTACAACTTGATCTCCACCAACTCCCCAATAATTTAGACCCCCTCTTCTCCTCTGTCTCTTTATTATTTTAGGATTCCACTCCGAACAATCTCCCACCTAGATACTAAAATCGTAACCATATTAGTTAACCCATCAAACTCCTTCCTTGAGAATGATCCTCCACATTGTATATTGACAACACCTAGCATTGAGCTCCCCCATGAGCCTCAAGTAAAAATGAACGGCTCTGATGAAGGAACGGTTGTTCTTGCAAGGCATAGGGCTTTCAAACCGAAACTAATAATGTACACTCTTTTAAATAAATTTCATTTATTTATTACAAAATTAAGAATTATTATTAATAATAATAATAGATTATTAGGATACTCCCCCCTTTCCATTTGAAATACTTCATTCGTCCTAAATAGTCATATTTTGGTTGTGCACGTTTATTAAGAAAACAAAGGAAAATTGGTAGATATTGCAAGTGGTCTGAGGATATAATCGTCCAAAATACTATTTATAGTGCAAGTGAGCAAAAAGTAAGTTAATAAGTGTTGGTCTTTTTGTAATTATAGAAGCATTAGAAGGGCAAAGTTGTCCAAACACTATTGTCCATTTCCCATCATTTGTCATTTCGAGAAATAGACTCTTACTCTGGGTCGTACCAAAATAGAAAGCAGGATTCTTACTCTGAGACAAAGGGGGTATGATTTTTTATCTCGACACGGGAATCAAAAGATACTACTCCCTCCGTCCCAAAATAAGAGCCCTACATTGATTATGCACGCTTATTCATAATTTTTTTTAAGAAAAATATAAATATTTCAAATGGATTGAGGGCATTATTGACCAAAACAATATTCAGAATGCAAGTGAGTATAAGTAGGTTAGTAAAGTGTTGGTTTTTTTTGTAATTATATAAGAATCACAAGGACAAAATTGTTCAAAACACTATTCATTATGTCCTATTCTCTGTCACATTGGGTAAGGACTCTTATTCTGGAGCGTACAAAAATAGAAAGGGTAATCGATTTTTTTAACCACTGTACTTTGTGTTAGTGCAGACAGATGTGTTACCTCAGATGTTGTCACTGACAGTCTAAGTGCTGTGACGAAAATACTTTGTAATTTGACATTTCTTTCTAATATAATTTTATACTAATGTCCTAATATTATTGTCTAGATGTTGGTCCATATTTCAGGTTATAATAAAGTTGATTTAAGGATCAAAAAACGTGGAGAAGAAATTAACAAAGAATTATGCATAAATGCCGAAAATTAGAGAAGTTACAAACATATTTAACATGTGTTAAATATGTTAAATATGGAGAAGACCAAGTCCAAGGTTTGTTGCTGATCAAATGGATGAAGTACAAGGCATGGGAAGCATGGAGTACAAGAAGGAGAAGCTTAGACTTGGGCAAGAAGAATTCGGTTGAGATAATTATGGAAGTTGGACCGAGTCAAGCTTGGATTGTGGAGAAGAAGTTCACACATGATCTCCCACTCTCCTCACACGTTTACAACAGCCCATGGCTGTTTCTTTGTGTAGCCTCCAAGTATTCGTGGCTATATAAAGTGCTTGGATGAAGACATTAAAGACAAGCCAAAAATATCACACACATCCATAGCACAAAGATCAAAGTACTCTTGGCTCCTTTAAGATTCTTTCTCCCATACACTCTTTTATCACTCAAATACTTCGGGTTTGAGTGAGTTTTGGTTAGGATAGAATCTTGTACTTTGTTCTTAGTTTGGTTCCATAGAGAGTATATCATATTAGTTATAGGGAACCTTTTGACTTTGTATTTGGTACACTTATTAAATATAAAGTTTTTGCCTAAGGGCAATCTCAAGTTATATTTATATAACTTGAGAAAAATATGTCTCTTGTGCTATTTAACTTTCCGCTGCAAAACTCTTTTATTTTTGTGTGTGTTTTCTGTCTGTCGGGTGTGTTATCTGGAGTGTTACCTAACACTTGAGGTAACATATGTTCTCAGTAGCCTTTGACAAACATTTTCAATTGGTATCCGAGCACGTTCTTTCACAAAACATATTTCATGTTCATCACAACTCAAAGAAGAAATAATTTTATCTAATGATTCTCGGAAACCAATACCTGCTTTGAGAGGCTTACTCAAATTGAGAATCTCATCCAATTTGGATGATCCGGTGTTGATTTTCTTCAAGGTGGTTTCGGCTAAAGTCAATTTGGCCTTGACTTTCCCTAGCTCGGCATCCCTCTTGGATTCTTGAACTTCCAAGCGAGTCAAGTAGGCCTTGAGTCCATCATTCATCTTGGTTAAAGCTTTAACCATTTTGTTCTCTTTCTTCCATTCCTTGAGCAACTCCTCATAAAGGTTCTTTAACCCAGGAATGAGTTCATCTTTGCTCAGCTCATCCTCTTGCGAACTTCCTGCATCAAGGTTAGTGGAAACCATGAAACAAACATCATTATGTGAACTGAAATTGTTATACCTGCCAGGTGTGGTCTCAGATGTTATCTCAGTGGACGTAACATCTCTGGTAACATGTTCAGTCTGCGAGTCACTTAGTGTGACAAACATGTTTGTTTGTTCTGGTTCTTCCTCCTGGACTGGTCCCTCATCTTTATTGTCACTTGTTAACCCCTAAACGAGGCTTAGTTATAAATACCACAAGTGCACAGGTTATTGATAGTATAGTAATGTGCAAGTACGGGTCGATCCCACGGAGAAAACGTTACTTTAGAGAATGTTTGCTTTGATGAAAGATTAGTAAAAAGTGTGATTGGGGGGGGGGTTAAATTATTTTGTCACTGAACTAGAAATATATTGCACAATACTCTAATTTTGAATTGAAAACTCTTATGAAGAAATACTTCCTGGGATTGGGACTTAAACAATCAAATGTTCATCAAGTAATCATGCTCTTTTTAGTTTAAAGTTTCATTTTAAATCAAGGATGGTATGCTTGGCCTACACTACTTCTCACGATCAAGCAAGTAGCGTTTGTATTCTCATACTAATTATGCCCTAACTGTTTGAGAAATCCGTTTATGTTGTCCCCGCCCTGTCACAAACGGGCATTCCGGCTTATCTCTAGCTGACCATAATTAGTAAGAATCCATTAAGTTTTCTTTATGAAAATCGGCATACTTCCACTCAAGGACATCCCTAGGCCATTAATCTACTCTCGTGATTAATAGAAACCCAGTCACTTTGTATGGTTCCGTTAATCGAGATTCACCGCTAGGTCATTCTCTCGATTAACTGGGATTCATACAAATCATGGACGTCATCATGGTTGTAGGCGTTTTAGTATAATACAAAGAGATTATTTTAAGATGAAGAGAATAGAAATAAGATGAACATGAATTAAAGTGATGAACAAATGATGCTGAGTTTCCAACCCCAAGAAAAAGGGAGGATTACTCACAAGCCATTATAAAACAAGATAAACAAGATTTAAGTAAAGCAATATAAAGATAAGAGAAGAAGAAAACTTAGTCTTGTATTGATGAAAGAAATAAGGGCTGCAAATAATTCTGTAAGAATATGTATTGCCTTTCCTCAAGAACACCTCAAAAAAAGATGTAAAATAATAATATTGTGAGACTAAATTTTACTAGAGTAATGTTACAACAATTTCTGGATCCTTCCCGGATGATAAAATCTGATGTAGAAGTCTTCTTATATAGGCTTTGGGGTAAAGAGAGGTGACTTTTCCCGGATAACTTCTTGAAGAGGTCCCAATTGAAAAGGCACATTTTTGCTGAAACAGGGGGTGCTCGGCCGAGTCAAGGAAGGTGCTCGGCCGAGCAAGCCTTTGAAAATTTTAACTTTGCCTTCTGATGCTCATGCTCGGCCGAGTCAAGGGAGGTGCTCGGCCGAGCACCTGCTGGAACTCTCTTATTCTTCAATTTTCTTTGTCCATCTATTTTACTTTTTACTTGTTTGTTCTTCCTCCTTCCAAATCATGCCCAAAGCTATCATTATGCTCCACAATCCTGTATTAATCACAAAACTACACCACCAAGCATATTATCCGTGTATTGAAGTAAAATGAGATGAGTTAAGCTATATATTTACTAAATTAAAGTAAAAAGATAATATTTTTGGACCTTAAATGACTATAAAATAGTCATTTATCATCACTCAGGGATACCCATAGGTTCTTTCCCTTCTTCCGTAGTGTGTTGGCACACTCGTTTGCGTAATAACCCCATCCCGAACAAGCATGACATTGAATTGAATCAATGTATTTGGGATCAGACCTTGATTGATCTGAGGATGCTCTACGCATAGGGGCTGACTTTTGAGTAGATGGGAACGTCCTTCTTGGCATCGAATCATACACCTTGGTTTGTTGCTCCTTTGATTTTACCTGCATCTTTTCATTGTTAAACTTTTTAACCATAGCATTATATTTTCTAGCAAGTAAAGCAACACTGGCATTTTCATCCAATTCTTCAAAAATTTCATCTTCATCTTTTGAAAAATCTGAGGATTGCACTTTCAAAGCAATATTTTTTCCTTTAGAAGCCTCACTTTGTTAAAGGAGATTTGACTCAAAATTTTTCAAAATGATCATTAAAGAATTGATGTTCATGGTAGAAAGATTATGAGCTTCTTCAATAGATGAAACTTTCATATTGAATCTCTCGGGGAGAGTTCGAATAGCTTTTGAAACAAGTTTATGTGAAGATTGTCTTAAGGGTAAACAAACTCGTGCTGCCCATAGTGTTGCCCAACATTCCGAGCAACACTCTGGGACAACACATTGTTTTCAACTTTTACATATGGATTTAATGGGTCCAGTTGGGTAGAGAGTCTTGGAGGAAAGAAATATTCTTTTGTTATAGTTGATGGTTTTTTAAGATTTACTTGGGTTTATTTTTTAAAAGAAAAATCAGAAACTTTTGAAAAGTTTAAACTTTTACACTCCAAAATCAAAAACATGTTTTGTGCCTTTATTTTTAGAATCAAATCTGATCATGGAAGAGAATTTGACAATGTTTTATTCTCTACTTTTTCTGAAAGAAAAGGAATACATCACGAGTTTTCGGCTCCTAAAACACCTCAACAAAATGGGGTGGCCGAACGGAAAAATCATACTTTACTTGAAATGACTCGTGTGATGTTATTTTCGAAAAGGATTTCTAAAAGATTTTGGGCTGAGGCACTTAACACAGCTTGTCACACAATTAATAGAGTTTTTCTAAGACCCGTAACTACTATGTCACCTTATGAGATTTTGAATGGCAAGAAACTGACAGTTCATTATTTTCATGTCTTTGGGTGCATATGTTACATTTTGAATGACCGGGATTATTTAGCAAAGTTTGACTCTAAAAGTGATAGGGCAATATTTCTTGGATATGCAACGAATAGTCGTGCATATAGAGTCTACAATCGTAGACTAAAAACCATCCAAGAATCGGTTAACATTGTTTTTTATGATCTTCTAGTATTTCAGGTGAAGGTGCTCAAGAGTCTCCTCTTGTTTTGTTAGAAGATATCACACAAACTGAGAGTGACGTTACAGATGCTAACACAGATGCTGAGCAGAATGTTATCATAGATGAGACAGCACCTCAGGAAACACCTGAGTCCAGTGAGCCATCCGAAGTTGATGCAGAGGTCCATGATGACACAAGAAGGGATCCTCCACCCAAAATTCGTAGGAATCATCCTACAACTCAGGTAATTGGGGAAGTGAATGAAGGAATCCGAACAAGAAACAAAGAACCCGTGAATTATCGCGAAATGGTAAAGTATGTGTGCATGTCAACCACATACACCAAGGTAAGACATTCTTGTTTTGTGTCGTCTATAGAACCTAAAAATGCGATTGAAGCTTTAAAAGACAATTTTTGGATTCAAGCTATGCAAGAAGAGCTTGATGAATTTACCCGAAATAATGTTTAGTTTTTAGTACCACGTCCCACTAATACAAATGTTATTGGAACAAAATGGATTTTTAAAAACAAAACGGATGAAAAGGGTAATATTGTTCGAAACAAAGCTCGACTTGTGGCCCAAGGCTATACACAGGTGGAAGGTGTCGACTTTGACGAAACCTTTGCACCCGTGGCTAGAATTGAGTCGATAAGACTTCTCTTAGCCATAGCTTGCTATCTTAAAATCACTTTGTATCAAATGGATGTCAAAGCATCATTTTTAAATGGATACTTACATGAAGAGGTTTTTGTTGAACAACCAAAAGGCTTTGAAGTTCCATCTCAACCAAACCATGTATATAGACTTGATAAAGCCTTATACGGCCTAAAACAAGCTCCACGTACATGGTATGGTCACTTAACTAGTTTCCTTCTTGAATATGGATTTACTCGAGGAGAGGCGGATAGGACATTATTTATTTTAAAACATGGAAAGGAACTCGTCGTGGTTCAAATCTATGTTGATGACATAGTCTATGGCTCTACTTCAAAAACTTGTTTAAATGATTTTGTAGAGGCCATGACATCAACATTTGAAATGAGCATGATGGGTGAACTAAATTTCTTCATAGGCTTGCAGGTAAAACAAGTAAATGATGGAATCTTTTTCTCATAAAGCAAGTATGCAAGAAACTTGGTGAAGAAGTTCGGTTTGGAGGGGTCAAAGAGCTCTACGATTCCTATGGGTACTACACTCAAACTTAGCAATGATCAAGGGGGAGAAGCAGTTGATCCTACCCTTTATCGTTCCATGATAGGTAGCCTCCTCTACCTCACTTCTAGCCGTCCTGATATAATGTTCAGCGTATGTGTCTGTGCACGATACCAATCCAACCCAAAAGTCTCCCATCTTAATTCCGTTAAAAAGATAATAAAATATGTGTCTGGGACTAGTGAATTAGGAATTTGGTATAGTAAAGATACAAATACTAATTTGGTAGGCTTTAGTGATTCGGATTGGGCGGGGGATATAGATGATCGAAAAAGTACTAGTGGGGGGTTTTTTACTTGGGTAATAATTTAGTATCATGGTATAGTCGTAAACAAAATTGTGTGTCTCTCTCTACTGCTGAATCTGAATATGTGGCAGCAGGGAGTTGTTGTACTCAACTAATATGGCTAAAACAATGTTAGACGATTATGGGCTTGAGAGTAAAACTATGACCATGTACTGTGATAGTTTGAGTGCTATTAATATTTCTAAAAATCCTGTCCAACACTCCCGCACAAAACACATTGATATTCGACATCATTTTTTGAGAGATATGGTTGAAAAAGGCTTAATCACTATAGAGCATATTGATACCATGTATCAATTGGCTGACACTTTTGCAAAGTCCTTAGACCATGAGAGATTTTCGTTTTTGAAGAACTCTCTTGGTCTTTGCAATCTCTAAATCATCCCTGCTTTCTGGTGTTACCTCGAGTGTTTACAGCACCTGAAATAACACTTGTATATTATTGTTTGTTTTGTTTTTTTTAAAAAATAAAAATTATTTGTTCTTCTGGTTTTAATCTGTCAATGGGTAATCCTTTCTATCCATTGACGGTGGCACATACTGACCTTTTTGTTATGGTAGGATAACACTCAAGGTAACATCTTTGATAAAATTCCCTTTGTACTCAAAAGTGACAAAGTCACTAACTTTTTGATGAAATCAGAGGCTTAAAGGCTAAAAAGCTAAGATAATAGTTCCTTAGCAGCTCGGGGCACGGCGCTCGCTACGACGATGCACTCTTGCCAAAGGGAGATGTTATCTTGTGACTTGTACTAAGTATTAGGAACATGGAGCTCGCAGCTACAGTGTATCCTACTTGAAATGTACAAATCACCTAAGTATATTTTTACACTGTATAAGGACTCGGGGCACGGAGCTCGCTACTACGATGCTTCTTGTAGATAAAGAAGTGTTAATATGTTTAAAAAATGCTTAAATTAAAAACAAGCTTGTTATGTTTGAAATACTTGAAAATAAAGAAAAAGCTTGTTAAGCTTCAATTGCTTATTAAATAAGCATATCTCTGCCTCAAGTGTTTTAAAAATGAGGCTTGCCTTAAAATGTCTAATTTTAAATTTATCAAGGGATGTTTATCACGAATGATATCTTAAGTGTTACCATCATTGCCATCAACACATTAGTGTGTGCTACATTAGTTTTTTTTATTTTTTATTTTCAGATTTGTTTATTAAGTTTTCAAAGTTTGAAAGTCTTTTTATTATTAAAAGAGTTTACAATTTTGAAAAAGTCCTAAACAATTTTTTGTGGTAAAATATGGTTGTAACAATTTCCCTAAAAATTAGAACTTTATCTTCAAATTTTTGGAGATCGTTGCCTCCTTATCTTACCATCTTTTTTTTTTACTGTTTATTTTTTTGTTTTATTAAAAAAAAATAATCGGATGTTTAGGGAGTTTGGTATTTTGTGTGCTTGTAAATAGGGGGAGTTTAATTAGGATTGTTTAAATGTGAGTAAAAATAGGGGTCTTAATTAATTTAGGTGATAAGAGTTAAATCTAAGTTAAATTCTATCTCTATTCACATTCTTAACCTCCTAAAATCCTATCCCTATTTACTCTATCTTTCTCTCTCAAACGCACCTATATACTCCCTCCTCTTCATCGCTTTTTCTCTATCTCAGCAACCTTTCCAAAATCAAAAACCCTTCTAAAAAAATTCTCCTTTTCTACCTTTCAAAATTCAACAATGGCTTCACCTTCCCAAAACCCTAAACAATCCGCACCTCAAAAGGAGTCACCGGGTGTTGTCTCAGGTGTTACTTCCGCAACCAAGAAACCCAAAAGAAAATCCCCTTCTTCCTCCATTTAAAGAAGACACCATCGACTTCATTAATTTGATTTCTTCCCAACCTGGGGGAGATGTTCGTGCTGGTACTAGTGCTGCTACTGATGCTGTTGGTGATATTGGTACAGCTCGTGTTGCTGAAGATGTTACTGGAGATGCTGGTACTAGTGATGAGCCAGATGATGGAGAACAAGAATAAGAAGAAGAATAACCTTGTTTAAAGGTTGATGTTGCCAATGGCTTTTATGGTACTTTTGAATGGTTTCAAAAACAATTTTCGTTTGTGGTGGTTTGGTTTTTAAAACAATTTATATTTTAGTTCTTAATTTATAACTTTAATACTTTGGTGGTTATGCTTTAGTTTATGACTTGTGGTTTTGTGGATTTTAAAACTTTGATTTACTTTTTTTTTTTAACTACTAATTGTTTTAAACATGGTTCTACTTTACAATTAGTATATTAAGTAAATCTTTGTTGTTTCGGTTAACTCCATGATTAAGGGGGAGTTAATCTTTGGTGAAATGCTCTGTTATACTGTATATGGCTAACTTGTTTTTGCAGGTACCAACACATAGGAGATTGGAAAGAAATCTCAAATTAAGGGGGAGATTGTTAGTGCAGACAGAGGTGTTACCTCAGATGTTGCCACTGACAGTCTAAGTGCTGTGATGAAAATACTTTGTAATTTGACATTTCTTTCTAATATAATTTTATACTAATGTCCTAATATTATTGTCTAGATGTTGGTCCATATTTCAGGTTATAATAAAGTTGATTTAAGGAGCTAAAAACGTGGAGAAAAAATTAACAAAGAATTATGCATAAATGCCGAAAATTAGAGAAGTTACAAACATATTTAACATGTGTTAAATATGTTAAATATGGAGAAGACCAAGTCCAAGGTTTGTTGCTGATCAAATGGATGAAGTACAAGGCATGGGAAGCATGGAGTACAAGAAGGAGAAGCTTAGACTTGGGCAAGAAGAATTCGGTTGAGATAATTATGGAAGTTGGACCGAGTCAAGCTTGGATTGTGGAGAAGAAGTTCACACATGATCTCCCACTCTCCTCACATGTTTACAACAGCCCATGGCTATTTCTTGTGTAGCCTCCAAGTATTCGTAGCTATATAAAGTGCTTGGATGAAGACATTGAAGACAAGCCAAAAATATCACACACATCCATAGCACAAAGATCAAAGTACTCTTGGCTCCTTTAAGATTCTTTCTCCCATACACTCTTTTATCACTCAAATACTTCAGGTTTGAGTGAGTTTTGGTTAGGATAGAATCTTTTACTTTGTTCTTAGTTTGGTTCCATAGAGAGTATATCATATTAGTTATAGGGAACCTTTTGACTTTGTATTTGGTACACTTATTAAATATAAAGTTTTCGCCTAAGGGCAATCTCAAGTTATATTTATATAACTTGAGAAAAATATATCGCTTGTGTTATTTAATTTTCCGCTGCAAGACTCTTTTATTTTTGTGTGTGTGTTTTCTGTCCGTCGGGTGTGTTACCTGGGGTGTTACCTAACACTTGAGGTAACATCTGTTCTCAGTAGCCCTTGACAAACATTTTCACTTTGGTTTAACTTTGCTTTTAACCATCGTTGTTTTTTTTAGTAGGTTTAACCTATGTACTTAAGTTACGCACTCAATCTTCTAATTGACCTTAACTTCGTCCAAAATTGTTAGAAAAATCTAATGAAAACTAACGGAATTCACGAGTAGTCGGTTTGTACCCTTACGTGGAGTATAAGGGAGGTAAATTAGGGAAAATCAACCAACCCCATTTCTTTTAAGCCCGAAATTGCGATAGAGAGAGGGAGAAAACTAGGGCTTTGTGGGAAATCAAAGGTTATTCCGATGAATGAAGAAGAATCGATAACGGATTTTGTGCGAATTTGAAGGTAAGTGATTCATTCTCAATTCTAACTCTCTTTTTTTTTTTTTTTAATTTGATTGTTGTTGCAATATTTGGAATTTCATTGTTCACCCTTTGAAATTTCTTGAGCCAAAGCTCAATTTTGCCTTGATCTCTTGTAAATCTGCGAACGACATAGTTGGTGATGAATGCGGGCTTGATCACTCCTCAATTTTGATGGATACTGACCCAATGAATCGCTAAAATTCCTGAAACCCTTGGCACCTCGTTAAATCCTGTTAGTTTTTGTTAGATTTTTCTAACGATTTTGGATGAAGTTAGGGCTGATTAGAAGATTGAGTATGTAACTAAAGTACAGAGGTTAAATCTGCTAAAAATAAAAACAATGGTTAAATGCGAAGCTAAACCAAAGTACAGTGGTTAAAAAAGTAGATTGCCCAAATAGAAAATATGACTCTTACTCTAATATGGAGGGAGTAAGATTAAACTACCAAATTGACCCGCGTATTATTTCAGATTTTCAATTTGACCTACGTACTATCGAAACAACAAAAGTAACATGTGTACTATTGATAAATTAACAAAAATAGCCAAAATCGTTAATGATTGTTAGTGAATGTTAACGTCGTTAAAAATTTAACATATGTTACTACCAGAATATTCAAATTGCCCCCTAATAACTAAACTGATTCTTAAAATAACCTATTTGCCCTTACAAGTATAAATAATAAAATTTCTATTAAACCCCTAGTAAGTTACTCTACCCACTCAAACTGGGTTAAGGTCTGAAACTTGGGGAAAGAAAAAAACCCTCTCTCTCCAGCAGTCGTCCTTTCCTCCTCATGGCACAGGCTTGTGAAACATATGAAAGGAAATCAGAATCACCAATTATTAGCTGAGATGGTTGAGGTGAGAGATCATATATTCAAGCTTGAATGACAGATCAGACGGGTTATAGTGAAAAGTGTCGGAACCTGGATGGTTAAAGCCATCTTTTGAGCTTGACCCATAAATCTTCGAGTTGTTCAAGCTTCTGAGCTACTGGGGCCATGTCCGCTAACCAGACTTGATATCCCAAAATTGCTAGGAGCTTGTCATCGCCGGTGTCCTGTTCAGATTCTCACGTCTGGTGTTTAATATGGTGATGAGATGGATGGAAATTACAATCCCGCTTTAATGTTTTTTATTTTTTTATTTTTTAGAAATTGAGATTGAGATTGAGAAATTAAATTGGGGAAAGGGTTTGATTAGGAGGGTAGTGAAAGATTGAAAAAGCTCAGAGAAAGAGAGGATTGAATTGGGTAAAAGAAACACAAGAAACTGAGCATTGAGGATTGTAGGTGGGAAGGGCTTGGAGTTGGACGGGAGTGTCTGTTTGGTAGAGAGAAGAAGGTTTTGTGTTATACTATTCTTTTTCTTTTCTTATTCAAGTTTCAGTTCTTGACATTGGTTACATGTGGGTGAGGTAAATTATGGGGCTTTAATTAGTATGTTTATTATTTATAATAGTAAGGGTAAATGATTCATTTTAGGAGTTTGGTTAGTTATGGGGGCAATTTGGACATTTTGGTGATAACATTTGTTAAATTACTAACGAAGTTAACTTTCATTAACTATTATTAACGATTTTGGTTATTTTTGTGAATTTATCAATAGTACGCATGTTACTTTTGTTGTTTCGATAGTATGCAGGTCAAATTGAAAATCTGAAGTAGCGCGCGGGTCAATTTGGTAGTTTACTCGAGGGAGTAACATGTTATAGAAAAAGTGGATTAAAAAGCTGGTGTTGATGTGTTGTGAATATGAAGAAGAGAGAAAGTAGGTAGAGAATATTAAATGAAAAATTATTGTGAGTATGACAAATGGGTCTCACTAATGTTTTTTTTAATTATTATTTTGAAATGTATGACAAATGGGTCTCACTAATAAAAAAAAAAAAATTATTATTTTGAAATGTATTATTTCGAATGGGGCATCTAACATGGCAAAAAGTCTGATTTTGGATGAGAGGGAAGGAGAATGTGAAGCATTGGCCCCTATTATGTTAAAAAAAAAAAAAAAGTACAATGAATTTTATTTTGACCTTTTTTCAATTAGTAAAAAATGATTTTAATTAGTTGAAATTTTTTGGCTCCGTGAATGAAATAGAGGGTCAATAGTAATTTCCACTCCACAATTTCTTTTGGGGTATTGTTCTACGCATCCTTAAAATTAATGAATACACTCGTACTATGCATCATAGTGTTGTACCATTTAAAATTTCAAGCATTCTTACTGGTGTATTATTAATACAGAGTTTATTGCAAAACTGACATGCGTACTTTCAATTTTTTTCAATTTGACTCGCAAACTTTGGAAACGTCAAATGTGGTTTGCGTACTTTCATTTTCAAAATTTTGAGACGAATTTTTTACCCGTTAAAAAACATAATGGGATACTCTATATAGGGGTAAAAGTGCACAGAATTAAACTTAAAGTCCTAAATCATGTTGCTGAAACGCGAGAGGATGAAGAAATGAGCTGCAAACCCTTCTGTCGCCGGAATCCATGGAGGGTAGGGGAAGAAGGTAACTGAAACACAGGAAAACGAGTCCCCTTCTCCAAATCTACCTCTCAATAAACGCGAAAACGAGTTCCCCTCTCCAAAACGATTCAACCGACGCGAAAACACAATCATCGACCCTGAAACGCGACAATGGTCGCCTCTATCTACTCCGGCAATCTTTGCAGTCGCCAGTGACACCACGGTGAGCGGCTAGCCGGCTTAATCGATTCAGGGGATAACCACTCATTCCGTTATTCCATTCCAGATTCGCCAGCCTTCTTCTGCGCCGTTTCTCACCCATACGCACCCACCATCAACACCATATCTGGCGCCCTCTCCTCCGGACATCGACGACGGCAAGTCTCAGTCCGGTCATCTTCCCAAGCTCCGACGTCAGTTCCCTAACTCCGGTGAGTTCTTCTTCGAGCTCCACCATGAAAGTCTTTGGCCGCCCTCATCACACACCATGGCCGACCACTTCAAGTGCCGGTCTAAATTCATTCCCAATTCCGGCATCTCTCTTGCCCATCACCAAGTTGAAATGCATTTTTATTCTTCACACTTTTACCTCCTATATAGAGTGTCTCGTTAAGTTTTTTAACATGTGTTAAAAAAGTCGTCTCAAAATTTTGAAAATGATAGTCTGCAAACCACATTTGATGTTTTCAAAGTTCGCGGGTCAAATTGAAAATAAATGAAAGCACGCATGTCAGTTTTGCAATAAACGCATTAATTAATTTTACGTTTATAACACCCTTTCTATTAGGGGTGTAAATGGTTCGGTTTGGTTCGGTCTCAGCCATTTTAGAGACCGAACCACTAGTCATCGGTTTGGAAAAATTTCAGACCGAACCGAACCACGAAAAAGTTCAAACCGAATCAAACCAAACCATCGTGGTTTGGTTCGGTTTGGTTTAGACCGCGGTTCAGTAATGTGGTTCAGACTACGGTTTAGACCGTGGTTTAGACTGTGGTTCAGATCGTGGTTTAGATAGCGGTTCAAACCACCGTTCAGATCGAGATTCATATGACGATTCAAATCATGGTTTAGACTTTGTTAAAAAGAGAAAATCCGGAGGAAGAAGAATATTTAACGAATAAAGAAGCCGAATGAAGTGAACACACTACATAATTTTGTCAACAATGTGGCTCAACAAATATAACACATGATGAAATGAAAATTGAATAAGATGCAAAACGAGATTTAAGAATAGTCTAATGTAATGTAGTTTATTTTTTAATATTTCAAAGGTGGATGTTATTTAACATAAAAATATTTGATTAATGTATGCGGTTTTACGGTTCGGTCTGGTGGTTCGATCTGATGGTTCGGTCTGGCGGTTTGGTCTCGTGGTTTGGCCTGGTTTGGTTCGGTCTGGTTTGGTCTGAAGCGGTTAGACCACAAACCAAACCGAACCATGCGGTTTACCAAATTTTGAAACCGAACCGAACCGAACCGCTCGTGCTTGAAAACTAAACCAGACCATATGGTTTGGTTTGGTTCGGTCCCAAACCGCGGTTTAGACCGAACCTCTGACACCCTACTTTCTATTGTTGTCCCTTGGGCGGGCCAGGCCCTTCAGAGTCAGCGCCTTGACTTGAGGCCTTATGCACTAGTATCTGTTGTAATTTGAATTCTTATTTCCTAGTTTCATAATGAGTCCTTATGCACTAGGATTCAGGAGATCTTACACGATGTATACAACTGATTCAACTAGATATACATCAAATATTCCCACAATCTCATTTGAAATTTTTGAAATCTATCTTCGACAAACCCTTCTCCTCTTTTCGTCCTATAATCTTCTGCTACTCCAGCAAAGAAAGATATACACACATATATATATATATATATGTATGTATGTATAGATTATAGGGAGGGAGGGAGGGAGGGAGAGAGAGAGGAGGCTTGAATGTGCTAAATGGGTGCAGGCGGCTCGAAACTCGAGAAAGCTTTGGGGGACCAGTTTCCGGTAGGTGAACGCTACTTCGGGCTCGAGAATTCTGGCAACACTTGTTACTCTAACAGCGTCTTGCAGGTTCAGTAAAGATTTTTTTTATTTTTTATTTTTTGTTTCAATTTTTATGTTTTGTGGGAAAATTTTATTTCTCAATTATTTGCGTTCAATTTAGGTACTTTAGTTTTTTTTTTTTTATGTTTGATTGTGTGATCTTGCTTGAATGTATCAATTGTGGGTGTGAGTTTTTATGTGGTGAGTTAATTTGTGAAATCTCTGCATTTTGCTGTAGAGATCGATCTTGATTTTGATTGAATTAATTTTATGTTTGATGAGATTTTGGTTTACTCATCATGACACTGCTACCTTTTTTTTTTTTTTTGTTGCTCAAGCTTAATGAGTTACTGTATTTCTTTGGCTTTTTTGTGGGTTCTCCGAATTGCATATGTGCTTTGCTTGTGATGTATGGGCAATGTGGGTGTGTGCATTTGTATCTATACGTAAATATACGTGTTAGTATGTTACTAGAATACTCGTTTTTCTTGTTAATGGAAAAAGGCTGTGTTAGTATGTTACTCGAATACTCGTTTTTCTTGTTAATGGAAAAAGGCTTCTGAATTTATGGAGAGCGTGCTAGGACTCTTCATGTGGAAGGTATAACTCCAGTGTTTTGTGTGGTTTGGTTTAGAATCAAACTGTCATGTTCTAGTTGTAGATTTTTGCTTTTAAGACATGGTTACATTTTCCCACCGAAGTTCTCTATTTGATGGATTTGCCTCAACAGAAAACGTACTTGGGGGGGGGGGGTCAAATAACCCCTTCCCAACCTTTTAGGCTTCATCAATTTATGGAAATTGAAGCTATTTGATGTTACCATTTCGTCAAAGCATTTGAAAATTAAGTCTGTTAGGGGTAAATGCACAATTGCTTTGCATCCCTTTACTTTACAGTCCATGTAGGTTCTATCTTTTCATTGTACCCACTTTTCCTTTGGGTATTTACTAACTTCTGATTGGAGCAACGTATAATATTTGAAGAGTTAGTAAATCAAAGAATGAGAGTATTTATAGAAGCCAGGGAGGGGGGCTAAAGGTTATGGATGGTTTCTATTCTAAATTTCCGTTTCTCACTGCTCAATTATAGTGGTTTTATCTGACATTGTTTTAATGTGTTTAATTTAGAGTTTGCTAAGTTAAAGAAGGAAAAAGGAGTTCGAAATTGAGTCTATCGGTAAGGGTGTCTATTTCCAAATCAACACTCAAGAACAAGATCATATTATGCATATGTGCCTACTTCATGGAAAAAGGACGTGATTATTGGTTAGTTGTGGGTGTAGATTCTGGAACATAAAGAGATAAAGACTAGTGACATTGGTTAGATTATTCCAGGTGAGTTGGTTACAATAAAGTACTTTGTACAATAGTTTGACTCAATACAAGGATTGGACTTGGCTAGAAAAAAGTAGGGTACTTGTTAGGTTACCCTTGAAGCGCTATCTTTACATCTCCGTACGTATATACCAGTGAAACTAGCAGATAAGATTAGTGGATCCGATAATTGTAATATTTCCTTTATTTATTTATTTCATACTAAGTATTTTCATTGGTTTCCAAATATACTTTGTAATCGATTTGCTTAATCCTATTTAGTGTGTGGTTTTATGTAGCTACTATTTTAAGAGGTATAAGTTGGAAGTTAGGTGTTGTGGTGGTTTGATTTATGGTGATAATTGTTATGTAAACTTGAGGGAAACTCGGGGAATCTAAAAAAAGAGCTTCATATTGAGCCCTCCAGCTTTCTAATGAGGTATGTATGTGTGGTATAGACACATAATACACATGCAACGATAATCTAAGCTAGAAGATAGGGAGGTTTATGGAAATAAAGGTCATGTAGCTAGATTTCTCCACAAGTAACCTACATTGAAAAAGAGAAGCAATGGGAATGAATAGAGGGATTTAGAAATAATTAGGATTTGATAAACAAGGCTGAGAAGAAAATTAAATTGGTGAATCTCAATCATCTCTGTGAGATTTACCATTTTGACTCTTTCTTTTGACGCTTACAAATACTTTGAGAAGCACGAATCGTAGATTAATCCTTATTTTCTCCTTTAGCGACATTTGACATTTTCAATGATATATATATTATTGTTGTTATTGCTTGCAGAGTTATCTCATTATGATTTTTTAAATTATTTTATAATTTCTCTTTCATTGGCCCCACCATCTTTGTTTTTATCTCTACTTCCGTCTTACTTTTTCCTGCAATCATGACAACTTAAAGGCCCCCGAAGCCAATAGCTCAATAAGTAATCAGTAAGTAATAAAATGAAAGGCATGGTTATTTTAAAAAACATAGAAACTTTCATTTGTAGTTTAGAATCTCACGGCTTTAAGGAAAATCAATAATCAATACATTAAAAATAATGTTCACATAAGTGGTCAATGACCGATTTCGATAGGTATCTGAACTAAGGGTTCAATATTTTATATCAATAGTTATCTCCGGGTAAGAACACACATTCATGTCGCGTGTCGGTGCTAATATCAATGTTAGAATGACACATAGGCATGTCATGATGACCCCCATAACCGCGTTTCAACAACATTTTTACCGCATGACTGTGGTTGTTCAACTTATTAATCATATCAATGTTTTCAGTGGATACCGAATAGTACAACACAAATAACAATTTCTATATATTTAAGGTACTCTACATACCAATCATTCGATCAAAATGTAATGTACTAGCGATGGATCTCAAGTGACCAAATGGTAAGAGATCAATGAGATCAATGATCAATAGCAAAGTCATACTCCCTCCGTCCCAGAGTAAGAGTCCTACTTTCCATTTTGGTACGTCCCAGAGTAAGAGTCCTATTCCTAAAATGGCAAAGAATCTTTACTATTCACCCCACTCATTCTCTCTCCTATTTTACTTTTATACTCACAACACCAATCAATTCACTATTCTCTCCCACTCATTCTCTCTCCTACTTTACTTTTACACTCACAACATTTACATCACTTCCAATATTTATTAATAAGCGTGCAAATGAGGGGTAGGACTCTTACTCCGGGACGGAGGGAGTACAATTTAAATCCATGAATTTAATCTTTAAAAACAATACTGACCATAAGGAAGTACGAAAATCTATGTTAGGGTCGGAACTCAAAAGACTAAAGAACGTAATCCTTTACCTTAATCATGCGACTCTTCAAGTACCTTGGGACACGTACAAGACGCCTAAGCTTGGTTGCCAAAATCTAACAGTTAAATATTTACAATCAATAATATAGTCGACTTAATTACAGGTATCCCAAGGTACTTGAAGAGTCACATAATTAAGGAACGGGATTACATTCCTTAGTCTTTTGGATTCCTTGGATTTTTGTACTAACTTACTTATGTCAACAATTAAGTTGTTGATACCGTCATGGTCAATATTGTTTTCAAAGATAGAATTTCATTCGTTAAATCATTTCTCTTTGCTATTCATCTCATTGACATCTTACTTTTTTTGTCGCTTGAGATTCATCGTTAGTACACTACATTTGGATCGAATGATTAGTATCGTAAAGTACCTTATATATATTGAAATTGTCATTTGTTTTATATGTACTATCCGGCATCTAGTGATACGATCACTAAGTGGAACAACACAGTCAGGGGTATAAATGACGCTAATGAAACCCGATCACCGGGGTAATCATGACATGCCTATGTGGCATTCTAACATCTATATTGGCTCCACTAGGAATGATATTGAATCTTGTCCAGCTACCTATCGAAATCGGTCATTGACCACTTGTGATTTTAGTTTTGAATGCATTGATTATTGATATTCCTTGTATCCATGAGTTTTTAAACTACAAATGTAAATTTCAATGTTTTTTAAGATAACGATGCCTTTCATTTTTATTGAGTCCTCATACTTCTTTGTGGGCACCCGTCTTAGAAACTGAAGGGGCTACGATCGTTATTGAGCTTTTGTTCGCTAACCCTTTCATCTTCTTCATTTTCTAGGCAATAAATAGGAAGAATGAGTTAGTCCAATGCATTTGCTTGAGACCGCTCGAGAATAAATTAGCTTTGTTTAGAATTTATTGTTCTTTGTTTTAGACAATAGTTTTTAGTACTGTAATAAGTATTCTTGAACCTTACGGTTGACGATTACTTTTTAAGTTGTAGAGTTGACTGTATTAGACTTTTATTGTTAATTATGGATTATGGAAAGATTAAAGGTTTATTGTTTGCGAATCGTTAATGATGTTACGTACTTATATTGGGCTGAAGTTTTTAGCCGAGTTTGGAATCGTGACATTTTTTACTTTATAAAACTTCTATCTTATATGTGAGTATTTTGGGGTGTGCTAATGAGTTCCTAGGTCTGCCAATATCTCTTTTAAGCTTAGAGCATCCACAATGGGAGCTTTTGCATATCTCTTTATTCTAATGAAAAAGCGATGGAAAGATTTTTGCCGTTGTGGAAACATGGAAGAGCTCTTCTAAAGAGCAACTCCTACAAGTAGCTACATTTTATGGGTATATCTAATCTATTAACGTTCACCAATTTCTCATGGAGATGATTGAATTTGACACATTTTTTATTTTCCTCTTTTTCTTCAAATGTTACGTTAGTGTATATCTCTCATCACAGCCTTTTTCTTCCTTTTCAAATCATGTTACTATAACTCTTTTCTGATTCTGTTTTACTATTTGATACTTGCTTTTTATGTTGTATGTTATGACTTTTTTGTAGTAATTATTTGCTGAATGATAAATTCCTTTTTAAAGCGATGAAATTTTAATGAAGCATTATAAAATTGTAACTACTCATTTGATTGCTCAATATAATAAATAATATATCATATATGAAATAAAAATATAAAATATTAATATAGTTAATATATATTGTTAAGTGAAGTTCTTTAATTGAAGTAAAACTTATAAAGTTGTTTGGATGTTTTTAAAAATAGTGAAAAGAAGTTTAGTATGATATGTGGGGGGAACAAAAAAATATGTTAAAAGCTTTACCATAGTGGGAAAAGCTTTGAACGTTTTATTATTGACTTGATAATGATGTTGCATGTGGGAGCCACAAAAAACAAAAGAGCTTCTACCAGTGGATGCTCTTATAATACTGGTTTTGTGCACTGTTTTACTTGATGTATACAGAAAGTTTGAGAGACTAATTTTCTTTCGACGTATTTGAGTGTTACTTTCAACCATTGTAGTGCCTATAGAACAATCAACTGACAGAAACATGATTCTAATACCTGCATTTTCCTAATAATGAGGTGCGGTAATATTAGGAAATTTATGCCCATACTTTGGCATGAAGTCCCTGAAATTTCTTGATTGGTCCCCTATATGCAGTTACACAGTAAGCCATATATATTCAATGTTAACTTTCGTCAACAGTTTTTCTAATGCCGTTACTCATATTTATGCAGGCTCTTTATTTTAGTGTTCCGTTCCGTAACAAGTTGCTAGAACACTATTCAAACTACAAAAACCGTGCTGATGCAGAAGAAAATCTCTTGACATGCCTGGCAGATCTATTTATGCAGGTATGATATCAAAGAAAGATTCCCAACTTTTCTTCTTAGGTGTAAGTCAGAATTTAGTTCATTACTGTTTCTGATTTATTAAACTTATGTTCTATAAGAGGCTTAGTTCTCTAATTTTGGGCGTGTTGTGGAAACCCCTTAGGCCATATAAAGTGATAGTTTGATGTTGTTAGTATTTAGCATTTCTTTCTTTCTTTGCTTTATCTTACTTTTTCTCTATGGTGGGGGGGGGGGGGGGGATCTTATGTTCTTTAAGACCCAGTGCTCTTATTTTGTTATGTTGTTAAACCCCTTCCTTTTAACTGTAATTGATATTCTATTGTTTTTCATAAATAGAAATTTATTGTTCCGTACTTTATTTTACTTTTGTTCTTGGGGGTGGGGAAGGAAGAGAGTATGTGATTGATTAGACACATCCATGGATCTATAGTTGTTGATCGGAAAGGAATTACGAGAAAAAGAAAGCATATGATTTTATTTTATTTATATAACAAAACAAATGAAAGGAAAGGGAGGGAAAGATGAAATATTAATCATGGATCAACTAAGCACTGACATTGAGGTCACGGTATCAAACTACAGAACTGCAGATCATGTTATATGCAAATTATTTATTGAATGTATAACTGTGTCCAAATTATCTCATGGAAATATACCTGTGTTCCATTTCGAGTGAGAATATGTGCAGATAGAAAAGTAATAATTGACAATTGAGCATGTGATTTGGTCTACTTATTCCAAAATAGTTTCTCCACCATTTTTCTGGCCTTGATCTATGAGGTACTCATATCTTAAATCGAATTTGGCCTCTTCTCTATATTAATCAACAACTTCCTTTTCCTCTAAATCTTTCATATAATTATTGGTATTTAGCTGTTTTATTATACACTGTTAGCTGAATCTTGGATAAATAATTTTCTGCATTAAATTCAAAACTAGAATATAACATTCTTCTTACTGAAAAGCATAAGACTGATGAGATTTAATGTCAGCGTCTAGGATGCATCTGATCACCTCTTGAATGTTCATCTTCTTAAAATGCTTCGTGTTGTTCATTGCCTCCGATTATGCAACATAGTTGTTGATTTTAACTTCAGTTCCAACTTTTGGTACTTCCTCCGTCCCAAAATGAATGTTCGAAATTGCTATTGATCAAAAGCATTTTTGGACAGAGATAGTACTTTATACATTTTTCAAGCCCTGTGTTTGCACTATACTGTTATATCGTGATGAATTAGTGTTAGTGAGAGGGTGTGGACGCATTAGATCATAGAAGCTATTTTGGGCATGAAAGGTCTGTTAGAGTTGTTATTCTTTTTATTTCATGGTAATGTTTTTTTTAATGTCTACGGTTATTTAATGTACTCTATAATGCACTCTGAGAGAGAGAGAGAGAGAGAGAGAGAGAGAGAGAGTAAATGATGTTCGGAAAATGTGGGAGAAGTTATCATTGGGAGGTCCGTCTTTAACTTTCTTTTTACTGCTTCACAATTACTAGTTGGTTACCATTTATCCTTGTTATTTAACCGGTTAGTTTTTAGAGTGTGTAAATGGTCCACAGAAGAAAGTCTCCAATTGTTTCCACTATTGGATATATATTTCACGTAGCGGGGGGGGGGGGGGGGTGTTGAATCAATTTCATGGTGAAGACGGAAGTGGGTGGGGTTCAGGTGATCAATAATGGGCATACCTTATAAAGGAGAATAAGGAAATGGAGGGAAATAGACATGCATAGATAGGCCGCAAAACCTAAACTTATATTTTCTCAATAGTTCCGAATTGAAGTACATGATCGGACATGTAGACTAGTTATAGTAGGAGAGGTTTCTAAAGTCCTTCCGTCCCGGAATAATGTTCCCACTTTTTTTATTATTTGTTTGAATGAACTTTGAGCAATAATTATAGGTTAATTTGATTATCTAATGAAAATCTAAAGGTTGCTATTCATAGTAGTTATGATGGTGTTTCAACAACTTTTAGATCTTCATAAGGTAAATTTGATTAACCTATAATTGTTGCTCAAATTTCATTCAAACAAACAAAAAAAATAAAATTGGGAACATCACTCCGGGACGGAGGGCGTATATCATATCAAAAATGATATATTGATTATAGACATTGAAATAGTTTTGGATGTGAATTTTGTAGGCCTGAATGACTGCCATTATTAATGTTTTTAGTTCTGTAATTTCTAGTATCATCAATCAAATAGTGGATCTCTTGATATGTGGGTGTGTGTTAATAGTTGACCTTTTGTTTATGATAAATGTTGCATGAGCCAACTCACGTTGCTCTTTGCAGATAAGTTCACATAAGAAGAAAACTGGTGTCATTGCTCCAAAGCGCTTTGTGCAGAGATTTAAGAAGCAAAATGAACTTTTTCGCGACTTGGTGCAGCAGGTATGTATCTGTTTGCTTGTTTTTTCTTTGTAATGTACTCTTTATTTTTATTCCAATAATGTTGCTGTTGCTTTTAATCATCATAGTTTGTTTCGGACACTGTCAACTTCTGTGAAGTTTTTAAGACTTGGCCAAATTACATTTATCCCCTCGAAGTATCCACCATATTCCACTTTGCACCCAGTATGAAAAGTGGGTCTGTTCGTTACTTTAATTTCCAAATTGTCCCACTTTACCCCTGGCACTTTCCGAATCATCCCACTTTACCCCTTGGTCAAGTGCATGTAAGGGGGTAAAGTGAGACAATTTCAAAATTAAAGTATCAAATAGACCCACTTTTTAAACTGGGGTGCAAAGTGGGATTTGGTGGATACTTTGAGGGGATAAACATAATTTGGCCTTAAGACTTTGTCTGGAAGTGGTTTTGGCATTATCAAGTGGAAAGAAAATATTCTAATTGGAGTAAAAAGAGGAAAGTGCTTTGAGGGCCTTGGCCGATAAGAGTGATAGGAAAAGGAAATACCTTGCCCTCTTCTTATGTTCATGTTAGTTTTTGGCTTTTCCCCTAATACGTACACATATACATATATATACACACACACATATACATATAATGTATCTGTGTATATATATACTCCCTCTGTCTCAAAAAGATAGTCCTATTTGGTTTTTGATGGTCACCACAAGTAAACTTTGACCAAATATTAATGTCAATCTAATTATCCTAGTGGAATTCTAAATTATTACTGATAAATCATGAAGTGGTTTGTCAATAACAATTTTTACTTTTTAATTGAGGATGATTAGATTGACATCAGTGTTTGGTCAAAACTTCTGTTGACCTTCTAAAATCAAATGCGACTATCTTTCCAGGACGGAAGTAGTATATATATTTATAATCTGATAAGAAAAAGAACCTCAAGAAAGTTCAAGTGTATCTGTTGCAATCCAGCCTTAGTTTGTATTTGTCAATAATAAACTTAAGTTCCCTTTATTATTTTAATATTTCCATGTAGGACGCCCATGAATTTTTGAACTATGTGCTAAATGAACTCGTTGACACTCTGGAGAAAGAGTCTAATGATGCAGAGAGTGATCCAGAAACTTCATCACGTTCTGAAAAAATTGCAAATGGACCGACAAAAGCTCATCCCAATGATGATCAGAAGGAATCTCCAGTGACCTGGGTGCACAAGAATTTCCAGGTAACTTTGCTTTATACGCTCTTTCCATACTCCCTCCGTCCCAAAATAACAGGCCCATTTCTCATTTTTGTTTGTCCCAGAAAGTTAGTCTCATTTTCAAAATTAAAACTTCAAAATCATTAAATTTCCAAAACTTATAATGTACCCTTATAACGTTTGAAAAGTCAAATGGGACTATCATTTTTGGGACGGAGGGAGTATTTGTGAAACATGGCGGAATTGTCATTAGTATTAATGATATTTCATCAGGGTTTGCTCACAAATGAAACAAGGTGCTTACGCTGTGAGACAGTAACTGCTAAAGATGAAACGTTCTTTGACTTGAGCCTTGATATTGAGCAAAACAGTTCACTCACTAGCTGTCTGAAGAACTTTAGTTCCACCGAGACCTTGAGTGCACAGGACAAATTCTTTTGTGATAAATGCTGCTGGTATGTCGCGTTTGTTCAGTATTCTATTGTGTGCATGTGTGTGTGTTGAATCTCCCAGACTGTTGTATAATCTCCGTTGAAATGTTAATGTCCCTCTTTATGATTAATTTTATGTTCTTATGGTACCTTTGACATGAATATTTCATGGAGAATTTGCTGCGATGTTTTTTGTCACATTTGTATTTAGGGAAGCGAGTCAGACAAGGATTTCGGGCCTGTGCAATCTGACTGCACAGAAGTCCGAAATCCTTACTATAGGATGTAAATCATGTTACTACTCCCTTCATCCTAGAAAGATGGTCCCATTTGACTTTTGATGGTCAACACAAGTGAACTTTGACCAAACACTTATATTTTAAGTTCACTGAGATGATTAGATATGATATTAATGTTTGGTCAAAGTTCACTTATGTTGACCGTCAAATGAGACTATCTTCCCGGGACGGAGTGAATATACTATTCTTGCACGCCGCTAAAATGTAACCCATGTTATTAGATGTAACTCAAGTTATTATACTCAGCCTCATTTATAAGCAAAACTACCTACTTTTACACATATTAAGAATAGAGTTAAGTTAGTTTAATTGTCTTGATTTTTTAATAAAAATGTTTTTAGAAGTACTAATATATCCTCATCTTGAATGTTGAATAAATGTGTACTTATCTTTGAAAGAATAATTAATTAGGGGTATTTTTGGTAGAAGAGTATTAAATACAGTTACATTTAATGAGTTTTGCATTGAAATTGATGAGATTTGCTTATATTTAAGGCAAAAGAAAAAAAGTTGTCTTTTTTTATGTTTATAATTGAGGCCAGAGGGAGTAAACTATAAAAGACTTTTGTGCAGTTCGACGGCACATGCCTCAAATCCGTCAGACACATGTTTGCGTGCATATCTATGGTCTAACCCGTTGACTTGTTTTGAAACGCAGCTTGCAGGAGGCTCAGAAAAGAATGAAGATCAAGAAGCCACCTCACATCCTTGTCATTCACTTAAAACGGTTCAAGTACATCGAGCATCTGAGACGGTACGAGAAGCTATCTTACCGTGTTGTCTTCCCACTCGAGCTGAAGCTGAGAAACACAGTTGAAGATGCAGATGCAGATTCAGAATACGCCCTTTTTGCTGTAGTGGTCCATGTTGGGAGTGGGCCCAACCCTAACCAAGGGCATTATGTCACCCTTGTGAAAAGCCATGACTATTGGCTGTGTTTTGATGACGAAAAAGTAGAGGTGATTGACGAGTCAGCGATCCAGAAATCATTTGGATCGTCGCGGGAAAATAATATGAGCGACACGGACCATGGCTACATCCTCTTCTATCAAAATGTTGCCGCGTCAGGCTGAGTAAGAGTTAGAATTGCAATTTTGAAACTCATGTTTTCTAGCATTTAAATCATTTTTCTTACAAGGCTCCCTATTTTTAGAGTTTTATGAGAAAATTCTGATGCTGATGTGAAAAAACGTATACCGAGATTGTTGTCATGTACAGATATGGCAGAAGTTAGCCATTTTCAGATTAATTTAGACAATAAAGGGTTACTTTAGTGTATATTGTTCTTAAGAACATAAACTCATAGGTGATTAATGGTTGGTAATCCATCATTTTGTTCTTAAGAACATAAACTATGAGCAAAAGTGCAAAATCTAAAAAAGAAGAGAAATAATAAAGGCACAAAAGAATGTCAAGAAATTTAGTCTAAAAAATAATGTGTCATTATTTTATTGATGTTTTTAATTAGAGTGTGGCTGGTATACAAGTCTACTCCATAATAGATTAAATATTCATTACCAAGAAATCCATTGAAAAACATAAATATATACTCCCTCTGTCCCACTATAAAGTTCTTAGTTTGACTTTACACGGAGATTAAGAAAAAGTAAATGTTTTGAGTGTGGAAAGTAAAGTAAGAGAGAGAAAGTGGGTAGGGAGTTTTTATTGTGAGAATGATAAATGGGTCCCACTTTCCATTTTAGGAAATAAAGTAAAGTAAGAACCTTAAATTGGGACAGACTAAAAAGGAAAGTAATAACTTAAATCGGGACAGAGGGAGTATTAAAAGGAAAAACTCCGTTTTTGTCCATCGTACTTTTTTGTCCATCATACTTTGGAGCGTGTTTCACTTTTACCATTGATTGAGCTTTTTTTTTTTTTTTTTTTTTCATTTTTACCATCGTACTACAAACAATAGTGTCATTTTATACCAAATTCGTTATTTTATACTCAAATTTGTTTCATTTTTACCATTGTATTATAAACAATAGTGTCATTTTATACCTAAATTTGTTACAAAATGTCACTTGTTTGTAGTGAGATGGTAAAAATGAAAATAATAAAGTATGATGGTAAAAGTGAAACACAACCCAAAGTACAATGGACAAAAACGAAGTTATCCCTATATTAAATGTACAGACGCAATGTCAGTCACACCACAGGCTTCTTTCTACGACTCCTACGACTCTTCCCACATCAAACGATGGTTAATAAAAAGGAAAATTATCAAATTTACAAATGAATATTAGTATGCCTATTTCATATGGTTCTTTCTGACAGGGGACGGACGGACGAAAAGTTTGCAATATTGTACAAGAAAAAGAAAAAAATAAAGATTTAAGACTAAGACATGAAGGTGTCATCATCATCCAACAAAGCTTCAAGATCAATTAGATCATCGTCGAAATCAGCTGTGTTGAATGAACTCTCCAAAGCTACGTCAGACACAACCTGCAACAAAAAAGTTTGAAAATTGCGATTAAAGATCTCATACAAAAATTATATATAGATGCTGACTTGAAATGATAGGCTGCGAAATAATGAAACTAAATCTATATATATATATTAAAGTTGGTGAGAAGAGTTGTGGGTTTGACATGTGTATATGTTTTAGTAAAAGCTTGAATATGGAGAAGCCACATCAACATCATCCTAAAATGTAATGACTTTTGATATTCTCATTCTTACCTAATACTATTAGTTAATCATATTAGTAATTATATGAGTTAACTATTACTATTAATAGTATAAGTTGACTATTACTATTAATAGTACAAGTTAACCACTACTATTAATAGTATTCGTTAACAATATTAGTTACAATACAAGCTAACTATTACTATTAATAGTATTAGTTAACTATAATAGTTACTTTTTACTATTAATAGTATTGGTTAACTATAATAGGCTACATACATTAACTATTACTATTATTAGTATTAGTTAATTATATAAGTTATTATATAAGTTAGATTATTAATTTTTAATATTAATTATAATAGTTACTATATCAATTAACTTTTACTATTAATAATATTATTTTATTATAATAATTATATTAATAATTATTATTATATAGATTAATCATTACTATTAATATATAATAACTATTACTACCAATAGTATTAATTAATTATAATAGTAATCATATAGATTAATTTTTATTATTAATAGTATTAGTTAAAATGAGGATTACTATATTAGTTAACTATAGTTAAAATATTTTTTAAGACACATAGTATTGGTTTCCCGTGCAGAGTACGGGTTACCCGCTAGTACAGTATAATACTTCATCCGTCCAAGGAAAGAAGCCCTATTTAGTCTCTAGTGGTCAACACTAAAGTTAACTTTGACCAAAGTTTACGTCAATTTGGTTATCCTAGTAAAATTCTTACAAGTGTTATTGATAGAATTCTTAATGGTGTATCAATATTAAAATTTAGAATTTCACTGAAATCATATTATTTTTTCCTAATTCTTTTGTCAAAGTTCAACAGGGTTAACCATTAAAATTTAAATAAAATGAGACTTATAAGACAGAGTTAGCATAATATATACTCCCTCCATCCCACAATAAGGGACACAGAGTTGGAAATTGGACATGCACCGGAATTAAGGAGAGATAATTTATATTAAAAAAAAAAAGTGGAGTGGGCACTGTGAGTATGAAAAGTGAGGTAGGAGCGAGAAAGTGAGGAGGGAATAGTAAGTGGATAGGCTATTGTGAGTATCCAATTGAACAAAAAAGTACTTTAAAATCTCCATTTTAATTAATACTACCTCCGTCCCAGTTTAAGGTTCTTAGTTTTTTTGTCTCAATGATCTTTGAGCAATTATTGAAGGTTAATCTAACTATCCAGATGAAAATCTAAAACTAGATATTGATAGACCATCATATATACTATCAAGGCCAATCGACATTTTTAACCTTCGTACTTTGCTTAAGCTTCGGTTTTAACCTCTCTTGTATTTTTTTAGCAGTTTTAACCCTTGTACTTTAGATACGCACTCATTTTCCTCCAAAACCACAAAGTACGAGGGTTAAAAATGCTAAAAAAGTGGCTTAAGTTTAATCACTTTTTGAGAAAATGAGTGCGTATACAAAGTACAAAGGTTAAAACTGCTAAAAAAAATACAAGAGAGGTTAAAACCTAAGCTTAACTAAAGTACGAGGGTTAAAAATGTCGATAGGCCTACTATCAATAACAAGTTTTAGATTTTCATTTGGATAGTTAGATTAGCCTTTAATTATTGCTCAAAGATCCTTCAGACAAACAACAAAAAAACTAAGAACCTTAAACTGGGTCGGAGGGAGTAAATATTACTTATATGACTGAGAGATTACCGTTGTGTCCTGCATATCATTGACCGCATTGAGCAACCTACGGTATTGATCTCTTGCCTCGGGATACTGAACCATGGACTTCACTCTAGCAAGCGCCTTTTGCAACCTTTCTTCAGTTTGCTTTCTACCTTTTTTCAGGAAATCATCATCGTCGTCTTTACCCGATGATGCATTGACCATGTTGGACGCTTCCGGAAGCGCTTCGGGCTTGAATCCACGCAAACCACTTCCTTTCCGTCTCCAACGCAAAATTACCTTGTCCAAAATTCCCACAGACCACACAATCTTTCTGTAATTTTTCCTCACCTGGTGCCCTCTGACATGAGCCTTTTATAGCATACAATACAAAAGTTAGAAAAAGAGAAAGTATTGAGAAAGAATGGTGATGAAAAAGTGGGAGTGGATTAAATGATGCTCCCTCCGTCCCATAAAGATATCACATTTAGTTTTTGATGGTCAACTCAAGTGAAGTTTGACCAACAATATCTAACGAGTCACAAATCATGATGAAATTCTAAAATTGTTATTGATCCACCATTAATAATACCATCAATAACTTTTTTAGAATTTCATCATATGATTATTGAATTGTTATATATTGTTGGTCAAACTTCACTTAAGTTGACCATTAAAATTAAAGACTATCTTTTTGGGACGGAGGTAATAGAAACAAGGAAGTCTGTCTTTAAGACTCTAACAAAACAATTATACCGGTTAATCACATTCAATACTAAGAAAGATCGATGTTAGGGAATGCCTGAAACCTCTTCACAGTTTGAATTTTTTTTTTGGACATTCATTATCGGACGGAGGGGTAATAATAATACCTGAATTTTCACAATTCTCTGCCGAATAATCAAAAAATCTTTTCTGCCTTTCCAACTGCGGAATTTATTCTGTATTCGCGTTGCAGCAGCATGTACCGGCTCATCATGGTGGCCCGCCTTATTTGTCTTAAGAGCAAGAAGTGAAAGAGCACGCTCATCAGAAAGTCCAAATTCACCATCACCATACTCCTTTATCTGCTTCTTTTGAAACGACTGCACCCTAAACACCTGATAAATTCTAGCAGCAGCTTGTGTGGCATTACAGACTGCAGCTAATGAGTCCTTTAATGACAATCCGTGCGGATAATCCCCATCTGTGACTGGAGTTGGAGTCCTATCACATACTCCTTGTACAACTTTTACTCCGTCCCCACAATCTTTCTCCTTGCCATCCTTCAACTTAAGTGATTCAAGATGAGAGCTTAGGGCAGCTTCAGCAAGATAACCAGCAATTCCCTTGTGCCCACTGCTGGCTGCTAGGTCTGCGGGTGTTCTGCCTGATGGGTATTTGGGTGTAGGATCTGTCACTAACCCAGCTGCTGCTCCTCGGGAAATGAGAAAACTCACGGTCCGCTCTCTATTATTAACATAAATTACGAAGAAAAAGGAAATGGAACTTAAATTAGAATTATGTTAACCAAGACATCACCAGTAAATTACAAAACATTGTACTCCCTCCGTCCATTTGAAATTTCCCATTTCTTTTGAAGAACGGGAATTAAGTAAAAAGTATTACTCCCTCTGACCCGAAAAGTTACTCCCTCTTTTTCATTGTTATTACGAATGAACTTTGAGCAATAATTTAGGCTACTTTTAATTATCCTAATGAAAACTTGCAACTTGTTATTGATACACCATTATAAATACTATCAATACCAAACTTTAGATTCTCATTAAGATAATTAAAAGTAGCCAAATTATTGCTTATAGTTCATTCGTAGTGTGGGATACCTATATTCCACAGCTAAAGTGCACGTGTCATGCACGGGTACCTCAACCACTTTCCCACGTGATTGGACAAGTTCCGTGGGATAACCTCAAATCAACTGGGAATCACCAGGAGTAGTGGATTGGAGGATTGGGTAATGGAATTACCACGTGGACCAACCGCGACACGTGGCCTAGTTAAGCTTTAAAGGAGAGATTGTGGGTGAACTTAGTAAAGAGAATAGTATATATAGATGGCCTAGCCCATTTGACACAACAACACAAGAGAATTAACATTCTCCCTCATAGTTCATCCCCAATACTTGTCCTCTCCTATCTAACTAGTCTATTGCTTTCACTCCTCTTCTCCATTAATCTTTGGTGGTTCGTGTAACGCCTCCCTACCTAGAATACTCTTCTACAACCTCGTAAAACCCTGATACAACCCTAGAGGACTACCCTCCTACACGTAGTAACAATGAAAAAAGAGGGACTATAACTTTTTGGTGCAGAGGGAGTATTATAACATTAGTTAAAGTAGGTGTTGTGAGTATGGAATGTGAGGCAGGGGAGAGAAAATAGGGTATGGAATAATATGTGGATAGTTGTTGTATGATAAGTGGGTCCCATTGAATGAAGAAGTATTATAAATTTTCCATTTTAGGAAACAGGACTTTCTAATGAGACACCTAAAATGGTAAAATGGGAACTTTTAAATGGGACGGAGGGAATATTAGAGTAAAACAGCAGAACTTTCGGTATCTTTACCTGCCACAGAATGCAGCCCAATGGAGAGCAGTCCATCCATTCACATCTCTGAAATTAATACTAACACCCGCATCTACAGTAGGTGGGATGGCCCAGTCATAACCAAGGGCAGCTGCAAAATGAAGCACACCTTGGCCCCCCTCATCGAGTACACTAGCACCTTTACCCCCTTCCGTCACCTTATATAGAAGCCATGCATGAAGCTTCTCTTTAAGTAACTTTTCGAGTAGTTGGTCCCGTACCCTTTCTGTAGAAAACTCTTCCTCAGAAGTGAGCCTAAACATTTGATCCCAATCACTTTCGTCTTCCTGTATTAGCGAGTTAATTGTACTCATCAAGCTGGTATTGTTATCGGTCACACTATCTTGGGGGCCCGCTGAACCAAGTGATAGAAGTTTTTCGAAACGCATTTGAAGAAGAATTCCATTCGATCCGTCCCCGTTTATTTCTGCAGCATCCATATCTCGAGCGTCGTTAACTTGGAACTCGAATTCTCTTACTTCACTACACGCCAGCCTATTGCTACAAGTCACGTAAAAAGGAACACTTCCGGCTCCGTGTTGGGGAGTATGGCAACGAAGAACACCATCTGCTACAATATCTGCTGGAACTTCCACTTCCCCAAACATACATGCCCATTTACAGTTCTGCAGATCTTGGTGACTTTTCAAGAATCTGCCGGTGATCAAAACCTGATTTTCATGCACAACATAAATAGCAAAAACGTTAAATCATTAATATGTTTAGAAACAGACTTCTTTTACTCCCTACGTCCCTAAATGAATGCCCATTTTCAAGATTTTTTCATCCCACGATGAATGTCCTTTTGGTGAAAAACTTTGTCCCCCCCTCCCTAAATGGCTTTTTACCAAAAAAAAATTTACTAGGCACTTTGTACTTGCAAAACTAACTGTTTTAGAAAGTGGATAACAAGAATATTTATGCATCTTTGCCATTTATTTTTCTAAAAAATTTAGAATGTCCCTTAAATGAAATTTGGACACATTTAGGGACGGAGGTAGTAGTAACTATGCCGCTTATAAGTTACAACAGCTTACACATTCAGAAGTCTAATTCAACACAAAAAGAGTTCAAAAGAGAAGACCAAACAGTGTACCTCGATTTTAGACCCAACATGGGCCCAACTTGGTGAAAAATCAATGATGCTAAAAAGCTGGTCTTGGGAAAGAGAAGGACTCAATATATAGGGATCAAAGTCCACTTGCGGGGTTCCATTAGAAGCATTGATTTCATTCTCATTTTCAACCTCTTCCCAGTATGCCCCAGAGGTGGACTGCAACTGGGGTTCCTTTACATCACCAAGTTCCTTACTCATCCACCGGTCAAAGCTATCGAGCTTCTTGAGGCCTTCTTTCATGAACCCGTCCAAGAAATGTGGCTTCAAACTTACTTTTCCATCTAAATCTGGCTTCATAGCATTTCCACCTTCTGAATTTGCAAGCTGTAACTGAAGATTGTCTTGCATAAGATGGTTTTGTTGCTTGGTGGGATTTGTAGGTTCCAAGGAACTGAAAATATCCACATTACTAATTTCTCCTCCCTGAAATCTCGAGGCAAGATTATATTCTCCTTCTATTTGCGGATTACGATCCATTGACCACTTATACATGTTTGAAGGATCGTTTCCCAAGGCCTGTCCATAAGTGTCACCAAACCAAATAATTCATACAAATGTAGATGGACATGTGTAAGTGGATAGATAGAGAAACAGAAATGTTACATATATTACTCCCTCTGTCCCAGAATGATAGTCCCCCTATTTTTATGGGTTTTACGAAGGAACTTTGAGTAATAATTTAGGCTACTTTTAATTATTCTAATGATTTTTTTGAAATTGTTCTTGATACACCATTATAAATACTATTAATATCAATTTTTAGATTCACATTAACATAATTATAAGTAGCATTTATAACTGCTCAAAGTTCCCTCGTAGTAACAACGAAAAAAGGTGGACTATCTTTCTGGGACGGAGGGAGTACTATGATACCTGTTTGTTTTGACATTAAATAATACATAGCAAAGATGAACAATTTCAGGGTTTGGTTGAAAACAAAGATTTAAGCATCAGAACTTTGTAATTCATCCTACTGTTTATAGGGAGCTTTGCTCATGAATTTGACCAGTATTAGAATTGTAATGTTACAGAACAGGTAAAAATCTTGCGGTAGATTTTTGAGAAATAAGAAACTGGCTTGGCAAGAAAACGGAAACACTTAAAAGTTAAACAATGATAGTTCTGAGAATAAGTATATAGAATAACGGGCATGTGATGCAATGACGTGTTTGCAGAAAAAATACACTGTTCTTCCTCTCACTATTTAAAGCCTTCACGTAAACCTTCAAAGATTCTATACTCAATGCTCACTTAAGCTTAAAACTCACACAAAGTTGTAACTTTAACCTCATATTTGAGTTACCAAGTTGGATGCATCAAATAATTTAATCAGAATGATTATTTTTCAAGAACAATAACAAAACCTCAAAACATTTTACTATATTGACAGATATGTAATTCCATGCATAACAACATCATGCTAACAAAATTTATACGTGGTCTTATGAGTCCCTACCTGCCACGTTTCTTGGCCATGTGGATAACCGCCTAATTGCTGTGTTTTGCCAAAGGCATCTGTTAACACTTGCCCCATCATCTCATTATTTGGTTGGGTAGAGGAAAGTGATTGCTGAAAGGAGGCAGACTGGGTTCCAACATTGTAGTTTCCCATAACGCTCTCCCATGATTGGATGTCAAAGTGTTTCTGGGGCTCATATGTTAAACCAATATTAGAATGGTTTTTCCCTTTACCTCCTTGAGTAAGTGAGAATAAGTCCATTTGAGGATTAGCTGGAACCTTTTCTTGATAATCATCTGTTAAGAGTTGATCACAATCCTTGGTACTTAATATATTGAATAAAGCGCTAAACTCCAGAGAATCCATAAATGTAAAAAATTCTACTCCCTCCGCCCCATAATTCCTTTGTTGTCCATCCAAAAATATATGTCACGTTTCTAAATAAGGAAAACGACTTAGTGCAAGTTTATCATTGTAAAATCAATGTGCAAACTAGTAAAGCATCTTTATTAAAAATATTGACAAGTCAAATGCGACATTTATTTTGGGGTAGAAGGTTTTAATTCGTTTTTAACCATTGTACTTTCACCCGACTTTCACTTTAACCATTATACTTTATTTTTTGCACGAAAACCACTCTACTTTTGAAAACCTCCCATCGCAACCACAAATTCGTGTCTAATCCGTCACTAATCCGTGCCCTAATCCGCAATTTTTGGGTTTGGATGAAAGGTTTTCCAAAGTAGAGTGGTTTTCGTGCAAAAAATAAAGTAGGGTGGTTAAAGTGAAAGTCGGGTGAAAGTATGATGGTTGAAAATGAATTTAATCCTTTATTTTGGGACGGAGGGGGTATGATCATAATAAAAGTAAACAAGTAGGTGGAGATGTATTACTTGAAAAAGCACCTGGATAGTAAGGCGCAGAGGAAACACGATCCATTTTCCCCATCACAGGTGGTACTAACTCAAGAAAAGAGTGGCCTCTCGAACTTGACTGCTGATTATATGCTGCAACACGGAAAATTGATTGGTTAAGAAAGATAATAATTTTTTTTGCACGGAAAATTACAGAAAATGAGAAAAGACTGATAAAAGCACCAGATTCAGCATCTTCATATTCTGACGCCTGAGTGCTGTTGAGGCTGGTGGTATCATTGTTTTGTGAAGCTACTGGGTAATTATTAAATGACTGAAATTTAGAAGACACGGAACTATCCGCCTCAGAATGGGATATGTTATCATCAGTTTCTTGGGAGTTGGGCGTAGCTTCTTGAACCTCTTTGAGACGGTTATAATTTGTCCTACTTCCCTGAACAAAGTACAAGCTGTATTAGAACCCCAAGCAAAGATACCAACATACAGTAGTACATAAATATTACAGGTCGTGAATAAAATTGAACTATCTGCTCAAAAACAGCACCGAGCTACCAATAAAGCCGCTAAAACGCATTCAAAAATCTTTACAGGAAAAAAGAAAAGAAAATAGTAGGATTATGTGAGAGAGCCCCTATATATTACAGGACAAATGATGAGATAGTGTGTACATCACATTGTTCCCCTAGAGAAGGAAAATAGAAGCTACATGGTCAAACCAAGAGATAAGAAGAAGAGTCGAGAGAAAAGATGAAAACCTTTACTTCCCGGTAGTGTACTAGGACTATGTGAGATAGGTCCCTGCAGTAGCAATAAACAAATTAGCATAAAGCGTCATAAATTAGAAACTAAATGCTTGAAGTAACAACATTGAGCAGCTGATATGGCAACGCAAACAAAGGTTTCTGAAGACCATATAGCTCGTAGAGAGAAGTTGACGAGATTATATAAAACAACAAAAGACAACTGACGCTGGAAGACATGACACTTCTAGGTGCTATAGACAAAAGTAGAAAAAACAAAAACCTGGAAAAGTTTAGCTTATTTAGGAGTGATTGCTAAAGACAAGGAACACAATTTCGTATCTCTCCCTAATCCGACTTGCAAGAAAAAAAAAAAGGGAAAAAAAAAAAAAAGAAGAAGCATAAGCTCTATAGAGAAGGAACTACCCAAAAATACATACAGCAAGGTCCCATCAACTCCCTATTGTCACTCAATTATCTGAAAGACATCTTTTGGATTCATTTTAGTTCACCTTATTAGGTTATTAGGTATATTTATATGACAGAGAAAATGCATAATTTGGTAGCTGAACTAGGGATATTTTTGCAAGATGGTCATTGGCTTAAAAAAGTCTACGATTTGGTCACTAACTTCCACAAATAACTAAGTATTGGTCACTGACACTAACGGGCATTAGTTTTCAAAACTACTGCAATTTTTTGCACTCACTCTTCAAGAGACCAATAGCTACGCCTTTGAAAATTTTCGTTCTCTTCACCATGAGCATAATAGCAATGAAGCACATCGACACTTCCTGCCTGCAAGAATATATACTTCCAAACAATTAACTATGGATTATGGAAAAATTCTGGAAAAAAAAATTAGAAAAATCTTGGGTGCAAAGTTGGGGGAATGAAATGACATTCTACAGGACTTGCCTTGAGTCTTTCATGAGCTTCCTTAACTGTCTTTCCATCTTTTTTCTTCCTCCAGTTATGGCCATCTTTTCTAAAATACCTCAAAACTTTTCGGTCAAAGAGAAAGAGTGAACCATCTGAAAAGGATGCACGTGTCAAGCCAAGATATTATCCGAGCAGACTCAAAGAAACCGACAAGATTTGCTTTGTTACCAGATACAAAAAGGTTACTTAAACCCAGTAATAATACTCCCTCTAGTCCCTAAATGAATTGCCATTTTCAAGAACTTTTTGTCCCAAAGTGAATGTCTTTTTTTGAAAAAAGAAATTGTGTCCCTAAATGTTTTTTTACCAAAAATATTTCACTAGTTTCATTATACTTGCAAAACTAAATGTTTGAAAAGTAGATTGCAAGAATATATATGAATCTTTGCCACTAAATTGTATAAAAAGTAGAGATTTTCAGAATGTCCCTTTCATTGAAATTTGGACATTCATTTAGGGACAAAGGGAGTACTTCAAAAATAATATGACTAATATAGAAGTATCAAATAAGACTCTTAACTATCATTAGATGGCAGGAATAAAATGATGGGTTTTGATAATGACAAATATCACTGAACTCAACTGAAGTTCTCCTTTGATAACTACTGAGAAAGAGTGAATGATTATGTGTTCTTTCTTATATATTTCTCGAAGACGAAGAATACACTATTATTGTGGCTAGAGATTACTACAGCTCCAAAAGCCACAAACGTATAATGCTGAAGTAGATGTATTTAGGAATTGTACAGCAGGCTCCCAGGCAAAGGCTTTAGCAAGTATCTCATCATAGAGAATAACAATATACTCCCTCCGTCCTACCTCACTTGAGACCTAAGAGGTGGGCACGATAACTAAGGAAAAAGAATAAACTAAGGAAAATGTGTGGTAGAAAATGAGGAGAGAGAATGAGTGGGGTTAAAAGTTGGTTGGTTGAATAAATTGTGTGGTGGAAAATGAAGAGAGAGAATGAGTGAGTGGGGTAGATTGAATATAAAATTATAAAAAGATGACCATTTTGGGGAGTCTCAAGTGAAGTGGGACGGCCCAAAATGGAAATAAGTCTAAGTGAGGTGGGACGGAGGGAGTATATGCATTATGTTTGATGAAAAGCGCAAATAACTAAGATAATGAAGTATCAACGGAGAAACAAAAAAATGACGAGGACGGAAAAAAATGGTTCTGGTAGAATAAAACAATGAACCTACAAGTAGAAGTTCTGAATGATGTGTTGATTATCTCCCTCGTTCCACTCAAAGAGTCATACCATTTAATATACAATGTTCCACTCAAGAATCCTACTTCCTCATTTTGGCCATTCCACTCCAAACAACTTTTTATAAATTTTCAGTAGCACCCATCACATTAAGGTTAGAACTTCAAAACCACTTTATTTATACAACAACAACAACAACAAAGCCTTTGTCCCAAAACGATTTGGGGTTGGCTAACATGAATCCTCATATGATATTGTGAAAACCACTTTATTTATGAATATCAAATTTTAAACTAAAAGTTCAAATGCCTGATTTATGCATTTTTCCTGTTTCTGGATAACAATGATTTGCATTAAAGCATGTGAAATACTATCATGTTATATACATGCAAATAAAGCAGACTGTATCTTCAGGATAACTCAAGAATAACATGTCCAAAAGATGTCAGATACAATAACTAAATACAGCTATAAATCATACTTGGTGGCCTATTTGCAGGTTCCGGAGCAATGCGAAATTTTGTATGATTTCGAAGAATTTCACATATTTCTGCAGGGCGTAGCCATCGATTTTGTGCTTCTAAAAGTATCTGCTCAATATCTGCAATTAATCCTAAACTTGGTTAAAAAGATACTACAATTAAAGAGGGAAAAGTTGAAAAGTAAACCAAAGCAATAAAAAGAAAATCAAAAGAATAACTGAATTCTCCATCACATTATGATAATTAATGTTTCATATGGATTTTCTCTTTCTTTCTAAGAGAAGAATTGTATGTATTAGACATAGCGAAGAACATATAATGACTTTTCTCTTTCTTTCTAAAAGAAGAATTGTATTAGACTATAGAGAAGAACATATAATGACTTTTCTCTTTCTTTCTAACAGAAGAATTGTATTAGACTATAGCGAAGAATATATAAAGACGGACAAGCAAACAGTCAATAGAAGAAACACAAATGACCTATACTAAATAATAGTTGAAGACCAGAGGTCCAGTCCAGAATCAAATTGGTCAATGAAAGCCCACAAACACCTCCCTTAGCAGAATCCAAGTTCTTTATATTGTACTCCATTGGTCCTTAAATGAATGTCTAAATTTCATTTGGGGACATTCTGAAAATGCTTACTTTTTGTACAGTAAAATGTCAAAGATGCATAAATATTCTTGTTATCCACTTTCAAAACATTTAGTTTTGCAACTATGTAATGAGTAGCGAGAAAAACTAGTAGAAAAACATTTAGAGAGTTTTTTACAGAAAAGGTTCATTGTGGGACAAATTTTTCTAGAAAATGAACATTCATTTTAGGACAGAGGGAGTACAAGAAAAAATACATTAAGCAAAATAAGACATACTATCGCTTACAAACATTTCTACAATATCCCCACTCTTCACGAAACTATATGCCTCCGCTTATAACGCACTCCTTAGCTTCACCTTGGTATAGTCGAAGCCCCATTAATGACTTCCAATGCTTCCCGCTTGCTCTAACATAGCTTTAACTCTAACATAGCTTTAACCGACATGCATTCCATTCTATAATAACCTAATATCCCCCACTCTACTTCCCAATTCGCCACTCGTTCTCCTCAAGTTCCATGCTTTGAGCTACTCCTGTTACAGCGTCCTTTCTAGTGACTAAAGGATGTAGAATACCAATTACATAAGAACGTAATTACTCAACACAAAATGCAAACAAGTATGGGGTGGCACTCGATGTGCCCCTTCCGAAAAACTAGATAACACTTAAGTGATATAGTATTCACTAGTTCAGTATCTCATAATATAAAGTAACCTAAATCCAATAAGAAAACATCGAATAGAAAGGATGAACGAAATTCAATCCAAAACCAAAACCAGAAGGGAACAAGCCCCCCACTCGAAACAGTGAACCTTTTGGTTTATCTTTAAGTTGACCATGGAGGGTCTTTGACTTACAAACACAGCCTTTTCACAAGAACTTGGTTCAAACTAACCAAGAACCCACATAATATTTTCCCAATCTGAGGCCAATTTACAAAAAAAAAAAAAAAAAAAAAAATACAAAAATACAAAAATCATCAAACTGTGAGCTCGGCATAGAAAAAGTCAAACAAAGTTAAGCAAGTCAAACAACAAGAAGAACAAACCTAATTGAGCACCAAGAGCATAGCGCCGACTTTCAGCCATGAAAAAAGAGACACTTCCTCCGATCTTCAAACAAATCCAACTTCAAACAAGAACACCCATTCAATAAAAAATTGGAGATAAAGCGATTAAATTAAATCAGACCCAATTGTTCAAAATCAAAAATCAAGATTGTTGATTGATCGGATCTTCCTATCTCTTTCTCGAAAGTTAATTTTTTGTTGGGAATAGTAACAAAATTGATTTAAAAGTGAAAAGGGTAAAGATTTGTGGGAGAAAGGGGGAAGAGGAATGTGGTGAGGAAAGTGAGGCCGCCAAAATGGAATACAGTTGTAGAGACACAGACATACGGCGTACGTATATTAGACGGGATACTGCGCTTGCGCTTGCTTTATGATTCTCAAAATAGATGTCGTTTTGGAGTGTTTCACACAAATTAAGAAATGTCATTAATACGTATGAAGAAGTCCCAAATACCCCTAAAATAATTCAACTACCTAATTAATTAAATGGTTAGGTAAGAAATAGTTCACTATCATTATTATTAAGGGTATAATTGGTATAGAGCAATAAAAAAACTTTGAAAATAGTGAAACGACAAGTATTTTGAGACAAAATTTAACTCCCAAAACGACATCTATTTTGAGACGGAGGGAGTAATAAAAATTGACTGAAAATTGAAGTCTTTGTCATATTTCAGCCTGATTTCCACTTTAATTAAATGCCATTTTGACCCCTCAAACTTTTGTGTCCGCCCTCTATATACGGTCTGAAAATGATATCTTAGTTATTTTTTAAACATTTTATCTTAAGTTAGAGTATACAGTAGTTTTGAAAAAATCAATAATTTTTTGATTTTTTGATTTTAAAAATAAGACTAAATGAAACTGAGATTTTTATTTTGAGAAGAAAAAAGTAGCATACAAGATACAACCGATGTGTGCCACAACCAAAATTTTCTCAAACACCATTACAGCAAAATCTTTTTTGTTTATTATCAATACAGCAAAATCTTTTAATACGAGTAGCAGGGAAGATGTTTTGAATTTATTTGACTTTTTATAATCAAATTAAATGAAATTTGATTAAATATTAATGTCAATCAAATCACTCTAATGAAATTTTAAAAATTATAATTGATGAATTATTAATAAATTTAAAAATAATTTATTAAAATAATTAATTAAAATTAATATTTAATCAAATTTCACTCATGAAAAATCAATCTGGACAATCTTTTTAGGATGGTGGAAGTATTAGGGTCTTAAGTTTTGAAGATGTTATGAAGGTTAAAAAATAAAGTACAATTAATCTTATATTACTGTTTTCCTAAATAGAGGATTATTTACTCTTAAGAATTGCAAATTTACTCAGATTCCATCCACTGCGTAAAATATAAAATCTCCAGTTGGTGCACATGTTTTTGTTGCAGAAACTCTTCTGATTTTCCTTCTTTTTATCTCAACTTGCGCAGAGAATAACTGCCAAATTAAATGTCACATTTGACTTGGGACGGAGGGAGTATTTAACAGCTGCTTACTGCCTTCTTTGACAATACTGTCAAAGTGGTCAGTATGGAGGTTCTGGAGGAGGTAGAGGTCCGAACCAGATGCAAGGTAATCGTAATCAGCAGTATGGTTGTAACAAGTGCGAGGACTTGCGAGCAGAATTGAAAGGGAAAAATAGAAGGCCAAAATATGTTTACCCCCCTAAGTATTCACCCATTCCCACTTTGCACCCTCGCGCGGATTTTGTCCCAAAGTGGCACCTTAAGTATCCCCCGTCCCACTTTTGCCCCCTCCCCCCAACGGCGTTAGAAATCTAACGAAAAAGGGTCATGTGCATGTCATGTGAGGGCTAGTTTACTCATTCTCATTTTAACTTTTGATAATTTTTAATTTATTATTTTATATATATATATCAGCATTATTAATAGTAATAAATTTATTTTTAGTAAAAAATTCATATATTAAAATTATTTAAGAAAAAACAGAATATATCATTTTCTTTGTTAAAAAAATGAATATATCTTTTCCAAAAAAAAAAAAAAAAAACAAAAAAAACATAATATATCCTAAGTTACCTAAATTAAAAAGACTAAAAATATAAAAAGAAGCCATATTCATACCCTCCAAAAAAAAAAAAAAACTCATCTCCCCCAACTCCACCTCCCCCCCCCCCCCACCGTCTTCTTCATCTTCTTCCTCAAGTCCGCCCCAAATCTTCTCTCCGCCCCCACCATACCCTCCCTATATCCGCCCCTCTTTCCCCTCCCCAAACCCCTTCCTCCATTTCCCTAGTTCGACGCTCCCAGCCCCTTCTTTCCCAGTTTGGCCCTCCCCTTCCTTCTCCCCCGAATCCGACCCTCCCCCACCCACAATCCGACACTCCCTCCATTCTCAACCGCGTCGTCACTATCTTTCCCTCATCTAAGCCCGACCAGCACCTTCCCATCGCACCAAGCATTATTGTAGAAGCCCAGATCTTCTTCTTCTTATTTTTTTCTTTTTTTTTGCAAAATCCCAGATCTGGGTTATTGTTGTTCATTTTTCTTCAATTTTGATATCTAAAATTGTGAGGAATTATTTATTCGGTGTTTAAACATGTATTAATTTGTTAGTTTGGATTTGAGTTTGAAGAATCATACTAGAAATTGATATTACAATTCCAAATGAGTTTTTGAATCTCTTAATGATGGTGGTGGGTGGTGGTGGATGGTGGCCAAATTAATGGAGGTGGTGGTTGTAACTGGTGGTTCTAGCCCATGCCTAAAAGACGTAAAAGCCCTCTCTTTTTGATGGTACCGACCGAATCTGGGTTGTGGTTGTCGGAATCTGGGTTGGGGTGGGCGGAATCTGGGTTGGGGTCGCCGGAATCTGGGGAAAATGGGTGGTGCTTATGAACTGTTGGTGAGTTGCCTGAGAAGATGTTGATTGCCACAACCAACAACAAATTTACATCTATGCCCTTCCATTTTCAAAGAAAATGACTAAATAATCCCTCACATGACATGCACATGACCCTTTTTCGTTAGATTTCTAACGCCGTTGGGGGGAAGGGGCAAAAGTGGGACGGGGGATACTTAAGGTGCCACTTTGGGACAAAATCCGCGCGAGGGTGCAAAGTGGGAATGGGTGGATACTTAGGGGGTAAACATATTTTGGCCAAAATAGAATGAGTGCAACTTAGATGAGCTCTTATTTATTGTATTTTCGGAAGCTGCAAGGATTTGGAAAATAGATGTTGTATGTAGTCTTATTTTTTTTTTTTTAGTTAAGAAATACCATCCATAGGGTATAAATTTGTGGCCTGACTCTTTTATAAGTGGCAATGAAATAATATTTTGGTTGTACAAAGTTTCACATTTTGACAACAATTATCCTCGTAGACCCGTTCTGTGTCCTATCTTGGAAACATCATAGCATAATATTTGCTATAGAGCATCGATTAGTCAGTTTCCGGCAGATCTGGAGTGAGTCAAGGTGAAATGAAGTCTCAGATGGGGTGGCCGCTTGCACGGGGATGATAAACCACCATTTAGTAGTTGCAAATAGCATAAGCCATGCAAGTTATGCAACAATGCATAAGGAAAATTATATCCTCAATTCAGTTTGATGACTTGAGCATTATCTACCCATCAAAAATGCTTTCAAGAAGATGAAGGAAATGCATATAACACCATTCAAGGTGCAAACTGGACATAGAACAATTGTACCAGAAATCAGAAATTCATTTGCCTCTTCAATTATGAAGAACTTGTGTGTGTGTGCAGGTACACCGATCGCTACCAACTAAAACTGATCTACTGTGTTACCTGTCAACTCGAACAAGCCGTAACCACTAAATCTTATGTCGACTCAACTTCAAGAACTATCTTCATGAACTCGTACACCAAGTAACTTATTGCAGCCGATGGTAAAACCTGCAGAATAAGAGCAAGAATATTGTCAAGATTGGAAATCTTTAAATACTCAAAGTAGACACAATATCATTTGCCAGACATTCTAAGACTAAAAAATACGACTAAGGAGGTCTGTCTAATGAAAAAACTTAATCTCAAATACGGAATAAAAATTTATTTGACTTAATTCTTAAACGACTAAGTGTACTCCAAGCTGCAACGAGACAGAATAAGCAATTCCAATAACCAAGATTTTCACAAGTAGAGAATTTTCTAAGGAGACAAAGACTGATGACTCAAAAACGTAATGTAACAAAAATAATAGGAGTATAAAATGGTCTATGTTGTACCTGTAATAAACTGGGAGTCAATCCTGCGTAGAGAGCAGGAATACCACCTTGCTCAAGTATCTTTGCCGTAGTTGCTATTGCACTCATCTTTGTTGCACGGACTTGCATCTGCAGTTGTCTTCTCACCACTTCAAATGGGTAAGTAGCAGCTTCGGCACAAGCCCCAGCAATTGCCCCATATATTAGGGTTCTAACTGGACCCAACTCCAGTTGTTCAAAAGCATTTAGTTCCTGACCAGGTAGCTTCATATTTTCAATTCTCTTTCTTCCGTCAGGGGAATGCAGATATGCTGATTTCAATATATCATAAACTCCATAGAAAACTGCACCAGAAGGTGCCATGCTTATAATAGAAGGTACGAGGCCTTTGTACAGAGAAAAAAATCCTTCTGTCTGGATCATGTGCCGGAAAGTACCAATTATTCCACCCAAGGCCTCTCCTCCAGGTGCTACCATCTTTGTTCTGATCTGCAACATGGTGAATCTTAGAATCAGTCTTAGAAAATAAAAGACTACTTCCAGAGTTGCAGTTAAAAATTGTGGGAGACAGTAAAACTATAACATCTTTTATTTTTAGTCCCTGCCCATCCTCTCAAACGGCGGTAGCACTATGACCCAAACTTGACAAAAATATGAAGTATCGAAAACTACTTAGAAGTCTAATAAATCAGTTTATTCACTTTCTGATGTACGGAGCATAATCGTGAATAGTTTGGGCTACCCAAAAGGGAAAACTGTCTATCCCTATGTTTAACCCCATGTTAAACAGAAACGTAGAGGTGCAGAAAACCCACAACTGGTAAATTAAAGCCAAGCTATCCATTTTATAAAATATGGGATAGGTGACATTGCTTCATTGTAATCTGCACAGTTTCTAATAAAGAGAACTCTAAGCTAGCAAGGGTCATCATTGCGAGAGTATTACGCACTCAGCCGTCTAAAATGATTGGAACTTTCAAGGTATGACCAGTCAAAAAATTAAATTTACCCACTAGGACAAACAGAGAGAGAATATACAGAGAAAGTAGTTACTATTTTGATCATGTCTCGTAATGCCCATAAAAGAAAGGGCTCAACAGGTGTGATCAGCAAGAGATCATGACATTACAATAAGCAAAATCATAAATAGCCACATACAGTGTCCATAGGTATGCAGAGCACGGTTGCAGTAATTCCAGCAGCAGCACCAGCAAGGAATCTCTCGACATTTGTTGTCTCCTTGTTCCCAGTTAGCCTGAGCAATTGACCTCTGTATGTGTCATAAGCATAGAAGTTGATAGATTTAAAAGGAGCAGTTCGAAGAATGTTGACAAAATTTCCTTTCCAAAAGCCTTTCAGGCCTTGAGAAGCTGCAATTGTCTGGATAAGATCAATAAGATTCTTCTGTTCACCACGAACTATATATTCCAGCTTCAGTCTCTCAAGCGGGGCAACAAATGTTCTGGAAAAGAAAAAAATGAAAAAGCTGAAAATAACTTTCAAGAAATATGCTTTATGTTATATAGTTCCACTTTGTTTTTTCCTCCCTTCAGCCCATTTAATACTACCTAACCATAGAAACTCAGTTATTCAAAGGCATTCATCAAGCAGTGTCATCAGCTGCAACGGACAGAATACTCAAAATAGCACATGTGATCTAGTTAAAGAAATGGCTTCATCAAATTCCAGCATCATAATGTAGCAAAGATGGACACACAACGAAATGCAATTAAAAGAAAATACAGTTTGTTGCTAATGATAAGTCCTATACTGTTAGGACATAAACAAACAAGAAGTGAACTTAAGGCCAAGCATCCTTTAATGGACGTAGAAGCATTCATAAGAAAATAAAAAGCAGTGTTCTTCCCCGGAGTAACAAAAGTCTGTGAACATCAACTGCGTATAGCAGTATACAATATAAGCTTTTGCAAAAGGCAAACAAAAGTTTACTTAAGAAACAATATCAGCATGGTCCAAACACCCCATCTACTACTAAGACCCTAAGACTCCACATACATCACCAAGTACAACTAAAGAAAACAAAGCAAAGTACAGAATTAAAGTTGAGCGCTAAACAGAATACTGGAGAATAAAGATCCCTACACTTGTGCTTAGGGATCACATGCCCGAAAATTTGACTCATCATTTCGGTCAAATTTTGGACGAAATTTTAACGATTGTCCAATTTGCGGGTCCAAAACGTGAGTGAAAGGGTAGAATAGTGGTAAACCTGGGCATAAATGCATGTGATCTCTAAGTATAGGGATACAATTCTATATTCTTCCCATAATGCTGTCTACGCACACTACTACAAGAACTTGGTTACTGATCAAGGACCCAAATTGAATTCTCCACAGTTGAGAGAGTCAAAACCATATGCAATGCATGAACCACACCTATAGTAAAAATAATCCTCCTTGCTATCTATGATCCACTCAAAGAGCTCTACTTTAAGTTTTAAGATATCCCTCTCATATACGAGATGAAATACAACTAGTCGGATAGTAAAAATATTAAGGATATGTTTACAAAGATTTGCTTATCCCTAAAAAGCTCCATAACCCCAAATTTCATTAGCTTGATTTGCCTTTGCCTCTTCATCCTAGATACATATGAGAAACACTATCAAAGCTCTTGAAGCTAGCAATATCAAACCAAACCCAGTTTCAAGCAAATCCCATATGAAAAGAATACCATTTTCTATTCCAATTATGAACCATAAAACACACACTTGAGAAGCCAAAACAGTTGAGCATTTGAACATGAGCTAATTAGCTTGATATATCGAAGTCAGTTTACGCTTTCTAATGCCACAATTTGATATGAACATAGTCAATTTTAGCAGTTTTCTACCATGAAATGTACAGCAGTTATAGTTTTAATGCACAATAGAGGAAAGACATAATTCAAACAACTTAAAAAAATTATCAAGTTGATCAAGATGACTTTTGAAAGAGGTAGGGAGAAAGAAAGAGGTAAGACCTTGAAACCATGGCAGCAACAGCACCAGCCCAAAGATGCTTAGTAGTGTTCAAAGCGCCTCCTTTCTTTCTAACTCTACCAATAACCTTCCCCTCCCTTTCCTCAACCTCCTCAAACGCCGCCGTTTCACTCTCACAACTTTTCTCCTCCCCATTTTGCCCCAACACTTGACTACTTTCTCGACCAAACCCTTCCCCACCACCGCCATCACCACCGCCGCCAACGCCGTCGTTAATTGACAAGCTAACCGACAAAAACCCGCCGTTCCCTCGCCGGTAAACCCCCGTTCTCCGGAGACCACCGCGGCAATACGACACGGACTTGGAAGCTCCGGCGTTGTGTAGAGAAATGAATGAGGCGATGGAGGAGGGAACGGCCGGGTCGAGGAACAATCCGCCGCCGCCAGTGGGGAAACTGATCGGATCTAGTTGTTGTGATGATCCGTGTGAAATCAAGTCATTTAACCAAATTTCTAATCCGAGCATTGTAGATTTCAACAATGTAAAAGAGAAATCAAGAAAGCCCTAGATTAGATCGAAATGTTAGCAGCCTAAGATCACGCAATATATATATATATGAGATTGTTGTGAGAGAATTTTTTTTGCAAGGAATCGAGTCTTTAGGCAACTGTGGGTGGGTGGGTGAGAGAGAGAATAAATTCGGGTTTTTATTACTACTTGGACATTGTTATGGTGCTTTGGTTGCGCCGCCGTGCTCGGTGGCACTGTTTGTCAGTTGAACTTGAAACGGTGGGCGGGGATTAATTTTGTTTGTTGACGGACAGGTGTGAGTTAACGGCAGCAACAATGGTGACTAGATGGGCTTTTTGACACTTTTCAATTACATTTAAATACACATCATCCCTCCTAAAAAATACCCATCCGGTCCAAAATAACTGTCACTTTTAGACCAAAATTTTGGTCCAAAATAATTGTCATTTTTGAGCTAAATGTCCCTTTTACCCTTGCATTGAAACTTGTTTTCTTTTATTAATTGTTTTAGTGTGTGAGACATTAATGTAAGAAAGTTGCACACTTAATAAGGGTAAATTTGGAACTTTTGTCCAAATTTAAAATTCTTACTTTAATTTATTATTTAAAATGAAAAATAAAACTCACTTGTCATTCTCACAACAAAAACTTCACACCTACTTTCTTTCTCTTACTTTACTTTTCACACTCATAATATTTACTTTTTCTTAATCCCAGTGCAAAATCAAAATAGGAACCTTAGAGTGCGACGGAGGGAGTACTCCGTATTCTTCCAACTTCTTTTTTAATATTAAGAATTATAAATACTTAAGTTTTAACATTTAAATTGATTTATATGCTCTAATGAAAATTAAAACTTGTTATTAATAATATTATTGATGATATGTCAACAATTTTTTAAATTTCATTAATATAATTATATTATCTTAAATTATTACTTAAAGTTTATTCATAATATCAATAGTATACAATTAAATCAACTTAAAATAATAAAATGACACTAATTATTGCTCAAAGTAATTTCACTTTATCATTTTTCACTATTAATTAATTTTTAATATTAATTATATATTTATCTAATTTACAATTTAAAAAGCGAATAGCAAAGATAGTCATATATATATATATATATATATATATATATATATATATATATATATATATATATATATATATATATCTTTGCCCAGTAAATTTTATAAAAATATTTTTAGTGTTTTTAAATAAAAATTAATATTTATTTTGAGACATAAGAGTATGTATAGGTAGGGATGTCAACGGGTCGGGTTTGCCTAAACCCGAACCCGCCCGGCAAGAACACTAGCCCCTACCGAACCCGGCCCAGCCCGGAACACAATAAACCAGTGACCGGCCCGGCCCGCCTCGTAACACAGAACGCCAGAGATTGAATAATAACCGTCGGAGAAGAAGACCATCAGAGAAGAAGACCGCCGGAGAAGAAGACTGTTGGAGAAGAAGATCGGCAAAGGAGGGTGTTGACAATCATGCTAGTGAAGCAAGTGTTCATGTTCTTAAAAAGTTTGAATAGTCAAATGTGAAAATCATTATTTTGAGATGGGCGAGTATTAGTTAAGTACTCCCTCCGTCCCGTCCGAATTAGGACAAATTTCCATTTTCGGCGTCCCATCCGAATTAGGACATCCCAAAATGGAAAGGTTTTATTAATTTTTTATTGGGCCTACCCCACCCAATTTTTCCTAATCATCTTTGATTAAACTCAATCCAATTAACTTATCTTAATTAATCATTTTTAATGGGCTGACCCAACCCAAAAACTCAAACTCACTAGATAAACCTAAAAAATATCCTCCACACTCATTTCATCTCAAACCCTATTTATTCCAACAACTCTCTTTCTCTCATTTTCTCTCATCTCTCAACCTCCCGCCGCCGCCCCTCCCAACCTCCTGCCACCCTCCCACCATCTACCGAAACCCCCTTTACCTTCCGAGCACCATTTCCCACTTCTTCTTTCTACTCGCCATCGTGGTCCACATAGAAAACGTCGCCATTGTCGTCGTCGCTGCCGTAGCCGTCTTCAACTTCAGATAAGTCTCTCTCTCTCTCTCTTTCTCACGCCCCATTTTTTGAAATATGGCCTGTTTTAGCAACAGATCGATGTAGATCTGATGCATTTGTTATGTGTGTGTTCGTGTGTGTTTGCTTCTCCCTCTCCCTCTCTCTCGCTTTCTCTCTCTTTCTCACCCCCGAAACAACAAATCAATCTAGATCTGATGTGTTCTTTTGTGTGGTTAGTCTAGGCGTGTGTGTGTAGATCTAGATATTTGCTTACTAATTTTTGATATACTTTTGTTTTCTTTGTTTTTCTTTTGATTTTTGTATTGTTGTTGTTTGATTTTTGTACAGTTGTTGTTTGATTTTTGTATTGTTACTATTTGGTGGTGGCAGGGATGGGCAGTGGTGGTGGTGTTGCTGATAACAGAGGAAATGGTGGTCTGTGGTAGCGGGCTTGTGGTGAGACGATGGAGCTGGTGGATTGATTATGGTGGTGGCCGATGGTGGTGGTGAAGAGAATGATGAACTTTGGATGAACTTTAAATTTTTATTTTTTTTATTTTTTGAACATTGTAAATTTTGAATTTGATTTGCTTACATTACATTGGAATTAGTGATTAATTGGAAAGAGGACAAAACTTTAATCTTGTTCTAATCTTGTCTGACTTTCACTTTTTTGCAATAGAATAATATTATTTCTTAATCCCCGTGTCGGGACAGAAAATCCTAATTCGGGCGGGACGGAGGGAGTATTAGGCAATCAATAAGACATCTTGCATTTTCAAGAACAAATGAATATTCCCACATTTTGTTGGATATTAAGAAGTGAGTCTTTAAACTTTTGCAATATATATGAATGAAGTCTCTCTAGTAATGTTCAATTTCTTTTTTAAGAGGAATGCAATAAAATGTTCATAAAATCTTGCTCGTAAATCTTTGACTGTCATTAATTAATGTTCAAATTTATTAGTCTTGGGTCAATCACACCAAGATATTGGGTGTATGTATTTTTGGCTAAGTATCAATCACAACCTCCAGAGATATTGTGATAGACATGTAAATATTTGACTAACAATAGAGAGTCCTAGTTTATGGTAAGTAGGGTACCTTGAGTCTTGTGTATATATTCTTGTAATCACTGTGAATAAATAAAGAAGAGAAAATTCCCCATGCCTTTTGCCTTTGCCGTGATTATCATTTAACATGGTATCAGCCTAAAACCTAGATCCAACACCTCTCTTCTATCTCTTCTTCCTCGTGTTCTGGGCATTTTATGGAGAGCGCTTCAAACTCTGTTTCTTCCTCTTCACTCATTAACAACATGGCCTCCTCATCCTCTCTACCCGTCTTCTACAACCCCACTACAATTATGGGGCAAACTTACCTCACCAAAGAAAACTACATCAATTGGTCCAACCTTTTCAAAAGCCTTCTTCAGACACATGACCTTCTCTTTATCATTGACCCTCACCAACCTCCGGCAAAACTTGCAGATGGCTCAGACAATCCGCAGCATGAACTATGGAAGAAGGGCACTCATCTTGTTTGTGGATGGATTAAGGGTACGGTGACCCCTTCCGTTCAACAGTACCTTAATTCATGCAGCACCGCTCTTGCCGCCTGGGCAGCCTTGTCCAAAAGATTCGGCGCTTCTTCTGCACTTCAGATAGAGAATCTGAAGGAGAAATTGCATGAGTTAAAGAAAGCCCCCGACACATCTATCTCCTATTACCTCTTTCACGCTTCTTCTATTTGTGATTCTCTCACAGCCGCTGGAATCCTGTTGATGAATCTGTGGTAATTCAGCGAGTCTTGGGCGGCCTTGGTCAAGAATATAAAGAATTTTTGACTGCCGTTGCTGCGATCCACGCCTAAAACCCGCTTACGTTTGATACTATGAAAGATTTGTTGTTAAAGGAGGAGATGCTTCTTCTCAAATTTGCAACTCCCGCTCCAACATCGATAGCCCTAGCCGCAGAAAAGAGAGATCCTACTACGGTTTCTGCTCCGCCTCCTTTTACAGGCAACCGGGATGGTGGTAACAATAACCGTGGAAATCGTAACAACTATCGTCATAGATCTTGTGGTGGAAATCGTGGACAGGGCGCTCAACAGCAGTGGCGGCCTTCGTGGAATAACTCTGGTAATTTCAGCCATGGGTTTGGCCAAAATAGGGACGTGGTAATGGCTATACCCAGGGTGGTTCGGGTCAGAGTCATTGGCGGGACATCTTATCCACACCCCCTATCACGTGCCAATGGTGTTTCAATCTGGGTCACGGGGCTAGAGAATGCAACAACTACCAGGCTTATATGTCTTATTCGGAACCTGTAATTTTGGACTCCGGCGCCACCAACCACATGACTGCAGATCCATCTTCCTTCTCCGGGTCTTACCCATACTCAGGTAATGATGCAGTTACTTTTGGTAATGGTTCTAAATTAAATATTGTCAGCATTGGTAATTCTCGTGTTACTGCTAATAATCGTTCTTTTGATCTCCGTAACATTTTGTACGTCCCCAATATTCACAAGCCCTTATTATCTATTCGTCAATTCTCTAAAGATAATAATTGCTATTTTGAACTTGACTCTTCCGGTTTTCGTGTCAAGAACAATCGGACGAAGGAGACTCTTTTTCCTGGCAGTAACTCTGGTGGCGTTTACAAGCTGTCTTTTAACTCCAAGTCATCAAGTAGCCCCGTTGCCCTTCTTGGAGAAAGATCGAGTCAAGCAACTTGGCATGACCGTTTGGATCATCCATCTATCCCAGTTCTTAAAGTTTTGTGTCAGCAATTTAGTTTACCTTTAAGTAATAAAATTAGTGAACAACAGTGTTGTCACTGGTGTCCTTTAGGAAAATCTAGCAGATTGTCTTTTTCTTCTCGAACTTTTAATGCCTTGCATCCTCTTGATATGTTACATTTAGATGTTTGGGGTCCATCCCCCGTTGCTTCTATGAATGGTTTTAGATATTATCTCTCTATTTTGATGATTTCTTTCGGTATGTGTGGTTATTTCCTATGACTCATAAATCCAATGTTACAGAAATCTTTCGCACTTTTAAAACTCATATTGAAAATCAGTTATCCCATCGTATATCTGTTGTTCATACTCTCAAAACCATTCAACACAGATGGGGGAGGTGAATTCACAACTCGGATGTATGTTTCTTTTCTTCAAAACGTCGGAATTAAGCATAAAATAACTTGTCCTCATATTCCACAACAAAATGGCGTAATCGAGAGTAAACACCGTCACATCGTTGAAATGGGCGGCCTTTGTCTTTTGTCTAAAGCCAAACTTCCTTACAAATTTTGGTTAGAGGTTTTTAACACCGATGTGTATCTCATAAATCGAGTTCCAATGCGTCAACATAAATTTGTGTCTCCTTTTCAAAAATTGTGGAAAAGAAAACCAGATTATCGTTTTCTTAAAGTATTTGGTTGCTCCTGTTTTCCTTACATTGTGCCTACCAATGCTCACAAATTAATGCCAAAATCCACACATTGCATCTTTCTTGGTTATGATAATTCTCGCAAAGGGTACCGTTGCATGGATTTATCAAATGGAAAATTATATATTTCTCGCCATGTGGTATTTGATGAAAATTCCTTTCCTTGGCACAATAGCATTCCAGACTCTTCTCATACAGGTACAAACGATGCACCAACTGGCTCCCTACCACATTTGGACCATCATGCTAACCGGCCTGGTACTCTCGGTTCACTGCCCAACCAGCCTCCTCAGTTCGGTCCTGCATCTGGCCCTGCCGCCCTGGTAGTATTTTTTTGGCCCACCTTTCCCCAGCCAACTGGGCCTCAACCGGATCAACCCACTACATCTCTGCAGTCCAGGCCGTGTTCCCTCACTCGCCTATTCCTTTCAACTTGGCAGACTCTCCACAAGACACCCTTCATGTTTCTCCTCCTGTCCTTTCAACCTCTGCACCAGCAACCCCTGCAGTTTCACATACTACAGTCGTCACCTCAGACAGTCCGGGTTCTACCTCTTCTACCTCTCCACTTAAATATCGTGGCATGACTGATCTACTGCACAATACCTCGCCAGTTTCCATCGAATATAGTCTTGTCGCTCTCAATGATGATCCTTTCTATGAACCCTCTACGTTCAAACAAGCATCCAAATATTCACACTGGCAGTCAGCTATGACCGAGGAAGTTGCAGCTCTACACCAGAACAAAACATGGTCTTTATTCCCATGTCAACCTGGTATGAATGTCGTTGGTTGTCGATGGATTTACAAGGTAAAGAGGAAAGCCGATGGGTCACTTGATCGCCATAAAGCTCGCTTAGTTGCACAAGGGTTTACGCAACAATCCGGGCTTGATTACGATGAGACATTTAGCCCAGTGGTCATGCCTTCTACAATCGGTACGGTCCTGTCTGTTGCCCATTCTCGGGATTGGTCCATTCAGCAATTGGATGTTCGTAATGATTTTCTTAATGGGTTCCTTCATGAGGAGGTTTACATGAAGCAACCCCCTGGATTTACTAATCCAACTTCCCCTACTCATGTGTGCAAGCTTCATAAAGCCTTATATGGTCTGAAACAATCCCCTCGTGCCTGGTTTCAGCGTCTGCATGACTTTCTTCTTCGTTGTGGCTTCTTCAATAGTCGGTCTGACTCTTATCTATTTATTCGGCACTCTTCTGACTCTACTACAGTTATTCTGGTCTATGTCGATGACATAATCATTACTGGTTACTCCTCTTCTGCTATCACCACCGTTATTCATGACATTTGTAATACATTTGACAGGTCGCCGTTTAGGAGATTTGAGTTTCTTCCTCGGACTTGAAGCCACACGAACATCAGATACCTTGCGGCTTGGTCAAGCTCGGTATGCCCGTGATTTACTCGCTCGCTTCAATATGACTGACTGCAATCCATCTACCACTCCTACTCTACCCAACTCTCGATTATCCAGTCAAGATGGTGAGTTGCTGTCCGATCCCACCACGTATCGCAGCCTTGTAGGTGGATTGTAGTATCTTACTTTGACTCGACCGGAAATCGCTTTCTCGGTCAATCAAGTGTATCAATTCATGCATCAACCTCAGACTACACATTTGATCGCTGCCAAACGTATACTCCTGTTCATTAATGGTACACTTGATCTTGGACTCACTTTCCATCGGTCTCCCAATCTCTCCATTCAAGCCTATTCTGACGCCGACTGGGCAGGAGATCCGGATGATCGTCAATCAATGACTGGTGCTTGTATCTTCATTGGACCAAATATTGTCTCTTGGATGGCGAAGAAACAATCTACCGTTTCACGTTCCAGCAGTGAAGCTGAATATCGTGCTCTCGCCACGACCATTGCCGAACTTCGTTGGTTCTCATATCTATTTCAGGAGTTGCGTTTCCCCTTCTCACCACCTTCTCTTTTATGCGACAACCTTTCTGCTCTCCATATGGCCCGTAATCCTGTCTTTCACGCTCGCACTTGGCATATTAAGATTGACTATCACTTCATTCGTGAGTTAGTCACTCGTGGTTTCTTAACACTCCATTATGTTTCTACCGAGGATCAACTTGCCGATGTGTTCACAAAGGGGCTGCCTAAACCTCGCTTTCAAGCACTATCCATCAAGTTGCGCCTTCCCTATGGACGTCTTGCTTGGGGGGGGGGGGATTAGACGATATCTTGGGTCAATCACACCAAGATATCGGGTGTATGTAATTTTGGCTAAGTATCAATCACATCCTCCATAGATATTGTGATAGACATGTAAATATTTGACCAACAATAGAGAGTCCTAGTTTATGGTAATTAGGGTACCTTGAGTCTTGTATATATATTCTTGTAATCACTGTGAATAAATCAAGAAGAGAAAATTCCCCATGCCTTCTGCCTTTGCCATGATTATCATTTAACATAAAAACGGTAATCCACACTAGAATGTGCGTTTCAAAACATGTTGTTCGAGCAAGTCTGAAACTAGATCAAGGAGTAGGTCAACTTATTAGCTGTTCATGAAAAACAGATATTATCTAAATTATAATAGAGACTTATATCAGATAATTATAATGTTTACAATTCTTATCGTATCTATTTTGAATGAAGATTAAAACAAATAAAAATACAACACTTTTTATACTAATAAATTAAGCTTAAATGCACCTTGCTCCCTTGATGCAATATGCTTTCATAGTATATACTACCTCTGTCCCTAAATGAGTGTCCAAATTTCATTTTAAGGGACACTGAAAATCTCAATTTTTTGAACAATTTGGTAACAACGATTCATATATAATCTTGTAATCTCCTTTCCAAACCTTTAGTTTTGCACGTATAAAGAAACCGGTGAATTTTTTTCGAAAAAACAAATGTTTAGGGAGAAAGTTATGTTATAGGGACAAAGATTTTTTGAAAATGGACACTCATTTAGGGACAGAGGGAGTACCTAATATTATAGAACATATAGATATGTAGATATGTGTGTTTACAAATTATTTGAGGTTCTCCTAGGCTAATATTAGCTTATGATGAACTAGAAATTAGTACATATTTGGATGTGTTCCGTAACAAACACTCCATCCGTCCCAAAATAATGTTTCTATTTTTTTCGCTGTTATTAAATTGTAGTATTATCTTGTAAGGATCGAGAACTCATTTTTTGAAGACATTAAAATGGTCTATATATCATACATATTCTCATACTCGATCGATCTAAAGACTTTTCAAATCACGATGCATCACACATAGATTTGATAGTATATCAAAAAAACTTATTTAGAAATAGTGATTTTATTACTACTCTAAAAAAACTTCAAGAAATACAAGACTTTGTAGTTGAGAAGCATAAAAAAAGAAGAGTACAAATGAACCCTAAAACACCCTCATTCCAAGTTTTCTCCAGCTGTCCTTTGCTGGTTGTTACCTTCACCGTTCAATGCAAGACTAGCAGATGCATTGTGGGCGTTGATCCTCTTAGAATATTCTTGTTTGCGGTAATCTTCAAGGTGTGCAGTAAGAGGAACAATGTACTCCCCGAAACGTCCTGATTTCTCCATTGCAGTCATAATATCATGCGCTCTAACAGTCTTGCGCCCTGCATTCTGACTTTCTTTATTCGCTTTAGATGTGACGTAGCGAATAAACTTAGAGACACATTCTTGCATTTCTTTCGTTGTGTCTTCTTCAATTATTGCGTGGTGTGGGAGCACCCGCTTCATGATTTTTTCGATGTTTTGTGCTGGTAAAAGAATGTCCATTTTGGGCACTTGTGGTTCGGGATCGTCTTGTACCTGCAACTTTCCCTTGTTGTTCATCTCTAAGAGACGAGCGTCAAATTAAAATCATTAAATAACGTAAAATTTAATTTGCTTAAAACCAACTTTAAATACAAGTAGCATGTTTTTCTTTTTCGTGAATTCTGTGAATCTTCAACAAATGCATCATTCAAGTAAAAAAAAAAAAAAAAAAAAAGAAGAGATTGTTATAACCTGTAAATTAAGTAACTGTTGAAAATTTGGTTTCTTTGTTGATTAATCACATAGTATGTAGTATATTCCTTAAGTGACATTTGTAGATTGAATTTAATTAGATTACAAGAGTGACACTTTGAAAATTGAATTTCATAAATGGCAGTGATTTAACTGTATACTTGATGCTGCTCAAGCTAGTGCTTTTTTGGTGGAAAATAAATGACCCTTGCATGTTAAAGTTTGAACTAGCTTCATTCAGGTAGATAACCACAGATTTATTGACACCTCACTTGATAGCTAAGAGGTGGACACAATAACTAATTAAAAAAAGAATAAAATAAGAAAAATGTGTGGTAGAAAATGAAGAGAGAGAATGAATGGGGTTAATAGTAGTATTGGTTGAATAAATTGTGTGACGGAAAATGAAGAGAGAGAATAAGTGGTGGGGTGAATTCAATATAAAATTATTAAAAGTTGGCTATTTTGGGGAGGTTTCAAAAGTGAGCTGAGACGGAACCAAATGAAATATATATATATATATATATATATATATATATATAAACTATGCATGAATTGATGAGTGATTGCATATATAAGTAAGAAAAATGAATTGGTGGAATTGAAATTAGGTTACTATAGTATATATATAGATGGACTACCTTCAAGACTCGAGTTGTCATTGCTTGTTGGATTCATGTTGGATCCTTCTCCGGCTTCCATCACTCTTGATATATAGATATACCTATAAATACAGATATATATGTCCTTATACGTTTGAGTGCTTGTTGGATTCATGTTGGGACGATTTATAGGAAGAGAAACCAATGTAGACATAAATATGTCACCTAAAATTTGTTATAACCATTAAAAATGTGGTTGTCCTTTTTATTTTTTGTTAAGCATAAAAGGAAAGTTATTTAATCCAAATACTTATCACAAAAAATCTTGATAAGGTAAGTGTAATAATCCAACGAAATGTGAAATAGATCCGTTAGGGAATATTGACAGCTAAACTATTCCTTTTGTATTAGAAGTAAATATTGTAGTTATAATGTTTGCTAATGAATTTTATTGAATTGCCTAAACACAAATGAGACAGTTAAGTTCCTTTATTTGAAGCTCTTTGTGGCTCTGATTGCTTTGCCCAAGTCATATTTGCTTGTCGGATAGAAAAGACTAGGAATTATCTGTAATTTTATGTTGATTAAGTTTATGCGCTCTGCGTTGTGAGATATAACTACTTGTTATCCGATTTCATAATTTTATCGTGAATAATACTAGGGGCACAAAAACTTGCTCACAAAACCCTAGGTGTAATGATGTTATTGGTGTTTTTAATTAGAGTGTGGCGGGTCCATTATCGATGCAACCAATAAAATATCGCCACCTCATCTTGTGAGCAAGATTTTGTGACATTGTTTTGTGCCCCTAGCATTGCTCTTTTATCGCAGCTACTTGACTGTAAGATTTTTCATGTCAATTGGACTATAACCGCTCACACATAACTGATCCGTCCCATAGGGATTGCCCTTTTTTGAGTTTGAGGGACGTTCTGAAATTATTTACTTTTTGATCAATTTTAGTTGGTAATAGGTATCAAGAAGTGTCTCATATTAGTTGATGCCAAATGCAAGACACACAAGTAATGAAGTTTATGTATTTGGAAAATAACAAGCCAATGTAAAATAATACTCCCCCCCGGTCCCAAAATGATCTTCTCATTTGCCATGTTTCATTGTCCTAAAAAGTTCTTCTCATTTCTACAATCTAGGCTTTAAAAGTGCACAACCAAAACATGGCTAGTGAAGTAAGTGTTCATATCGTTAAAAATTTTGAGTAGTCAAATAGGAAGATCATTTTGGGATAGAGGGAGTAGATAGTTTAGTGCTCCATTATTAGAGAATCCCCTCTTTCCATTTGGTAATAGGTGTCAAGAAGTGTGTCATATCTTTTATGGCAGATGTTCATAAATTTTCAAAATGTAGTGAAAGCAACACTTGATATATATACAAATTAAGATGATCAATTTCCCCCCAAAACAAACTATAGAACCAGAGAGTAAGAATACATGCTAATAAACAAAGGAATTAACAACCACAAAATGATCATTTCGACGATTGATTAACCTCCTTTATAATCATTCTAACCCTAACCCTAGATGCCCTTTCCATCTTTCAGCGCCAACAATTATCCGTCCCTTTTAGCTATTCACCCCATCTGCGATGTTTCCACCTCTAACCATCGCACCCAAGCCCTCAAGCTAGTCCATCTCTAATTCCTTATCCTATTGCTTTCTCTATTAAATTTAATTCTTAAAATTCTAATGGCAATCATTCATGGATATTTTCTAATCGCGCTTCCCTTCCTCTAGTGAAGTTCTGACAATACCATCATCATCCGGCAAAAGAAATATTTTCAACCTTGAAGCTATCCAAATTAAGAAGCGATATCAACTTTTGCCAAACATATCTATGTGACACTAGATGAAAATATTTGCATGGGAATCCAACAACGTAAGTAGCTCTTTTAGTTTGTAAAAGCAATCTCAAGGATTCGTATCAATTAGGCCATGTTGATTTGAATCATTTGTACATTCGCTTATATCATGAAAATATTGCCATCTATTACAATCTAATGATATTTGGTATGTATCAAAGTTCGCGTTGGGCGCGCACATTTGCATTGACAAGGCTTTATGACGATATTCTTCTACTCAAAGGCCAACAAAACCATTTAATATGTTTTAACAAGGCTTTATGACATTTACAAATGTGATTTTTAATCTGATACTTTGTTTCATTTTGAGTATGTTTTAACAAGGCTTTATGACAATGTTCTCTCTATTTGCGATAGTTCTTTTGGAGTTTCAGTAAGTACCTTTTTTTTTTGATAGTGAGATACACATATTCGATCCGTAGCTTTAGAAAAGTAATATTCTTGGTACTTGTCCATATATGAGTCTCTCTCTCTCTCTCTCTACCCTAGCATTACAACAGAATAGTATTCTTGGTGGTTGTCCATGGTCTATAGAATTGAATTCCACAGCTTTAAATGGAAAATTCTGAATAGTGGAGAAATTTGATGATTTAGATTTAGTTGAGCACAATTTTTTTTAAAAAATAATGCTTTTGGGTATGTGGTAACAGAATTGTTACTAAAGTATCGGATACTGTAGTTGCATTTTCTGTAAAGGATTACATATATTTTTTCACAAATTTTATTTAGCTTATAAACAAATAAATTAACAACAACAAAATTTACATTTAATGACATTTGAAAAAGTAATGGTGTGCTCATTTAGTCATTATAAGCGGAGCACGTAAATACTACTGTGGATAAATAATGTTCCGACTAAAGTTTATTAAAATTTAAAACTAGAAAATTTGATTAGTGATTCAACCTTTGGTAAGTATGTATCTATGTTTCTTCTTGTGTGCCTGTCGATCACAATCCGTGTTTGTGTATGTACAATAGTTTATGGGAGAGAGAGCGAGAAACTAGAAATTTTTAAATAGAAACATAGTAGAATAGTACACATCTGCAACCATTCTAGGATGCTTTCTGAGAGATACAAACTTCAAATGGAGCTCCTTCTAAGTATCTCCATTTATTATTCATAAGTAGTAGACACACCATATATAAAAAGAAACATCCATCAGAATGTCTTTGTTTGTAAATAATCTCCGTCTTTAATTATTGGCACGGTCAATATCTTTGGACAAACTTAGAAGTAGGTCCATGAAAGCATTTGGCTCAGGATCATCTTCATTCAGTTTCTCGTACTCCAGTTTCCAAGTAACCACATTCTCTTTACCATTTGTATCAACACTAAGATTGACCTCAAAGCTCTTGTACTCCTTCACTAAATCTCCTTCAAGCACCTTGTACGTCACCATCTTCTTCTCATCGTCGATTGCTTTGATCATATCTTTGCCATACCTCTTTTTCCCCTCTAAGACATAACACAAAATCATACATTAAAATGGTTAATATCATCAAATTGTTATAACGTAGGATAGCACGAAAATTTTATTGTTTTGCAACGATTTTAAGGTGTCATACCATAGTAAAGCTTCACATATGACATCTTAATCCTATTTCTATGAGTACATAAAGCTATAAGAATGAATTTTTCGCATTAAACATAAGATAAAATCCCCTTGTTACTTGTTAGTTTGACATCTTCTGATAATTTGCTACTCCATGATAGTAGGACTTGCAGATTTTGTACTCAAACCGGGGCAACCTTTTTGTGCACATTTGATGCACTACTTCCATATATATATATAACTCGAAAAAACCTAAATGAATTGAAAGCATACTTTACGAGCCAAAATTTAAGAAAGTATTTAATATAATCATTCGAACGCTGTAAAACACACAATAAGACACATGTGTATATACAAATAAGTACATATGATCAATAATTAAGAAATTAATTGGGTTGACTTACCAAGTGTATAGTTCCAGACGACGGTAGAACCAACAGTTCCCCATTGACCTTGTTGCAGATGACAACCTTGTACACAGCCGGGGCTTATGTTTGATAGTTGGTTTGGTTTGAAGCCAATGAGTTCATGAAACACATTGCCATCAGCCCTTATTTTTGTTTGGCGAACCAATTTATGAACTTGAGCCATAAATATTAATAAAAACTCAAAGAAACTAAGAAATTGATGCATATAATAACTTGGCATGTTGGCCTATAAATAGGGAATGGCCATCAGCATGATGGGAAAGTATATTTTGTTTGTCATGGTTTTATTATTGATGTGTCATTATAAGTCAATCAAAATTTTCAATTAAAAATGCGTAACCAATCAATGAAAAATGCGATATTATGTAATAACAATTGAACTGTTGATAACATGATGCTCCCTCCGTATCAAAATAAATGTCAAACTTTCTATTTTGATCCGTCCAGAAATAAGTGTCGCATTTCCGAATTAGCAAAGAGTTTAAGCATAATTTTGCCACTGTACATGCAGTGTACAAAAAAGTAAAGGACACTTCTTAAAAACGTTGATAAGCCAAATGCGGACGAGTACATCTTTATACCTAAAAATTTTGCTCAACATGAAAGGTGCTTTAGGGATTCTTTGATCACAGCAATGTTGTTTTCATTTATCAACTATTTCTATGCAGGGATTCTTTTCTTTACTTAACTGTTAGATTCTACTTCCATTCATTTCATATAGTATAATTTCGTGCAAATAATTGTCATTTACCAATGGATCGAATTTGGAAATTACAGACCGAAATCTTCGCTTTAACAAGATATTTTCTATGACTGAAAGTCTAATACATAATGTCAAAGTAAGAATACTCCTTTTGTTTCAATCAGAGAGTGCCCTTTTATTTTCAGACGATCCAATATCAAAGAGTTCAAACAAAAAATCTATGCGAACAAGCGTTTTAAATCGACCAAAACATCGTTAGTTTGAATCTATGGGGATACATTTATTCGATCTTTAGCTTTATACTCCCTACGTCCCAAAATGATTTTCTCATTTTCCATTTCTCATTGTCCCTAAAAGTTCTTCACATTTCTACATTTTAGGCTTAAACAAAGTATGACCAGTGAAGCAAGTGTTCATATCCTTAAAAAGTTTGAATAGTCAAACGCGAATATCATTTTGGGACGGAGGGAGTAAAAGTAATATTCTTGGTCCATATATGATTTAATTGATCTCTCTCTACAAACACACACACCTAGCTTTATAAGAGTATACTATTCTTGGTTGTTTTCCATGGTCTAATGGATATAGATTCCCTAGCTTTAATTGGATTTTTTTGAATATTATCAACGATTGTATATTCTTACCGGATGTCTATAAAGTTTAGGTAACAAAGGGAGTGAATGTTAACTTCTTTTACATGTACAATTGATAATTCTTTTAGTCATTTGTAGTAACATTTATATTTGGACAAAAATTTATTGACTCTTGATTGCTTCACATTTTAAAGGAAAACCCATCCTAATTTGTATTTAGCAAATAGCATATATGACTGCCAAAAAAACTACTCCCTCCGTTCCGGGTAAGTTGCAACAATTTGCCATTTTTGGCATTTCACTTAAGTTGCAAAAATGCCAAATAAGGAAACTCTTTATTTCTTTTATAATCCTCCACTCATTCTCTCTCTTCCTTCCAACCACTCATTATTCTCCACTCATTCTCTCTCTTCCTCCCAACCACTCATTATTCTCTTTTCTTAATTTTTGTGCTTCTCCTTCCATGTTGCAACTTACCCGGAACGGAGGGAGTATATAGGAAACCGCTAGGGAAGCCCTATGACTCACTGAAACGACGACTGGAGGGCCCTTGATATATCAGGGACTCGTGTTAGAGATGATAAAAGAAAAACAGTAAGAGAATACGAGATGCTTTTTGTGGTTTAGGAGCGAGAACGGGAGAGGAGATTCGAGGAGTGTTTAGACGAGTGGAAGATAGTGATATTCCGTGAGACGCTACGCTATCTATCTTGCTTAGAGATGAAACTTTGAGTATCAAGTTTGAGAAGTGTTACATACTAATTAGCATATGTTTTAGGGAGAGCGCTGAATTAAAATGTTTATTAGCTGAAAACATAGTAGTACAAACTTACAAGATGTGTTTAGAATAGGAAAGTCAACTCCATAATAATGGCACACACGCATTATTATTAACCAGAGACTATACATACAATGTCTGCATATATATATATATATATATATATATATATATATATATATATAAGATATGTGTTTGGTAATCCATCTCTATTTGTCGACATGGCCAGATTCGATAGCCTCGGAAAAATTCCTAGATAACTCCATCAAGAAATTTGGTTCGGGGACATCTTCATTGAGTTTCTCATAGTTGCACGCTCAAGTAATCGTGTTCTCCTTTCCCTTGGTATCGACACTAACAATGACTATAAAGGTCTTGTACTCCTTCATTAAATCTCCTTCAATCACCTTGAATGTAACTGACTTTTTCTCCTCATCAAGTGCTTCAATCACTTCCTCAGCACACTCCTCCTTTCCGTCTGTACATTGTCAGATGGCACCCCATGCATCAATAATATACGCTGTTAATATATATTTGCTCTCGGTAGAATAACATGTTAAACTTAAATATATACTCCCTCCGTCCCATAATATGGGGCACTATTTTGGCTACTAAAAATTAAGCCAAAAACTTACTTTATGCATTTAAAGAACATATCATGTCACATACAATATTACCTCCTCCCTGAAATGAATTTCCAACTTTGTTCTTGATGAAGAACAGATATACTGTAGACATTAATTTTGAGACGGAGTGTGTAACATATTTAAGGAAAATTAATGTTGGTGATTTTAGTGTCATCAACGATTTTATGTAATTGTGATTTACTAGAGACCAATGCGATTTCATATTCGGCTCGGATACGAGTAAGGGAAAGTGTGGAGTACACACTCGTTTGAGTTAATATGTTTTCGACCACGATAAAGAAGAAGCAGGGGTCAAGGGGCAGCGCCCCTTGTTGGGGTCCCGCCAGTTTTCCCACCAAAACCCGCCAAAACCAAGAGACACAATCAGTTAACAATTATGACTGTTGGGCTAACAGTCATGACTGATACCAGTTCTGCCCTTTCCGAAAATCTGTTTATAAACAGATTATTGATCTCAGTTTTACTTACGAAAAATACACACAATTACTCTGAGTTTTGATCTGATTTCTTTGCCTAGATTCAGATCGTTTGATTGTATTATCCCATACAAAAATTTCGTGTAACCCAGGCATATAGGGTCGAAATATTTTGTTCGGAAAGTGAATTGCTCACGATTCAATCATATATCCAGGATTATCAATAAACCCTAAATTTCCAACAATTAAGAGTAGTTGGGGTTGACTTACCATGAGTGTAATTCCAGACAATGGTAGAACCAACAGTTGGTGTTGTGGATTCCCAGTTACCTTGTTTCAGGTGACAAGCATGTACTTGATCTTTCTTTGATAATTGGTGTGGTTTGGGCTTGAAGATGTCATGAAAAACATTGCCATCATACATTAGCTTTGTCTCCCAAACCAACTTATGAATTTCAGCCATACTCTTGCTTTAATAAGAAGATGACCATGATAAGGGGCAGATCTATGCACATATATATGGGTGCTAGTGTACTAACGTGTTAGGTTTCCACCTCAAGGTTGTGGGTTTGAGCCCCATAATAAATATTTTTTCTTTCGCAATTTATATATTAAAGCTTTATAGTGAAATTTGTGCGCCCACATAAAAAATATGTTCAAGATCTGCCACTGATCATGAGCATGAATTAAATAATGTATAATGTTGTTGGGAATAGAGGACCAACCGGGAACTAGCGATCGGAGCAAAAGGGAAGAAATTCGTCGGAGGGACTGACCTTCTGGGCGACGCCCAGGGTGATGGTGGGCGACCGCCCACTCCATCAGTTGGAACCTTCAGCCGGAACACAATTGTGGGCGACCCGCCCATATGCAAAGTGGGCGACCGCCCAAGTGTCGGGGGCAGTCGGGGCTGAGTCGGTTTTGGGCCAGATTTCGGGTTTCCTTGTCCGTCTAGGGTTAGGTTTTATTCTAGGTTGCCTATATAAGCAATGTTCCGCCCCATACTCATTGTAACTCCATATTTACATATTATAGTGCAAGATCCTGGCTTGGTAGTGCCCCAGACGTAGTCAAACATATTGATGAACTGGGTAAACAATTTCTGTCTTTTCTTGCTTTGATTTCTTGTGCTTTGTTTGTGTGCTTTTATTGTTCTTGTGACTTGCTTGGGTAGTGGAGGGCCATATCCACAACAACTGGTATCAAGAGCTTTGGTTGAACGATCAAAGGGGTTATCAAGCAATCAAGAATGGGCAAGGATAAACAAGCGGTTGAGAAATTTGATGGTTCTGACTATGGGTTTTGGAGGATGCAAATAGAGGATCTCTTGTATAATAAGGATCTCTATAAGCCTCTAACAGGAGTCAAACCGGAAAAAGAAAAGCAGGAAGACTGGGATCTCATGGATCGGAAAGCCTTAGGGGTGGTTCGATCTACTTTGTCGAAGTGATCGCGAAGACTACCAGGAAGGCGAAAACCACCAAGGAGCTATTGGATTATCTTATTGAGAGATTTGAAACTCCATCTGCTGCAAATAAGGTTGATTTGATACGCAAGATGGGTAGTCTCAAGATGCAAGAGGGAGGATCCATAGCTAAAACCATCGATGAGTTTATGGATATTATAGACTCATTGACTGCGTTGGAGATTACTTTCGGTGACGAGGTTCATGCGTGTTTATTGCTAGCATCCTTACCAAGGAGTTGGAGCGGAACGGTGACAGCGTTAAATGCTCAGCGGGTAAGAACAAATTGAAGTATGATGATGTTAAGGACTTCCTCTTGGGCGAAGAGAATCGCATAAAGAAGTTGGGGACACCGTCTACTTCGGAATCGGTCTTGGCTACAACTAGTAAAGGAAGACCGGGTTCTAGCAATAAAGGGAGAACAGGGTCAAGGGAAAGTGTAATCGGGGGTGGGGATCAATATGAGGAGAACAAAGAAAGACCAAGGGTTGCCAGAGGATCGGTAGAGTGCTATCATGTAAGGAGTTAGGACACTACAAGAGGGATTGTCCATGCGAGGGGATAAATCGGCGAATGTGATAATCGAAGGGTGACGATGTACTGATTCTGAGCTATAGTAGTGCGCTAGAATCATGGGTGATGGATTCGGGGGCATCATTCCACTCATGCGGGCATGCAGGGGCGATGGAAAATTACACTTCCGGTGATTTTGGTAAGGTCTATCTGGCGGATGGCGAGCCTTGGAAATCAAGGGGAAGGGGGATGTCAGAATAGGAGCATCGGACGGGAAGGTCCTACATCTACACGGGGTCAGTCACATTCCGGGTTTGAAAAAGAACCTGATTTCAGTTGGGCAGCTGGGTGAAGAAGGTTACACGGTAACTTTTAGCTGCAGGAACTGGGTTATTGCCAAGGAGATCGTGAGGTCTCTCGGGGTAATAGGGAAGGAAGACTGTATTTGCGCGGGAAACACCAAGGGTAGTATCGCGGTGGCGACGGCCAAGGGTGATACGGAATTGTGGCACTGTCGATTGGGTCACATGAGTGAGAAGGGGGATCACACGGATTTGTGTGGATCGGCTCCGGTAACTTCTCGGGTTGGTGTGTCAAATTACATGACCTTCATTGATGATTCGACAAGAAGGTCCGGGATTACTTCTTAGAAGGAAAGATGAATCTTTCAGGATGTATAAGAAGTGGAAGGCCTTGGTGAAGAATCGGAGGGGACTCAAGGTTAAAAGCTTGATGTCTAATAATGGTGGAGAGTATGAGCTTCGGGAGTTCAAGGAATGCGGGGATGCGAATGTGATTTGCATGGATATTCCAAACTCGGGTGGGAGCGAGACGGTCATGATGGCCAAGGTCAAGGGGTCACTGAAGATGAACCACATACTCTAGGACCGGATAAACCGCTGCGTGGATCTAACGGAGAGTGTAGATCGGAGGACAAGGCTCCAGGTTTCTCAAGCAAGGTGAAGTTGAAGCTGGGTATAGCTTCAACGGGGCTTCGAGAATAGGGAGGAGGAAGGTACTACCATGATCGAGGTGAGCACTAGGAAGACACCAAAGATGAGTTGAAGAACGGATACGGGGCTTGTATATGCGGTTGATCTCTAGGTGGGAGATTGTTGGAATAGAGGACCAACGGGAACTAGCGATCGGAGCAAAAGGGAAGAAATTCGTCGGAGGGACTGACCTTCTGGGCGGCCGCCCAGGGTGATGGTGGGCGACCGCCCACTCCATCAGTTGGAACCTTCAGCCGGAACACAATTGTGGGGCGACCGCCCATAGGCAAAGTGGGCGACCGCCCAAGTGTCGGGGGCAGTCGGGGCTGAGTCGGTTTTGGGCCAGATTTCGGGTTTCCTTGTCCGTCTAGGGTTAGGTTTTATTCTAGGTTGCCTATATAAGCAATGTTCCGCCCCCATACTCATTGTAACTCCATATTTACATATTATAGTGCAAGATCCTGGCTTGGTAGTGCCCCAGACGTAGTCAAACATATTGACGAACTGGGTAAACAATTTCTGTCTTTTCTTGCTTGATTTCTTGTGCTTTGTTTGTGTGCTTTTATTGTTCTTGTGACTTGCTTGGGTAGTGGAAGGCCATATCCACAACAAATGTTATTTATATGAGGGTATTATTAGGGATGGCAACGGATCGGGTTCGAGTCGGATCAGTCCCGATCCGAATCCGATCCGAACCTTGGGGACCCTTGAACGAACCCGATCCGATCCGAAGATCTCTGATCCGCGATCCGATCCGTGCCCCGATCCGATCCGAGGCTTTCACTTTTTTCCCAAATCACAACAACAATCCTGTTTGAAAAAAACCAAACTTCAATTTTTTCCTCCCTGTGTAACTGCAAAACCGAAATTTACACGATTTTGCAAAGCTACTCCCACGAAAATAAGAACAAAGAAGTCATAGAAAAAGCCTAACAGTGAGGCTTGAATCATCAAAATTTCACAACGATTGGAAATATTTTCGTTACATTACCTCAGTACAGCAGCAATTTGTTAGAAATATAGTAGAATCGTTGAAAATTGAGATCTAGGTTTGAAGAGGAGTCGAACGATGTCATGGGCCTGGGCAACGACAGAGGACTCGAACGGCGGCGCATAGAGAGGACTCGAACGACGGGACTGGAGATGGCGACGGCGGCGGCACTGGAGATGGCGACGAAGACGGCACCGGAGATCGGAGATGGCGACGATGCTGGCCAATGGAACGGGGAGAAAAGCGGAGAGAAAGAGAACGACTTTGTGAGCGCGGCGTGTTTTTTGATTTGCTAACCCTAATATTAGTATATATAGGCAGGGGTGTAGTGTAAATGTTAAAACTAGGAGGGGTAGTTAGAAAAATTTCATGTATACATGTATTTCGGATCGGGTCGGATCGGATCGGAGGCACTGACCGAATCCGACCCGAAATCCGAACGGATCATAAAATGCAAATTGAACCCTAAATTTTCGGATCGGAACACCTTCGGAAACGGATCGGGTTCGGTCAAATTGCCATCCCTAGGTATTATAACTGGCATGATACGTTGCATATTTAGGTCGTTTTCCCATAAATATATAAGCATGATACTATATTTGCTGGTTAAATTTACAATCCACCCTTAAAAATTATACTCAAGTTTCGGTGCACACGCTTTTCCGTCACCATTTTATTTTCAAATTATAACCACACTAGGATGAACAGTCAACACCCGTCAAGGGTGGACAGTGAAAGTACTGTGTTTACATTTATTTTGGAGGGATCGATAATTAATTAATTGATAAACCAATATTCTAGCTCTACAAAAGTAGTAATCTTGGTGGCTGTCCCTATATGGGTTTGTATATATACATATATAGACATTGAATGAATGAAATTGGTAGGCTTTGCACTCAAACCATACCAGCCTTGTGGTGCATATTTTGTTCACTATGTTATGATCAGTTTGAATATCATTGAGTGCATGGTAGGCCTTGCCAGATTGTGCACTCAAGCCATGCCAACCTTTTGGTGCACATATTGTGCACTATATTCATATATAAATAGATGTTGTACTATATTATCTTGATCAAAAGTGAGATACTAAGTGCATGCTATTTTTGAAACCTTGATAATATCACATCAGCATATCACCATTACATTTTGCTCAAAGGTAAACCAACTTTAGAGATTTTTGATCATGCATCAACATTGTTTTATTATCTTTTTTTCTTTACATGCTTGTAATCATATTGTCTACCACTTTCCTTCTTTTTTTTTTTGAACGGCTATACTAAGAATATTAATGAACTAAAGCTACTAAAATTAGTAAATAAGAGATCTTTCTTAATTAATTCCTAAGACCATAGTAATTGCTAATTTAGAAACAAATAGATTATATTATTATAAACAAGAGACTATACACATATGTGTGTGTGTTGGGGATTTGGTGGGGGGGGGGGTTGTGTCACACACCCACTAGTCCATTCTAGCAGACCTAATGAATGGAGAGAATCAATAACACCATATAATACGAAAGAAATAACATAAAAAAATTGGTGACTGAGTTCGTCAACACATGACTATATCGATCAGATCTGAGGGCGTTGTCAAGCCGGGATATACACTATAATCAATAAATGATGGTAGTTACAACTTCGTAAATCTGTTGCAAGACTAGAGACGAGGTCTACCTAGCTGCTAGAATCAGTGCTAGGCAAATGGTGAAACCACTAAGATACAAGCATGGTTACTATCTCATATATATGTCCACTCCTCTAAAAGAGCTAACATATCTCGGTCATGGCTAAGGTTGTACTAGGAGTGCTCCTAATTACTTTCTTAGACCCTCAGCCTCTCTAGAAACTCTTTGTGGTTCTCTCTTGTGTATCCTAGCTTTCTACACAAACAAACAATGTATATGGCCGTCACCCATGTTTAAATAGGGTTTACAGGATATCCCTAAGCCTACTTTGAGTTGTAATCCCGTTAGAAGGAGGAAATTGAATTATTCAGCATTCGGGGCTTCACCATACGATTGTTAGGTTCTACATTGCTCTTCCGTTTTTCTGTCTCCTTTTCCTCTTTTTCTCTCCCTGGTTTGGAGCAAACAATGTGGGCTTGGAACAAGCGCATTGATTCATTCTTCATTAATTGAGTATGAGTTTGAGAAGTTTCTCCGAGCATGCATGCCATATATATGAAGACAAATAATGTTGGTGATATGCTCTTGCTTTGCCTCTATGTTGATGACTTGGTGCTTACGGGAAACAATAGTAGCATGTTTGAAGAATTCATGGAGTCAATGATGCGTGAGTTCGAGACGACGAACATTGGACTAATGTCATATTTTCTTGGTATTGAAGTAACTTAACGCAAGGTTGAAGTTGTTATTTGTCAAAAGAGGTTCTTTATGGAGATTTTGAAGAAGTTCATGCGAAGAATGGGATTTCATTGGTGTACTATAAGTATGGGTCTTCTTAGTTTCTTGTTTTTGTTCATTGTCTCTAATCACATCCAAACCTAAATAGATACTCTAGGATCAATGTGTGTCAATAAAATCACAGAGTAAAGTTTTTCCTCCATATTTAGCTCTTATTCTCTCTTGTAAGTTTTTCTCAACAACATGTGCGAATTAATAGACCAAAACTGCTCTCCCCTGGGAAGATGTTGCAAGGAAAGCCACTACCAAGGTTCATATTATTGGGCTTCCAAAGTTTAGGATCGTTGCACGTCACACCATATGATTATGCTTGTACAAAGTCATTTAGTGATAATGGTGTGTGTGTGCTGATACGCACACAGTACAATGGCGAAGCCTTATTTTTTTCTAAGGGTTTAAAATTGCATGTGGAGAAAAATTTACTTATCATGTAGTAGAAGTCTGGAATGAAAGTGAGTCAAAATGATATACTATTACAAATTTTACTAAAAATAAGGGAGGTCAAAATAAACAACAATTTAGTGTATTTTTCAAAATTTAAAGGTACTAAAATAACATTTTTCCAAAGTCAATGGGGCCAGGTGACCCCAATGCCTCTCGTGTGGCGTCGCCACACGCACAGAGACACCCGACATACGGAGAGCATTGGATTATTAGAACTTTTATTAGCTCAAAACATATACTACACAGTACATTTACAAATTTACAAGATGTGCTTAGAAACTACAAACTTCTACTCCATGATAACTGACACATAAAAATTCTTGACCAGAGGCACCATACAATATCTGGATATATATAAGCAGTAAATCCATCTCTACTTGTCAGACATGCCCAGATTCAATAGCCCCGGACAAATCCCTGGCTAACTCAATCAAGAAATTTGGATGGGGAACATCTTCATTGAGTTTCTCGTACTCGCATGTGTAAGTAATTGTGTTCTCCCTTCCCTTTGTATCAACACTAGCAGTGATGATGAAGGACTTGTAGTCCCTCATAAGATCTCCTTCAATCACCTTTGCATGTAACCGACTTTTTCTCATCATCAAGTGCTTCAATCACTTCCTCACAACACTTCTCCTTCCCCTCTACATTAGATGGCAACCACAAATAGAAAAGATATGGGATTAATATTGTTGGAGAAATTATATCACGTCGGGATTTAACAAGCCAAGTCTTTTATAGATAAAGATATAGGGCCACGCCTCACGTAGCTAAATGGTTTTGAGATGGAATATCAAATTTTGTCAAATATATATTCATAACTCCAAGTAGAATAGCATGCAAACTTATTTTTTGCATTTTGGGGCATGATAAGAATTCTTACCAGCTTAACATACTACACCACGTAGTCCTGAATCAGTCCATTATACTCTCTCCGTCCCGATTTAAGGTTATTAGTTTTCTTTTTATTTTGTCTCAATTTTAAGGTTCTTGCTTTACTTTATTACCTAAAATGAACAATGAGACCTACTTGTCATTCTCACAACAAAAACTCTCTACCCACTTTCTCTCTTTTACTTTACTTTTCATACTCACAACATTTATTTTTTCTTTAATCCCCACGCAAAGTCAAAGTAGGAACATTAAACCGGGGCGGAAGGAATATTAATGTTACCTATGTCTAAGGGCAGGTAAAAGAATGCTTTGTGTCTTTTCTGATGATGGTTACATCATACATTACATGATAGATTTCGGAGTTCCATATTGTACTGCCAACTGCTAACTTTTGATGCACTATTTTTGACTCTCAAAATTAAGCTAAAATCTTTATGTACAAATTTAAAGAAGATTTATAGAGTACTATCCCCGTCCCAAAATAAATGCCATTTTTTGCACTTAGTCACAAACAAAAATTACTTCCTACGTCTCAAACTGAATGTTCGAAATTGCTCTTAATCAAGAGCAATTTCGGACATTCATTTAGGACGGAGTAAGAGATTAGTCGGAGTTGACTTACCATGAGTGTAGTTCCAAACAATGGTAGAACCAACAGTTGGTGTGGTTTCCCATATACCTTGTTTCAGATTACAAGCATGAATTTGATCTTTCTTTGATAGTTGACTTGGTTTGGGCTTGAATATTTCATGAAACACATTTCTATCAGACAAAATCTTTGTTTCCCAAACCAGCTTATGAATTTAAGACATATTCCTACTTTGATTATTAGGGACTACTACAACAAAGAATATTGATGCATGTTATCCACTGTGCCCTTTAATCTTTAAATATGGAAATGACCCTCAATATTATTTGATGCACGTTATCCACTGGCCTTTAATCTAATAGTAAACATGATATGGTGCTTTTTAGTTAGGAATTCTTTTGAATATGCAATACTACATCATTTAATCCATCAATTCATTATTATTAATTTTTATTGTTTTGCAAGGATTCTCTCCTCTACTTGTTAGATTAGTATTCCGTACACACACACACCCATGCACATACACATACATATACATACAGTGGCGGAGCTATGAATTTTCGTCAAGGAGTGCAAAGATACATAACAAAAAAATTAACTGTACTTTCCTCAATGGGGGTAAAAAAAAATTCTATTGTATTTTATTACTTTTATCTCAAGGTGGAAAATTTCAATAAATTGCACTAAAATCCCAAAAAAAAAAAAATTAAAAAAAATTGTGCATTAGTAAATTTTTATTTTGTAAAAACCAATGGGTATAATATCATAAATTTATTTTATTTTCAAATATAATGCTTTACTACCAAACAGGAGCCTTTTTCCATTGTTTAAGAGTGGGAGTTGCCAAAAACTGATTGAAAGCTAAGGATGTAAGTGGTACACGAAGTCAAATATTTAGTTTTCTTTTTTAATGAAATGAGAATATGTTCTCAGTTGTTATTTATGAGTATAACAACTTGAATAGTGAATCAAACCTTTTTTGAACAAATGAGAACAAAGAAATTGCAGTTGTTATTTAAAGATACTTACCGAAAGGTAAATCCTATAAAAACTTTGTATTACACAACAATTCAAATATGTCTTTAAGATACAAACTTCAAATCCAAAGCATTATTCTTAACCAGACACACTACACTATAGAATAATGTCTGGATATATAACTAGTAAATTCTGTTGGAACAATTTTAATCCCTGAATGCCACACTCACTTTAGAATAGGATTGAGGAAGAGATGAAGCGGAAGCGATAAAATATATACTTGTTGAATCCATGGATGATGTAGGGAGAAATAAGATGAAGAATAAGAAGTAGGGAATGAAGATCTTCTAAGTAATAGTGACTTCTTAATCTCTCAAGTACTTCAATAATGTGAAGAGAATTTAGGAGAGATAACAAGAATGAATAGTTGTTTCTAGGCTTGATGGAAGGGCCTTTGAATAGGAAACATTGTGTCACTTCACCTAGGGACTACACCCTTTCAAGAAGCCTAGTGATATTATATTACCCTTTTGCTCATCACAATTAGGTAATTATATATCCAGGAATTCTACACATTTTATTATCAACTATACTTTATAAATTAACATTATAATCATAATTTTATAAATGGAAGTCTAAATGACTTGTGTTGCAAGCCATGTCCTTACAATCTCCCACTTGGGTTGCAAAACAAAGTCCTTCCTTTAAATCATGAATATAACACAAATGACAACCCTAATGTGCGCACTTTATTGTCATTTATAACAATCTCGTCCATTAGCCATACAAGTATAGGACTAAAGGGGCAGTCGTTGTAATTGATTCGCAACTAAACCCACAATAATCACGTATACAAATCTAACTAAATGACATAGATCAAAAGTATAGATGTGTAGCATGGAATCATAATGAATATATACATATTCTTCCAACTAGTCCAACTTAACCAAATGAGATCAAAACTTTAAATAATAGAACAATTAATGAAAGAACAACACAAACTCCCACTATACTAAATGTTATCAAAAGTTGTTACACCCATATGAGCAACATGCTCGTGAAACACTGAAGATGATAACTCTTTCATAAATGGATCCTCTAAATAGAGTTTGTTTCTATAAGTTGTATCCCTTTCGTTCATGTTGTACTCTTTTCTTTATAACAAGATAATTAATGTCTAAATCCATAAACTCTTGTTAGAGTACAGAACTGTTACCTGATAGTCATTTCTTAATTGGTCTTTCGACACTTGTTTTGACAAATTACAGTCCATTAAAACATATGCAGCCATATATTTAACTAATGTCGGAATACCTAATGATCTCAAGATGATCCGACTTCAAAACATAGGCATGTAGTTCTTTAATGTTTTGTAAATACTTCTATCATTCTTTTGGCTGCTACTTAATGTTCTTTCCGGATTGCTTTGGTATTGACCAAGCATCCCAACATTAAATGTAAGATATACATATACATTAAGCTTCCTACTGTTGATGTAAAGAGGGAATTTTCCATATACTTGGATTCAAAATTTACTTTTATGACACTGTTTGAGACTAAGAATGTCTCCTTTAAAATTAGGGGTGTCATGTGGTTTACATTTTTGCATGCTAAACCTTTTGTAATACATTTCCATATGGCCTTTGTGATAATCCTAAAACATCTCGTGAGTGATCACGGTGAATTTGGATTCTTAATACAAAGATGCCTTACCAAGATCTTTCATTTCAAATAAGAAATTTCTTAGTTTCCTTAATAAGGTTCATATCATTACTAGCAAGCAAAATCATCATCCATATATAAGACCAAAATTATAAATTTACTCCCACTGAACTTATGGTATACACAATCTTAATCAAGATTCTTTTCAAAACCAAATAAAAATAACTTGATTAAGTACCATTGATGAGAAACTTGCTTGAGTCCACAAATGGATTTCTTTAAATTCACAAACTATTGCTTAGTTTGATCCAAATCAACCATATATTCTTCAATGTCTTCATTAAGGAAAGTTGTCTTTATATCCATTTGATAAACTTCATGATCATATTATGCTATATGTGCCATAATGATCTAAAAGTGTTTTTAGAAGATACCGGAAAAGTGCTTTCTTTATAATTAATGTCTTCCTTTTGAGTCAAATCTTTAACAATTAGATGGGCTTTATATCTTTCCATATTACCTTGTGAATCCTTTTGGTCATAAAGATTAATTTAATCCCAATAGGTTTCACATCTTTAGGTAATGGGACAAGATCCCAAACGTTGTTATCCTTATAGATTTTAACCCTTTATTTATGACATTAATTTACTATATGAGAATTAGAACTATTAATGGTTTCATGGAAAATGAGAGACTCATCTCCCACTAAACCTAAGTGTCCTTTATTCTCGGCAATATACACTTCATAATTATCCGGATTTGCACTTTCTTCTTACTCTATTGGATCTTCCAAAGGGCACCGGTTCTATCTTATTTTGAGGTTGTTGAATTTCCTTCTTATGATCAACATTTCCATGTTGTTCAATATTTATAGGGAAATCATATTTATTTTGAATTGATTGTTCTTCTTGAATGTCAAGTTCAAAACTTGATATCCAATTGGAACTATGGGAAGTGGTATATAAATGGATTCCATACAAATGAATTCCTCTTCCTTTTCAAATTCAAAATATTACTCCAAATTCTCCCACTAAATTCAACATCCTTAAAAGAACCTAGCATTTCTCGTTTTTCAAAACGTTCTAACTTTCGGGTTGTAAAATTTATATATCCCCTAGTTCTCTCGGCTTACCCCATGAATAACTACTAATAATCTTACGTCTAACTTGCCCTTAGTAGACTTATAAAGTTAATCCTTATGCTAGACAACCCCATAAATGAATATGATTTAAGGACGAATAAGGAACGCGTCCTTAAATCATTAAGGGTTTATATTAGTAGCCTTAGAGGGAGCTTTAATGAGAATAAAGGTTGCGGCTTTAACGTATCGCCCATAATGAGTGAGGTAAGAGAAGTATAAAACATACTTATTACCATATCCTTAAGGATTTCAATATGTCTCTATTACAATATTCATGTTAGGCGTACCCGGCTCAATGTAGAGAGAGATAATCCCACACTCTTTCAAACTAGCGAGTAAAAAGGACCTAGACGTTGTTCCTTTTAACAATCATTCCAAAGATGTATACACCATCATGAATGACCCTAATGTTCTTAATAGTCTTCAAATTTGATTTCCAACTTTGTCTTTATAAAACTTTTACAACGTCCAAATTCAATATTTTATGAAGCAAATAAATGTATTCAAACTAAGAGTTAGTCATTTTGAACATAATAACTATTGTTGACCTTTTCCATGAAGGAATAATTAATGGCCTACAAATATCCGAATGCATTAGTTCATTGAGACACTTGATGCTCTCGAGAATACTATAATGTTTGTAAATTTACTTTAAGGCATTTAATGCAAAAGTATTTTCCAAATTATCAAGTTTGTTTAAGATTTTCCTTTAACATAAGCTTATCAATTTTTCTCTTGGAAATATGACCCAAATGCCTATGCTTTAATAAAATATAAACTTTACTTGATAACTTTTGCTTTCTAGTTTTGGTTTCATTATTTAAGGGACACATTTATTGTTTGAATAATGTCAAGTAAATAAAGAACACTTGACAAAGTACTAGTACCAACAACCTTGGAATTTAAAATAAAATCACATTTATAAAAGATGAACAAAATAACCTTTTTTGTTCAATAGTGTGATAAATATCAAATTCCGTCTAAATGACGGTACAACAAATGTATTATTTATACAAATAACACTAAGCACTTTAACAATAACCAAAATTCCCGATGCCTTTCACTTCAACCGGATCCCGGCTTCCATATAGATGAATCCTTCATCTTCTCCAGGACTTCGGTATTTCAGGCAATCCTACATAGACATTCATTATGTGAGTTGTTGTAAAATAATTCAACCACTATGTATATGTAGGAAATGAAACCAAATTAGCCTTTATCACAAATAATTTCAAATGACATACATTTCTTAGCACGCCAAGCGTGATACTTAGGGCAGTCGTACTTCATGTGAGTGATGTCCTTGCATAAGAAGCATTCCTCTTTATGATCATGAGATGATCCCTTAAGCTTCTTTTTACTTGCAACCGCAATGTCCTTCCCTTTTCTCTTTGTCCTATGAGAAGAGGTAGATGCCAAACATCCCTCAATCATATCAAGGAATGTTTTAGCATCAACGTCCTTGGAGACACCGTCCAAAATGGTCTCCGGGACAACTATATTCATGATCATTAGGCTCACGCGGTTGGAGCGTTCCCACTTCTCATTATTTAAGCAATCTTCTTGAGTGCTTATATTAGAAAGAGGAAGAGGAAACGGTTCCCTTAATGCGTAATCTATGTCCATATAGCCTAAGATCATCATCAATTTATTTTTCCAAGTTTTAAAATTAGTCCCGTTAAGCATCGGTAAAGTACTCATAGCAGTAATCACAGATGAAGCAATAAGTAAATCTGTTGGGTTTTGAGAACAAAAAAGAATGAAAACAAAAACATGAATAAGAAACTACAAAATGAAAAATGATTAATTATATCAACGAAATCCATCAATAAGACAATCAACATGACATCAAAACTAATCTTTGGATTGCGAGTTGACTCATAAATGATTGCCTTAGGTAACAAGTAATTTGAACTTATATTTTAATAAATACTTAATCTTCCTTTGGGCCGACATAAGTACCTAAGAAAATATCCTAATGTTCATTTTATTTGTTACCACATGAATGCCTAAGTTTAGTCAAATGTCAAGATCTTCTTTGGAAAATTCAAGTCATTCACATATTAACTTAAACATCCAACACTTTACAATTTAAGGGTTTAAATAACGTAAATCACTTAGGCGACAATATTATTTAAACAATGAATAAAATTGTCAAAGCATATAATTAATCATAACTTTTTAGGTTTGAAATAATGTAGGTTTGTTCCAAGGGAAAAACAAAATAGTGCAAAACTTAGAAAAATTCAAAACCTGTGAACAGTAACTGCTCGGCCGAGTCTTATGAAGTGCTCGGCCGAGCACCTTAATCAGAATGTTTTGGTCAATTTGTCACATTATGCTCAGCCGCTCTAAACAAAACGCTCGACCGAGCTGCTCGGCCGAGTCACATGATGTGCTCGGCCGAGCACCTTAATCAGAAACAAATGCCTTATTTGACATACAATGCTCGACCGTGCAAAACCAAATGCTCGGCCGCGCAAGTCTTGGTCCGACCGGGCATAACCAAAGACCCGACCGGGTATTCAAGAGAACCGGACCGAACTCGACCAAAGGTCCGACCGGTTTATGCCATTTTTGGCGCCTGTTCATGTGCTCGGCCGAGCAAATCCAAAGACTCGGCCGAGCAGTTCGCGCCTTTTCATATGCTCGGCCGAGCAAAACAAATGACTCGGCCGAGCACCCCATTTTCTGCACTTTCTGAATTTGTTTAATTTATTCCCAAAAGGCCATGAATTGCAAGTAGATCCACATGGTATGTACTTAAAACATAAAACCATGTTATTTAGGGATAATCTTGCCTTAAAATTAATGGAATCAAGTGAATAGATCCACATGGTATACACGAAAACATAAAACCATGTTATGAAGGGATAGTCACACTTGAACCATTTAGTTTTAATGAACAAAACTTTCAAACCTTTTCTGAATTTTAGATGATGATTATCAGTGCTCTATGAACGAATTAGAGTCCCTAATCAACATCAAAACTTAATGATTCAACAGGGAAAATGAATCAAAATTGAAAGTATACACTTTCCAAAAAAAGAACTCAAACTTAAACTAAAGATGAGCGGGGCTCTGATACCAATTGTTGGAACAATTTTAATCCCTGAATGCCACACTCACTTTAGAATATGATTGAGGAAGAGATGAAGCGGAAGCGATAAAATATATACCTGTTGAATCCATGGATGATGTAGGGAGAAATAAGATGAAGAAGAAGAAGTAGGGAATGAAGATCTTCTAAGTAATAGTGACTTCTTAATCTCTCAAGTACTTCAATAATGTGAAGAGAATTTAGGAGAGATAACAAGAATGAATAGTTGTTTCTAGGCTTGATGGAAGGGCCTTTAAATAGGAAACATTGTGTCACTTCACCTAGGGACTACACCCTTTCAAGAAGCTTAGTGATATTATATTACCCTTTTGCCCATCACAATTAGGTAATTATATATCCAGGAATTCTACACATTTTATTATCAACTATACTTTATAAATTAACATTATAATCATAATTTTATAAATGAAAGTCTAAATGACTTGTGTTGCAAGCCATGTCCTTACAATATTCATCTCTAGTTGTTGAGATGACCAGATTCAATAGCCTTGGAGTGTTTCCTGGCTAACTCCATGATGAAATTTGGGTCCGGGACATCTTCATTGAGTTTCTCATAGTCACATTTCAAGTAATCGTATTCTCCTTTCCGTTTGTGTCAACATTAACGCTGATGATAAACGTCTTGTAATCCCTCATTAGATCTCCTTCAATCACTTTGCAAGTTACCGACTTTTTCTCCTCATCAAGTGCTTCAATCACTTCCTCACAATACTTCTCTTTCCCCTCTATATATCTCAAAGAAAAATACTTGAGGTTAATATATATACGAGTGTTTTTTTTCTAGTGAATTTAAATATAGATAAAGGAAGCAGTCCATTCATGTAACCTATGTGTTATTCTAAACAACATAATTATCACAGTTGGAGTTGCAGATTGTAGTGCCAATTGCTAACTTTCGTTGCACTATTTCGAATACCCAAAATAAAGCTAATTAAGAACATATACTGTACTATGTTCCAGAGTAAAGGAATATCATGTCCTATATATACAGTACTACCTCTGTCCAAAATGAATGTCCGAATTTGCCAGTGATGAAGAGCAAATTCAGACATTTATTTTGGGACGGAGGAAATAATAAATTTAAGCGAATATAGAATTGAATGGGGGTTTACTTACCATGAGTGTAGTTCCACACAATGGTAAAACCAACAGTTGGTGTGTTTTCCCATTGACCTTGTTTCAGATGAGATGACAAGCATTTATTTGATCTTTCTTTGATAATTGGTGTGGTTTGGGCTTGAAAATGTCATGAAACACATTCCCATCATACCATATCTTTGTTTCCCCTACCAACTTATGAATTTGAGCCATAATCCTAGTTAAGTTAGGACTGCAACAAACAAGAATTTGATGCAGGTACCTTGACAACAAATGGCATTTAAATAGATACTCTTTTGATCTTTTATTCCTCAACTTAATTACTCTCTCCGTCCCAAAATAATCTTCATACTTTTTTTGTCGTTATTTACGAATGAACTTTGAGCAATAATTTTAGGTTGATTTAACTATCCTAATGATAATCTAAAAGTTGTTATTGATAGTATTGTTGATGGGTGTATTAATAACAAGTTTTAGATTTAACTAGTATAATTAAATTTACCTAAAATTATTGCTCAATGTTCATTCGTAATAATAGAAAAAAAAAATATTTTGGGATGGAATGAGTACTTTTTATTTTCAAACTTTGTGAAGGTGCTCTCCTCTTGTTAGATTCTACTTCCATGGAGATATACTCCCTCCGTTTCATGAGAACTGAGACTAAAGGAAATGGCACAAGAACTAAGGAATACTAATAAAATAAGGAAAATGTGTGGTAGAAAATGAAGAGAGAGAATTAGTGGGCTAAATAGTAGTGTTGGTTGAATAAAATGAGTGGTGGAGAATGAAGAGAGAGAATGAATGGTGGGGTTGGTGAATATAAAATATTAAAAAGTTTGCCATTTTGGGCAGTCTCAATTGAGGTGAAACGGACGAAAAGAGAAATAAGTCTCAGTTCTCATGAAACGGTGGGAGTATATTTGTAAAGGTAATGTATTCTTAGTGGTTGCTCATATGGTATTGTTGGGTATGCTTATTTCTTAACCCTCCCAAATTATGTTAGAATTGATTGATACCATCACCTATGCTTATTTTTTATGGACTTTAGGATCTTATGTAAGAAGTTTTATAAACTTCAATTTTTAGCTAAGTCTACTTTTTAGAATAGGCTTAGTGGTTAGGGCTTTTGCTTAGAATTGAGGTTTCAATTACTGAAGACCAAGTATAATGCGCAGCGCAGAGCATTCCATGCGCAGCGCAGAGCATTCCATGCGCAGGTCCTTCTGTCCTGGTCCTTAACACTTCAACAGTTCTCTTAACTTTGTATTTGAGGTCTCATGTGCAAATGACTAAAGGATGCGCATGACTCTCATGCGCAGCACATCTTATGCGCACTCAATGCTCATGGCTTCCATGCGCGCGCATACTTGGCTTAGTCAATTCTCTCATTTCCTGACCTCACCTTTTAGAAGCTTGGAAAGCGTCATAACAAGCTACGCTTTTTGGAATGAGCCAAAGTGCTGATGTGTACATACGACAAATCAAACACACTCAGCATACACGTAGATGGAGACGCGCCTCATGTTTGAAATTCAAAATGAAGACAGCTGTCATCCTTCTAGAAGAAGTTTGAAGCTTATCCACTTGCTCTGTCTCCAACGGCTATAAAGGACAGCTGCGCGCCAATCACATTGTGACAGCGCATCAACCTTGCTCAGAGCTCCAACGGCTAGTTTTTGAAGCTCCACTATAAATAGCCTTGCTCATCCTCATTTCCAAGCTGCTTGAGTTATTGCTTCCAAAGAGAAACTTTGAAGATTTGAAGATTGCTTGCTCATTTCCAGAATTCTCAAGATCAACCTTCATACCTTCATACTCAACCAAGCCCAGATCCTATAAGCCTTGTATCACCCAGAATTCTTCGTTCTCTTCATCTCACAGATTCATAGAGCCCAGAATTTCTGAACACACACACACCTCTTGAAGCTTTGATTATTTCGATCATACTTCTAGAGATACACCGGTTTAGTCTAGGATTTGTTCTTCATAGATTATAGATCTTTGAGTTAGTTTGTTCTACATTGTTGTATCTTGTAACTCTCTCATATAATAAGATCTCCATTAGAAAATCCAAGACTAACCATCTTGGTAGAGGACGTAGATCTTTCATTGATCGAACCTCTCCAAATAGCTTGTCTTTATATTCCGCTTTGCATATTACTTTCAAGCTTTTCTAATATATTGCTTTGTTTGATCTTTGTAGATTGTTTTGCATCGTTTACATTGTGTTTGTTTGCTTTCTGCCTAAGTACCATTTTGCGCCACTCTTTAGCCAAAACATAGCGCGTGCGTTTTACACTTCTGCGCATCTCCCTGCGCATAAGTGATTGCTTTAAATTTCCGCTGTGCATTTCACACTCTCATTGCGCGCTATACTTAGCCAAAATTAGAGCTGTGCACATTTGCCATTGCTTTGCAAAAGGGTTTGAAAATAATTTTAAATCGCTATTCACCCCCCCCTCTAGCAATTTTCATACCCTTGTTGCCCTTTGGGACCAACAAGTGGTATCAGAGCAAACACCTTCATAAAACTTGTTTTGTTTTTCAAGCTTAACAGCTTGGGTGCCGATTCAAGATGGCTTCAAAATCTTGGGCAATGGCTAACTATTCACATGTTCCAGTGCTGAATGAAGATCACTTCGAAATCTGGAAGCACTGCATGCTCACTCATTTTTCTTCTATCGACGAGATCCTCCACGACATCGTTCTTGAAGGACCTTACATTCCAATGAAGGCCAATCCAGATGCTGCTACCAACAAGGATAATCCTACAATCAAGAAGGCCAAAGGGGAATGGACTGATGAAGAAAGAAATGGGTTGGCTATGATGGAATAGCAAGGAACATCATTCTTAGCACTCTAGACCTCTCCACGCACAATCAAATTGTGAGCGGTGGAACTGCAAAGGATCTATGGGATGCTATTGAAGGCTATGTGAATGGTGACAAAGTAAGCAAGGAAAACAAAAGATTTGTGGTGCAAAGAAAATTCAACTGCTTCATGAGAAAGGATGGTGAAACCTTGAGACAAACTTATGATCGCTTCTGTGCTGTTGTAAACTCTTGTAAATCTCTTGGAACTACCTTCACAAATAAAGAAGTCAACTCTCAATTCTTAGATGCGCTAGGTTCCAGATATGTGCACAAGGCAAGTCATCTGGAAGATTCTGGATTTTTAGACACTTGGCCTCTGCGCAGCTTATACGCCAACTTAAAAGTGTATGAGCTTAAGCTTGATCGAATTGATGAAACTGAAGGAAAAGGAAAAGCAATTTCAATGATTGCTTAAAGAGAACCTGCGCCTGCTCAAACCTCAGACAAAGTCTCTACTTCTTCTCTGCTTGAAATGGATGATGATGATTTTGCTATGTTTGTTAAGCGATTCCAAAAGTTCAGGAAATTCTCAAAGCCAGGATCCTCAAGTATTACTCCTGCAAAGTTCTCTCGTGAAAGAGACTCAAATAAAGATGATGACTTGGTTTGCTAAAACTGTAGAAAGCCTGGTCATTTTGCATCAAAATGCCCTACTTCAAGATTTGAGTACATGAAGAGGAATCCCGCGCAGAGATTTTCAAAGCAGCGCGGAATGGTTGCTGAAGAAGACCCTGCTGAGAAGCAACTCAAGACCTGGATAGAGACTGACACTGAAGACAGTGATGATGATGACTCTGAGGATGGACTGCTCTGCTTAATGGCTAATGCTGATAGCGATTCAGACAATGATCCTGATATGGACACAAAGACTGCGCCAAGGACAATTCAGAAGAAAGGCCCCATCATCATAGAACTGGCAGAAATGGGACATCTAACTCCAACCAGACAGAATGGCAAGTACTTATTTGACAGAGCAGACCTAACGAAGAAATTTGTTGCTGCGCCAATACGCAAAGAATCTCTTGAAATTCCTGCTGAAATTGTAATAGAAAAGGATGACTCTGCTGCTGAGCGCGAGTCTATTTTTCAGCAAGCTGAAAAGGTAATCAAAAGATTCAATTCTATGAAAGAAGCAGTGGACTTATCAATTGGAGAAATTTCACAGCTTAAGACGGAGAAAACTCTTTTAAAATCTGAGATCACCCTCCTTAAGGAGCAGATTAAGAGCATGACTCCTCTTACTGAAAAGAACCGTTTTCTCACAGATCAAAATGAGCTATTTAAAGTAAGAAACGAAGAATTGGCTGCTCAAGTAGCTGATCTCACAAAGATCACTGATGAGTGGACCAAATCTCGTATCACTATGGACCAAATTCTAGAATCCCAAAAAGCTAGTGGAGACAAGGAAGGCTTGGGATTCTCAACTAGTGATAACTTTAAATGCGCAGTTTGCTCTGAAAAGGAAAAGGAATTTACACCACAGCAAACTATTGAAATTCCTAAAGCAAAGCATTCTGCTTCAATGGATAAAGGACATGAGAAAGTCCAGAGACAAAATTTCCATTATGTCTACCCAAAGAAGCAAATTAGGAAAGCCGAGGGTAAGGCTAAAGTTGAACCTGCGCATGATTTCTCGTATTCTGACTATGGCTGCGCTTCAACTTCGAATGTCAAATCTGCGCAAAAGGGTCATGCGCATGAAAGCCATGCGCCCCAACGCCAAATGCGCATTCTTAAGAAAAGCGCACACAAACCTCAGAAAATGATATTTGTCAAAGCTAGTTCAACTGCTCCAGTTCAGAATGCTAAGCCAAAGAAAAGTAAAGAGTTTGTAAAAACCCAATCTATAAGTGGCTTTCATCATTGTGTTGTGTGTGATGGTTTAGGTCACAAGGCTGCAAATGCCTTTTGCGATTTACTCCTAATGCCAAGGGACGTAAAAATCCTAAGGTCAGACAGGAGTGGGTTGTCAAAAGTTGCTAACTCTAGGACCCAAGAATAAAGGGGACCTGCATTTTTAATGTCTATTTTTCAGGTCTCCTGCTTCACTGCGCACTCTTCACAAGCTAAAGCGCATATATGGTACCTCGACAGTGGATGTTCTAGACACATGACTGGAGATGCTACCGCTCTTGAAGATGTGCATGAAGGAAGAGGTCCCTCTGTAACTTTTGGAGACAACAACAAAGGGCACATAGTTGGATATGGAAGAATCAGAAAAGATAAAGTGTGCATTGAGAAAGTTGCGCTCGTAGAAGGACTTAAGCACAACCTGCTCTCCATATCTCAATTCTGCGATAAGGGTTTAGAATGCCATTTCACTGCTACACACTGCTACATCAAATATGGCATATCCGGACTCACTTTGCTCACAGGGACTCGTAAGACTAATGTTTACATTATTGATCTTACTGCTATAAATTCTATCACTAATCTCTGTTTTGTAGCAAAGAATGTAAGTGAAAGCAGCTGGCTATGGCATAAGCGCTTAAGTCATTTGAACTTCAAGTATTTGGCTAAGCTAGGAAGGGAAAATCTTGTCAAAGGACTTCCCAAAGTAGCTGACCATCATGATAGAAAATGCGCAGCATGCCAACTCGGTAAACAATCTAAGCAGTCTTTCTCCAGCAAGATTGCTTCTTCAACGACCAAATGTTTACAACTGATTCACATGGATTTGTTTGGACCTGTCACCACCGCAAGCATTGGAGGAAACAAATATACCTTAGTCTTGGTGGATGACTACTCAAGATACACATGGGTTGAAATGATGACATCCAAAGAAGACTGCTATGATATCTTGACTGCTCTCTTTCGAAAGCTCCAAACTCAAAAGGAAGACGACATCGTGAGCATTAGATCCGACAACGGAATTGAATTCAAGAATAACGGTGTTGCTCAATACTGCGATGACCATGGAATTGATCACAATTTTTCTGCTGCTGGAGTTCCTCAACAAAATGGTGTTGTGGAAAGAAAGAATCGCACGTTGATTGAGGCTGGAAAAACAATGATAGCAGAAGCTAAGCTTCCAAAGTATTTCTGGGAAGAAGCTGTCAACACTGCTTGCTTTACTCAGAATAGATCCCTCATCAACAAAGCCTACAACAAGACTCCATATGAGCTATGGAGAGGAAGAGCGCCCAACATTGCTTTCTTCAAGATTTTTTGGCTGCAAATGCTATATCCTCTACAATGGCAAAGATCATAGAGGTAAATTCGACGCCAAAGCAGATGAAGGTATTTTCGTTGGGTATGCCAAACATTCTAAAGCTTTTCGTGTTTTTAATAGAACTACTCTAGTAATTGTAGAATCTGTACATGTTACTTTTGATGAGCATTCTCTCCTTGAGCCACATTTGGCTCAAATGATTCTGATGATTCTGCTGAGAATGTTGAGACAGGTACGCAGCCTCAAACTGTACCTGCGCAGAATGTTAATCAAGAAGATCAAAACCAGAATCAAGCAAGTCCATCGCATGCGCATACACCCGATGCTGCGCCAGAAGTGACGACTCCTGATGCGCAAACTCCTCCTCCTGCGCATGATGTTTCTCCACTTCAGCAAATCACTTTTGATGATCTTGATGCTGGAACAAATGAAGTACCCATTGAAGATCTTCGTATTCCTACCACTCAACCTAACTTACCTCCCGAGGTTCGTGAAGTTAGAGATCATCCAACTTCAAACATCATTGGTGATCTCAATGTAGGGGTTCGTACTAGGAGAGCATCAAACTTTGATGATGAATATCACTCCTTTATCTCTCAAATCGAACCAAAGAAGATTGACGAAGCGCTCCAAGATTCAAGTTGGGTTACTGCTATGCAAGAAGAGCTTAACCAATTTGAGCGCTGCAAGGTTTGGACCTTAGTACCCAGACCTCATGACCAAGGAGTTATTGGTACAAAATGGGTATTCAGAAACAAGATGGATGAGAATGGAAGCATCACAAGAAACAAAGCAAGGTTGGTTGCGCAAGGCTATAGGCAAGAGGAAGGAATCGACTACGATGAAACATTTGCGCCTGTAGCAAGACTTAAAGCTATAAGAATTTTCTTAGCTTATGCCTCTCACAAGAAATTCAAGCTTTATCAAATGGATGTGAAGAGCGCATTTCTCAACGGTGAACTCCAAGAGACGGTCTACGTAGCACAACCACCTGGATTTGAAGATAACAGATTTCCAAATCATGTCTTCAAGCTTCAAAAAGCTTTGTATGGACTTAAGCAAGCTCCAAGAGCATGGTACGATACGCTATCAAAATTCCTACTAGAGAAAGGCTTCAAGCGCGCTAAAATCGATACAACTCTTTTTATTGCTAAGTATAATGATCATTCTTTACTTGTTCAAATTTATGTCGATGATATTATATTTGGTTCTACTAATGAGTTACTTTGTAAGCGCTTTGAGAAGCTCATGAAAAGAAAGTTTGAAATGAGCATGATGGGAGAACTCACATTCTTCCTCGGGCTTCAAATCAAGCAATTGAATGATGGTATCTTCATAAATCAAGCCAAGTACACAAAGGACTTAATCAAGAAATTTGGACTTGAGAATGCTAAAGCATACGACACTCCAATGGCCACAGGCAACAAACTTGACAAAGACTTGAAAGGTAAGAAAGTTGATCAAACTTTATATCGAGGTATGATTGGCTCTCTCCTTTATCTTACTGCAAGTAGGCCAGATATTATGTTTAGTGTTTGTGTCTGTGCGCGCTATCAAGCGGACCCTAGAGAAGCGCACTTAACTGCTGTTAAACGCATTATTCGTTATCTTTCTGGAACTGTTAACCTTGGACTTTGGTACACCAAAGATTCGAATTTCGATTTGTTAGGTTATTCAGACGCAGACTACGCAGCATGCACTATTGACAGGAAGAGCACAAGTGGCACTTCTCATTTCCTTGGAAATCGACTTGTTGCGTGGGCAAGCAAGAAACAAGCTGCTGTGTCCATCTCCACTACAGAAGTTGAATACATTGCTGCTGGGAGCTGCTGCTGCCAAATCCTATGGATGAAGCAACAATTAGTGGACTATGGAATTAATGAAGGAAATTGCCCAATTTTCTGCGATAATATGTCCACCATAGCAATCTCCAACAATCCTGTCATGCATTCAAAGACAAAGCACATCGACATCAAATATCATTTTCTCAAGGACCACGTGGAAAAAGGAAATATTCACTTAAAGCACGTGGGCACAGACAATCAAATTGCTGATATCCTCACAAAGGCTCTTGACGCAAAGAGATTTGCTTTCTTAAGAGGAGAAATGGGTATGCTTGAACTTAGCTAATTGTCCATATGATTTGTCAATACTAATGAGCTTGTGTTTGCCTGATAATTTTCTAAGATAGGTAATGCCTCATGCGCCTGCGCACATGAAGCGCACAAGATGTTGCGCACAACGCAAAATATTTTTGAGTTTTCAAAGAAACTCTGCACATTATATTGCTGCGCATGAACCTCACGCGCATACCCCGTGGACCTCAGTATATCATTCTTCCGTGTCTGCTCCCTTAGATCCCTCAAGTAGTCACTGTGCAGGCTAAAATTCAAGAGCAACTGGATGCGTAGGATGCTAGGCTCGATGCGCAGGCCAGTATGCTATAAGGCATTGATTGTGCCATTAAGGGGGAGAGTTATCTAACAAAGGCAAATAGGGAGAGAACAAAGGCATTAAGGGGGAGAGATTAAGGGGGAGAGTAATCTATCAAAGGCAAAAAGTTCCGATTTGATGCTCCCGCTTCAAATAATTGAAGCTCTGCGCAAAGCAATTTGGGAAGCTACAAGATGAAGTGCGCAGAGATCTCTCAAAGGTGAACTCTAAACTTATAATGCATCATTGCTTTTCCCAAAACCTTTCTCAATTCAAACTTTTTGTTTGTGGAACAATGAACGCATTATTTCAAACTTCATGCACATATACTTAACTGCTCATATTTTCTGTGCATGATGTTTAAACATTCAGTTTAAACGCATACTTAAAACTACATCTCATATTATTTGTATGCGCTGAATGATATTTCTGTCTTTCCCATATTGTAAGTTATATCTTTTGGTTAGACTAGAAATCTATAACATTGGCTAGTGTGTGCATTGACTTGAGGCATGATTTACCATTCACATTTTTATGGACATGTTATTATCAAGTACAATGAATTGCCTTTGTTATAGTAGGTAATGGCATCAATCATTTAGGGGGAGATTGTTGGGTATGCTTATTTCTTAACCCTCCCAAATTATGTTAGAATTGATTGATACCATCACCTATGCTTGTTTTTTATGGACTTTAGGATCTTATGTAAGAAGTTTTATAAACTTCAATTTTTAGCTAAGTCTACATTTTAGAATAGGCTTAGTGGTTAGGGATTTTGCTTAGAATTGAGGTTTCAATTACTGAAGACTAAGTATAATGCGCAGCGCAGAGCATTCCATGCGCAGCGCAGAGCATTCCATGCGCAGGGCAGAGCATTCCATGCGCAGGTCCTTCTGTCCTGGTCCTTAACACTTCAACAGTTCTCTTAACTTTGTATTTGAGGTCTCATGTGCAAATGACTAAAGGATGCGCATGACTCTCATGCGCAGCACATCTTATGCACACTCAATGCTCATGGCTTCCATGCGCGCACATACTTGGCTTAGTCAATTCTCGCATTTCCTGACCTCACCTTTTAGAAGCTTGGAAAGCGTCATAACAAGCTACGCTTTTTGGAATGAGCCAAAGTGCTGATGTGTACATACGACAAATCAAACACACTCAGCATACACGTAGATGGAGAGGCGCCTCATGTTTGAAATTCAAAATGAAGACAGCTGTCATCCTTCTAGAAGAAGTTTGAAGCTTATCCACTTGCTCTGTCTCCAACGGCTATAAAGGACAGCTGCGCGCCAATCACATTGTGAGAGCGCATCAACCTTGCTCAGAGCTCCAACGGCTAGTTTTTGAAGCTCCACTATAAATAGCCTTGCTCATCCTCATTTCCAAGCTGCTTGAGTTATTGCTTCCAAAGAGAAACTTTGAAGATTTGAAGATTGCTTGCTCATTTCCAGAATTCTCAAGATCAACCTTCATACCTTCATACTCAACCAAGCCCAGATCCTATAAGCCTTGTATCACCCAGAATTCTTCGTGCTCTTCATCTCACAGATTCATAGAGCCCAGAATTTCTGAACACACACACACCTCTTGAAGCTTTGATTATTTCGATCATACTTCTAGAGATACACCGGTTTAGTCTATGATTTGTTCTTCATAGATTATAGATCTTTGAGTTAGTTTGTTCTACATTGTTGTATCTTGTAACTCTCTCATATAATAAGATCTCCATTAGAAAATCCAAGACTAACCATCTTGGTAGAGGACGTAGATCTTTCATTGATCGAATATCTCCAAATAGCTTGTCTTTATATTCTGCTTTGCATATTACTTTCAAGCTTTTCTAATATATTGCTTTGTTTGATCTTTGTAGATTGTTTTGCATCGTTTGCATTGTGTTTGTTTGCTTTCTGCCTAAGTACCATTTTGCGCCACTCTTTAGCCAAAACATAGCGCGTGCGTTTTACACTTCTGCGCATCTCCCTGCGCATAAGTGATTGCTTTAAATTTCCGCTGTGCATTTCACACTCTCATTGCGCGCTATACTTAGCCAAAATTAGAGCTGTGCGCATTTGCCATTGGTTTGCAAAAGGGTTTGAAAATAATTTTAAATCGCTATTCACCCCCCCCCCCTCTAGCAATTTTCATACCCTTGTTGCCCTTTGGGACCAACAGGTATACTGTTGGGGTATCAACCCAAGTCCCACATCGGCAATTGAAAGAAGAATTACCTAGTATAAGAAAGAATCCACCCACTCCATTAGTATGAGGCCTTTTGAGAGATGACCCAAAAACAAATCAGTGCGGGCTAGTCCCAAAGCGGACAATATCATACTAGTGTGGAGTGGTGGGAGTGGTCCCAACAACTGGTATCAGAGCCCAGGTTGATGGATGGGCCCGACGCGATGTGGACCGCGTGTGTGAGATATGTGGGATTTCCTGTGGTGTGACCTCACGAATAGCATGATGGTGTGCCTTGTGTCGAAAGTCTTCTCGATATTGGTGATCGGGCGGCGTGTCCCGCATGTGATGTATAGCGGCGGTACAAGTAAACTTCGTTGTAGGTGGTCCTTGGTTGAGGGGAGGTTTGTTGGGGTATCAACCCAAGTCACACATCGGCAATTGAAAGAAGAATTACCTAGTATAAGAAAGAGTCCACCCACTCCATTAGTATGATGCCTTTTGAGAGATGACCCAAAAACAAATCCGTGCGGGCTGGGCCTAGAGCGGACAATATCATACTAATGTGGAGTGGTGGGGGTGGTCGCGGTCCCAACATATACTCCCTCCCTTTTTCCCAAAAATATGTGTTTGGGCCCAACTGGTCAAACATTTTCAGAATGGTGTTTTACTTATTTAATATGCTCGTTTGTACCATTATAAAATTGTGTTAAAAGTTTTCATTGATATGTATTTTGAGATGAATAAAAAAGACAAAGACTCAAGTGAGAACACACAGACCCGTCTCATCTATGAGACGGGTCATTTCGACCCATAACCCAACCCATGACCCGGCCATTGAACCGGCTCCATGACCCAAGGGGCAACCCATGCCACGTGGCAACTTCTTATAGGCCCAATTTATTTTTTTTTGCTCCAGGACTCAAGGGCGACCCTGCCACGTGGCAGCCTCTCATAGGCCCAAAAAAATGTTTTTTTTTAATTTTTATATTTTTTTTTGTTTTTTTTTCGGTTTGTCAAAAGTAATAGTTACTATAACATAATGTAATGACTGTATACATATAAAGTAACAGTTTGTATACATAAAAGTAATACATATATATAGAAAAGTAACAGTGTTTTTTTTATGTTTTCTTCGTTTGCCAAAAGTAATACTTATTACAACTAAAATGTAACGAACGTGTTACTTATATGTAATAATGTTTATACATAATTGTAACACATATGTATAGAAAAAGTAATAATTCAACCATTTACATTTTTAGAGCTAAAAACACTTGATTAGTGTTACATGTAAAAGTATTACATTATATATAGAAATATGTTATAATTTCTTTTATTAAAGTGTTACATTTACTTGTACAAACAATTACATTCATATATATGAGTTGTTACTTTTCAAAAAATAAATCAAAATACACAATATTTTACATTTTTGCAAAAGCATTATTACATTTCAGTATAAATGATAATTACATTTAGATATTGCTTGGGTTACATGTAATTGTAGTTAGTATTACATTTGAAAAAATGGGTAAAACGAGCTTTTGTTTTTGTAAAACAGGTGTTACGTTTACTTATGAACAATATTACTTTATATGTACTCAGTCATTACATTAAGTTATGGTAACTATTACTTTTGGTCAACGATGGAAAAGCCGAAAAAAAAAAAAAAAAAAAAAAAAAGAATTGGAGCTCTGGAAGGCTGTCAAGTGGCGGTTTCGACCCATGGGTCTTGGGGCGACCCGTCTCATGCATGAGACGGATCCTCATGTTCTCATGGGAGACCACCTCAATAAAAAAAAGGTGAACTCAAGATTTATTTTAAAACGAAGTGAGTTATTGATATATCTGTATCCTAGCTTTATAAAAAGTAGTATACCTTTATCTCTTTGTTTCCTTATAAAAGTAGTATTCTCTGTGGTTGTCCCTATACTCCCTCCATCCCACCTCACTTGACACTCAAGAGGTTGGCACAATAACTAAGTAAAAAGAATAAACTAAGAAAAATGTGTGGTAAAAATGAAGAGAGAGAATGAGTGGGGTAAATAGTAGTGTTGGTTGAATAAATTGAGTGGTTAAAAATGAAGAGAGAGAATGAGTGGTGGGGTAGAGTGAATAAAAAATTATAAAAAGTAGGCTATTTTGGAAGTGTTAAGTGAGCTGGGACAGACGAAAATGGAAATAAGTGTCAAGTGAGGTGGGACGGAGGGAGTATATGGTTTAACAGATAGTATATACTCCCTCCATCCCACCTCACTTGAGACCTAAGAGGTGGGCACAATAACTAAGGAAAAAGAATATAATAAGGAAAATGTGTGATAGAAAATGAAGAGAGGGAATGCGTGGGGTTAATAGTAGGTTGATTGAATGAATTGTGTGGTGGAAAATGAAGAGAGGGAGGGAATAAGTGGGTGGGGTAGATTGAATATAAAATTATAAAAAGATTACCATTTTGGGGAGGGGGTATCAAGTGAAGTGGGACGGACTAAAATGAAAATAAGTTTCGAGTGAGGTGGGACGGAGAGAGTATATTCCATAGTCTTAGTTGGAAATTTGTAAGTTGTCCAACAACAATTATACCATTTCGCCAGATGTTTCAATGGCTTGAGGCACTTTGTTATTCTGTTGACAAGTTGTTTACACCCACAGCATAAGTCTCCGTACAATCTAAGTACTCTTTCCGTCCCATAACTATGTGTACAAATTGTCATTTTGGTAATCATCAGGCTTGGCCTGGTGGCCAGAGCTCGGGGCTTCCAACTTGGAGGTCATGGGTTCGATCCCCCCTCCCCTAAAAGTTAGAGAGAAGATTTTCTCTCCTTAGGAATTATGATTTAAGTAAAAAAAAAAAATTTAATAAAAAAAAAATAAAAAAAATTGTCATTTTGGTTGTCTCATTGATAAGTCACTTTTCTAAAATGGCAAAAAATCTTTACTATGCATCTCACTCATTCTCTCTCCTACTTTACTTTTACACTCACAACACCAATCAACCTACTATTCTCTATCCCACTTTCTCTCTCCTACTTCACTTTTCACACTCACAACAACTACCCACTATTATTCATCCCTTAATTCCCATGCAAAACCCATTTTCTCCACATTGTTATGGGACGGAAGGAGTATATGTTAATTTCACATTTTCAAGGAACCCATTTTTTATATGTTAATTTCACATTTTCAAGGAACCCATTTTTTATTTTAGGTGACAAATAACAATACTTACCGCATACATTTAATCTAAGTTGACAACCTTATTAGTCGCTAAAGACAGTCACCCACCACAACATGTATTTAAGGTGACAACATAGTTAGTCGCCAAAGTGTACGTTGGCGCCCAAGGTTATCCTTAGGTAGGTGACAAACAATGTATTTAGCGGTGGTAAGGCGACAAACTAAGTTGGTCGCTTAAGAATGGTTGCGAATGAGGTATCTTTAGTGACTAGCTATTAATTTGTGATCACTTAATGTCCTTTTTGGTGACCAAATGTTGTTCCTGTCGCTTATATATATATATATATATATATATATATATATATATATATATATATATATATATATATATATTATAAACATGCATATTAAGATAATAACAATAAATAACATAAAAATATCAAAACAAATATCGCATGAATAGTGAATAGTAAATTTGACTTTTTCTACAGTAGCTTTGACTTTTGAAAATACGTATACGTAGGCTTTCGTTATACCTCAGTTTATCCGTCACCCGTAGGTCTGGAAGGTTAGTGGTTTCCACCTTTCGTAACGTTTTTGTTTGAAAAGATAATTTGTAACAATTAACAAACAATTCTAAGTACTCGAGGCGAGAGTAGTAAACTTACTTGTTTATTGCAAATTGTTGAGAGTACAATTGTTGAGAGAGATTACAAGAGATATTTAGAGAGAGAAATATTTAGAGAGAATTTAAAACTGATACTAAATTTTGCCTGCCTTACAATGAGAGCTATCTAATCTTATATACTACTGGCTTTTTGTCGTGCAGGTCGACAGGAGGAATCTTCTTTTGATCAGAGGTCCGATTTATAAACATGCATATTAAGATAATAACAATAAATAACATAAAAATATCAAAATAAATATCGCATGAATAGTGAATAGTAAATTTGACTTTTTCTAGTGATATAATTATAATGAAATAAGAAGGTTATATATATACTAAAACCCTAATCCAACTAAGTACGGCCGTAAAAATCCTACCAGATTATTAGAACGTCATAGTGTTCTCCAATGTACTCTCTACTCCTCTATCCTAATATCTCCTGTCATTCCTTGAATATACATAAAAATTTAAAAAAAGGAAAACTTGCATTTAAAACAGAATGTGCTTTGGATGTGTACATGCTTGCTTAATTGCTGCAACAACAACAAAACAGGAGAAAGCCAAATATATATATATATATATATATATATATATATATATATATATATATATATCTCAAAAACATACACTGAGTACTATAAAACAGGAGAAAGCCAAATATATATATATATATATATATATGAGAAATTTCAGTTTTGTCCCACCATTTTATTTTGTATTTTCGAATCAAAATTGGTAAGATTGTTTTTTGTACACACTCACACTTTTGTACTGTCATACAGTCACACATTTGTTCCTCTCTTAAGTCAAATTCTGTCATAAAAATCCATGGGACTTGGAAGTTGTGACAAAATAAGGCCCAAAGAGGAGTCTGAGAGATTTGTTCTGGGTAAGAAATCTTGGTTGACCATTGTTTGAAGGCTATTTGTACATCTGTAGGGACGATTGATTTGTCTAGTCCGAAAGTTTTCCACCATTGATGAAACCAATAAGGGGTTGGATAGGAAAAATTCGGACAAAAATAAAAGAAATATGAAAGAGAAAAAGATTTGTTTTGTCTGAAAAAGGCCCTTGACCAAGCCAAGATATAATCATAATAATTAAATCTTGCTGAATTGTTTGAATTTAATAAATCTCGAGAATCATTTGGCTTTTGCCCCAATCTGATAAAGTCAGGAATTTTAAAATTTTGACTTTGCAATAACGAATTTTTGTGTTATCAACATGATCTGTGGAATATTGAAAAGTAGCAGATTTTGTTTGTGTCAGAATTGTTTCATAGTAAAATTGGTTTTTCATAAAATTATCAGGAATATAATTGTGCAATGATGGTAAAATATATTGTGATAATTGATAAGGATGCCAATTGTCAGTCATTTCATAGATTTCTGGTTCTAGGACACAAATAGAATCGGTATGATTTTTATAAAAATAATTTGTGGGTGGTGTTTGTTTAGGGTGAGGATTAGGAACGATTTGTCTATTGAGTTGAGAGGTTTGTGGGTTTTCTATCTTGAGGGCAGATTTGTAAGTAACTGTTTTTTGGGGGATGAAGTAGTTTCCTTTGTGATTGGGGGAGAGAATGGTTTTGCATCTGGGGAAAGAGTAGCAAACCTATTTTCTAGTTTTGGTTGAATTGGCATTCTGTCAGGAACGAAGAGTGGGAGCTTTGTAAGAGGTCTGATTTGTATGGTTTGTTCTTTCTTGGCCTTTCCTTTGAGCGAAGATCCTGAAATCATTCTAAATAGGGAGAAGTTTAGTATGTAGTAGTCTCGTACGAGGCTATTTTAATCTGGCATATGTAGAAAATCCTGAAATAAACAATAATAAAAGTGTATGGATTAAAAATTTCATTCATTATTTTTTGAAATTCGCTTGGAGCATTTTTTAGTCCAAAGGGCATGACATTCCATTCGTATTGTCCAAAGGGCACTGTAAAAGCTGTTTTATATTTGTCTTCTTCTGCTATTTGTATTTGCCAAAATCCTGATTTCATATCAAATTTTGAAAATATAGAAGCATTATGTAACCTCTTTAGTAAATCTTGTTTATTAGGTATTGGATATCTGATCCATTTTAATGCAGTGTTTAATGGTTTATAATTAATAACTAATCTTGGGGCTCCTCTTTCAATTTCTGCATTTTTTGATACATAGAATGCTGAGCATGACCAAGGTGATTTACTTTTCCTAATTAATTTTTTATTGAGTAGATCTTTAATTTCTTTTTTACAATATTCTAATAATTATTGATTCATTTGTATAGGTCTTGCTTTTGTAGGTATTGTTTGTTCATTAAAATCTTTTTCATATGGTAGTGTTATTACATGTTTTTTCCTTTCCCAAAAAGCTGTGGGTAAATCAGAACATAGGTCTTTTTCAAATTTTTCTAATTTTTTAGAGATTATGTCTTTGTTTTGTTGAAGTTGTAATTTTTCTTCAATTTTGATATTTAATAATTCTTCCTTAAGAAATTTCATTTGATTTTGTAAAGTATTTAATTTAGAGATTCCTGTTTTTTGTAAATTATTTACATCACTATTGGATACAGGATATAAAAAATCAAATATAATTTTTTGTCCTAATATTCTTGATTCTACTCCTCTTTGTGAAACTGAAAAGGGATATAGCATTTGTAAAAAAGGGTTTCCTAATATAACTTTTGTGTTTAAATTTTTTACAAGCATAAGACTTGTTTTAAAACAGATACTATTATTACAAACATGTGCTTCGGGTATTTTGTATTTTACTTCTAATTTTGAAGAATTGGCTGCTGAAAGGCTTTGTTTTGTTTTTATAAAATATTTTGTTGGTATTATTCCTTGTTCAACACAATTTAGATCTGCTCCTGAGTCTAACATGGCTAATCCTTTGTATTCGAAATCTTTGATTTTCATATGTATATGTACATACCATTTTTGATATCTGACTCGAGTAAGAGCGTATATACTTTCTTCTGTGTCTGAAGAGGTATCTGTTTCCGAAGAAGATTTTTAGCAAAGGGGTTTTTAAAATGTTTGTTTAATTCTTTATTAGCTTTAGATGTAGAAGCTTCATCATTGTAGGTTGAATGTATTTGTTTTTTAATTTCTTGTAGTGCTAATTTTGTTTCTATTTCTTTTTGTGTTTTTTGTAAATCCAAATTACTTTGTTTTAGTAATTTTATTCTTGTTTTATTTCTCTAATTTCATGTTGTAAGTCTACTGATGAAATTTGTTTCTTTTTGTTTTGGAACATTTGTATAACATCTTCGTATTGAGCGGGCTTTGAAGTATCTGGTTTTTCTTCGTTAATTGTTTTGGCTAATTGTTTTAGAAATTTTCTTTTATAGTTGGTTCATCTATTTCTTTAATTTTTTCTAATATCTCATCGTATTGTTCTATTGTATTTAATTTATTATTACACAGACATATTTCTCTATTACAGGATTGGCATTCATCATTATCACTTGTATCAGTTTGATCAGAAGAGTTATATTCATCAATATCTGTTGATAATTCAAGATTATCTATGTTTTGTAATATTTCTTCTGTTTCTTTTATTTTTAAATTGTGGCAGATTTGTTGTATTTGTCTTTTTGCTGGGCAATTTCTGGCAATATGACCTGGTTTTTGCATAAAAAACATTTTATGGTTTTATTATATGGTTTAAAAGACTTAAAGGATTTTTTATATTTTGTATTATTTTTATTATTGTTGTATCTTTTCTGGAAATGTGGTTTTTTATTTTTATTATAATAAGCAGGGGGATTGTTTTGATAATTTTTATGTGTTTTTCTATATTTTCTCCTATATGTACTATTTTTGTAATATGGGCTTCTATGTTGAGCGTAGTTTTTCTTTTTGTATGGAGATTTTAGTTTATCAAAACCAAATTGTTCACACCAATGTCCTAATTCTTTTCTTGTTTGAGTAGTTTCCTTTTTTAATTTGTTTGCAATTTTTGGTCTTGACATAATCTTAATCCTGTGATATTTACACAAGTAATTAAGTCTCCATAGGTAAGATTATCATAAGATATTTGTCCGTATTTTTGTTCTATCGTATCCTTTACTTTTTCTGAAAATAGGCCTGGTAGTCCAGTAATAAATTTTTCTTTCCAATGATAATTATTTGGGTCAGCGAGATTAAAAACTCTTTTAAGAAAATTTTCTTTATACCATTTAAATTGTTCTAATTTTCTGCATTTTAGATTTTGTAATATTTCAGAATTTCTTTCAGTATATAAATCTATATCTCCTATAAAGTGAGTTGTAATATTAAATATTAAGTATATTAATTGTGCAGGAGCTTGATTTCCATTTTCATCTAATACTGGGTGTCCATCTTGGTCTGCTTTTATAGCTTCTAAAATTTGTGTTTTTACTTGATGTGCTAATAATTTATCCCACCAAGTTCTTAATTGACCAGTGAATCCTAATATAATGTTTTCAACTGCTTGTCGTTCTGTAATATTTGTAGATTTGTATATATTTCCTACAATTATCATTTCTTTTGTAATATTTATTATTTCCATTTCACTTAATCCGTCAATGTTCCATTCATAAATGTTTTTTGCATTGTATGATTTTGTTGGGTTTTTTAATATTTCTAAGTCGTCAGGGTCTTTATAATTATAAAAATCTCGTCTCATTGTTTGAATCGGAATTGTATTTAAGTTTTCTTCTTCTTCTGATTCTGTAGTAGAATTATATTCATTATTATAAGAGGTATCTGACTCTGAGGTTTTGTCATTATAATCTGTTAGCATTCTGATATTTGTACTTGTACTTGTTTCTTCTTTTACTTTTAAATGTGTTTTAATTTTATTCATTAAATCATTTAGGGGATCATGGAGTGTTGGTTTGACTTCAGGTATTACTAAAGTATTCTTAGGAGGGGGAATTTGTTTAGTAAACATTGTATTTTTATTTCTTCTAGTTGATGGATTGATTTTATATAATTCTGAATATTCTGTAAATCTTTGGGATTTATAATGTTCATCATTTTTGGTTGGTATTGGTGTAGGTCCCATTTCTACATCTAGTTGTGCTATCTCTTCACCTATTGTGGTTAATTTTTTAGTAGAATTATCAATTTTTTCTTCAATTCTATCTAATTGTTGTCCTACGGTATATAGGTATAAGTTTGTCCAATTATTTTGTAAATGTAAAGATGTTTGTTTTTTATCTTCAGTGTCTAATTGATTAGTTTTATCAATAGGGTAAGCACCATACTGGATATTGTCTTTACTAAAGTAAGTGGCTTCTAAAGGTGGTTTTTCGTTTTCGTATGCTTCGTGAGTCGGTAGAAGATCTGGTCCTACTTTGTACCATCGTCTTAGTTTTTTCTGTAATGTAGTTATTTTGTATAGGTAATCATCTTTTAAGAAATCAAAAAATGGTATGTGGTCTTCTTGCAATTCACAAAATTCATAATACTTTTCTTTTATTAATTTTTGTTCATTGGTATCATACATTTGGAAAAATAGTTTTCTATTTTCTTCATTGTGTTTACTTGTAAAGTCTTTTCTTAAAATACTTTTATTTAAAATAAAATTGTTTTTTTATCATATTTAAGGTAAACTCACTATCTTCGTAAGATTGAACATTGTTTCCTTCGTATGGGTAGACATTAATTCCTTCTCTGTTTGCTCCAGTATTGTTTGTTTGTTGTGGAATTTCAATATTGGTTTCATTTTCAAAAACAGTTTCGTTTTGTGAAGAACTATCTTCATATTTAGTGTTTTGTGGAAATTCATATCGTCCTGATGTAGATCTCCTAGATGGTGCTTGGACATTAAATTTTTTGTTTCGACTTAGTGACTGAGTTCTTTTGAATTTTAGATCTACTGATCCATCTTCATATTGTGTAATTTGTTCTATATCAGTTGTTTGATTTTGTTCTTTTCTTGGAACAGTTTTAGCGGGATATGACCATTTATCGGGTAAATTTATTTCATTCCATTTAATTGTTTTTGGTATATTTATATTTGCTTTTGTTTTGTCAATTTCCCAAAAAATGGGTTCTCCTATTTTGTTTCTGTTAAAAGCATTAGGACATAGTCCTGTATTCATAACTTTAAAATATAATCTATAAAATATTTCATATACGTGGGATCCTTTTTTCATATGATAATTATGCGTTAAAATATCTAAAGTTAGGATGTCCATGATATGAGGATCTGTTAAAGAAATTGTAAAATTTGGATAGCTATTAAAATGAATTGGTCCATTTGTTAAACTAGTTTCAATAGCTCCTAATAACGAATCTGTATAATTTAGATGTCTAGCATCTCTTAAGGCTATCTGTATGCTTGTGTTTAATCCTTCCATTGTTAAGGGTTTAATAGCAATTTGTACCAGTCCGATATGTAAAAATTTGTATCCTTGAGATATATATTTTTTTATAGATGATTTTGAAAATAAACTCATAGTTTGATTATTGGAAAATAAAGGGATAATGTTTTCTTTTGTTTTAATAGCTAATCTTGATCTTATGTTAAGAATTCCTTTGTCTTTATAAATTTCTGAGTTTGAAATAAGAGGTGGTTTCCAATTAGTCAAAGACTGAGTATTCCAAGAAAATTCTTTTGATAAAATATTTTGATTATTTTCATTGTTATCATTATTATCATTTTCAATATGTATGTTATAATCGTTCATAGGATCTTGATTTCTAGGAGGCCTTCTATTCGTAAAATTACCTAACCAACTCATGATTTACTATTTGTCTTGCTTTTCGGATACACTTCCTTACCTAATGGATGCACGACTTACACTTCCTAATGCGTGACTTAGACCTAGGTGACACACCGACTCGGGACAAATAAGTAAATTGTTTAAGCTAGTTAAATAACTTTGTTGAATATTAGGCTCTGATACCAAAGATCAGAGGTCCGATTTATAAACATGCATATTAAGATAATACAATAAATAACATAAAAATATCAAAATAAATATCGCATTAATAGTGAATAGTAAATTTGACTTTTTCTACAGTAGCTTTGACTTTTGAAAATACGTAGGCTTTCGTTATACCTCAGTTTATCCGTCACCCATAGGTCTGGAAGGTTAGTGGTTTCCACCTTTCGTAACGTTTTTGTTTGAAAAGATAATTTGTAACAATTAACAAACAATTCTAAGTACTCGAGGCGAGAGTAGTAAACTTACTTGTTTATTGCAAATTGTTGAGAGTACAATTGTTGAGAGAGATTACAAGAGATATTTAGAGAGAGAAATATTTAGAGAGAATTTAAAACTGATACTAAATTTTGCCTGCCTTACAATGAGAGCTATCTAATCTTATAGACTACTGGCTTTTTGTCGTGCAGGTCGGCAGGAGGAATCTTCTTTTGAATTTCATTAGCATTGGGCCAGGGCGGCTGGTGCCTTTGTTGAAATTTGTGACCAGTGGGCCAGGGCGGCTGATTTTTTGTTGAAATTTGTGACCAGTGGGCCAGGGTGGCTGAATTATTTGTTGAATTTTGTGACCAGTGGGCCAGGGCGGCTGATTCTTTCTTCTTTTTGAATTATTTGTTGAGGATTCCTTCTTCTTTTTGTGTGGGCCATGGATGGTGACTGAGATGCCTTCTTCTTTTTTGTGCAGCTTTACAGATCTAATTCTAGATCGTCTGGTTGTGTGTAGAAGTCATCATTAGGTTGTGTATCCCCTTCATTCATAGAGGATGAACTGCCTTCGTCGCTAAGTTGGACCATTAGTCTTTCCAGATCCGTTGAATTTGTACATTTAGCCATCTGGGACATAATTTGTTGTTTCTTGGCTAAAATCTCTTCATTTTGTTGAGATTGTTTGAGAGGAATTGTTTTGCAATATTCTGGTTTTGAAAGAAAGTATTTTGTCACTGCTCAAAATAAATATCGCATGAATAGTGAATAGTAAATTTGACTTTTTCTACAGTAACTTTGACTTTTGAAAATACGTATACGTAGGCTTTCGTTATACCTCAGTTTATCCGTCACCCGTAGGTCTGGAAGGTTAGTGGTTTCCACCTTTCGTAACGTTTTTGTTTGAAAAGATAATTTGTAACAATTAACAAACAATTCTAAGTACTCGAGGCGAGAGTAGTAAACTTACTTGTTTATTGCAAATTGTTGAGAGTACAATTGTTGAGAGAGATTACAAGAGATATTTAGAGAAAGAAATATTTAGAGAGAATTTAAAACTGATACTAAATTTTGCCTGCCTTACAATGAGAGCTATCTAATCTTATATACTACTGGCTTTTTGTCGTGCAGGTCGGCAGGAGGAATCTTCTTTTGAATTTCATTAGCATTGGGCCAGGGCGGCTGATGCCTTTGTTGAAATTTGTGACCAGTGGGCCAGGGCGGCTGATTTATTTGTTGAAATTTGTGACCAGTGGGCCAGGGTGGATGAATTATTTGTTGAATTTTGTGACCAGTGGGCCAGGGCGGCTGATTCTTTCTTCTTTTTGAATTATTTGTTGAGGATTCCTTCTTCTTTTTGTGTGGGCCATGGATGGTGACTGAGATGCCTTCTTCTTTTTTGTGCAGCTTTACAGATCTAATTCTAGATCGTCTGGTTGTGTGTAGAAGTCATCATTGGGTTGTGTATCCCCTTCATTCATAGAGGATGAACTGCCTTCGTCGCTAAGTTGGACCATTAGTCTTTCCAGATCCGTTGAATTTGTACATTTAGCCATCTGGGACATAATTTGTTGTTTCTTGGCTAAAAACTCTTCATTTTGTTGAGATTGTTTGAGAGGAATTGTTTTGCAATATTCTGGTTTTGAAAGAAAGTATTTTGTCACTGCTCCAGAATTGCAATGAGAAATTTCAGTTTTGTCCCACCATTTTATTTTGTATTTTCGAATCAAAATTGGTAAGATTGTTTTTTGTACACACTCACACTTTTGTACTGTCATACAGTCACACATTTGTTCCTCTCTTAAGTCAAATTCTGTCATAAAAATCCATGGGACTTGGAAGTTGTGACAAAATAAGGCCCAAAGAGGAGTCTGAGAAATTTGTTCTGGGTAAGAAATCTTGGTTGACCATTGTTTGAAGGCTATTTGTACATCTGTAGGGACGATTGATTTGTCTAGTCCGAAAGTTTTCCACCATTGATGAAACCAATAAGGGGTTGGATAGGAAAAATTCGGACAAAAATAAAAGAAATATGAAAGAGAAAAAGATTTGTTTTGTCTGAAAAAGGCCCTTGACCAAGCCAAGATATAATCATAATAATTAAATCTTGCTGAATTGTTTGAATTTAATAAATCTCGAGAATCATTTGGCTTTTGGCCCCAATCTGATAAAGTCAGGAATTTTAAAATTTTGACTTTGCAATAACGAATTTTTGTGTTATCAACATGATCTGTGGAATATTGAAAAGTAGCAGATTTTGTTTGTGTCAGAATTGTTTCATAGTAAAATTGGTTTTTCATAAAATTATCAGGAATATAATTGTGCAATGATGGTAAAATATATTGTGATAATTGATAAGGATGCCAATTGTCAGTCATTTCATAGATTTCTGGTTCTAGGACACAAATAGAATCGGTATGATTTTTATAAAAATAATTTGTGGGTGGTGTTTGTTTAGGGTGAGGATTAGGAACGATTTGTCTATTGAGTTGAGAGGTTTGTGGGTTTTCTATCTTGAGGGCAGATTTGTAAGTAACTGTTTTTTGGGGGGATGAAGTAGTTTCCTTTGTGATTGGGGGAGAGAATGGTTTTGCATCTGGGGAAAGAGTAGCAAACCTATTTTCTAGTTTTGGTTGAATTGGCATTCTGTCAGGAACGAAGAGTGGGAGCTTTGTAAGAGGTCTGATTTGTATGGTTTGTTCTTTCTTGGCCTTTCCTTTGAGCGAAGATCCTGAAATCATTCTAAATAGGGAGAAGTTTAGTATGTAGTAGTCTCGTACGAGGCTATTTTAATCTGGCATATGTAGAAAATCCTGAAGATTTGGATAATGATCATTGTAAATACAATTTGTAAGCCTTTTAAAAGTTGAGACTTCATTTTTAATAAGAATTGAAAAAGGTGAGGAGGATTTGTTTTCAAAGATTTCTTGTAAATCATATAAATGAAATCGAAGTATTTGAGTTTTGTGAAAAGGGGTTCTCTTGTGAAAGTTTTTGCATTCTTTTAGTAATATTGGTGATTTTTGTAGTAAATAATTTATGTAATTGGAAGTATTTAAATAAACACGATTTCCATTAATAAAAAGGCTCCAAGTTTGTTCCTGTTCTATTTGTGAAATGAGTAAGGTCTCTTTATGTAATTTTTCTAATTCTTGTAATGATTGGTTTGAAAAGAGTGCGGTTTCTTCATTTATATTTGCCATTGCCTGCAATAAAGATTGTTTTTATTGAATTTATATCAAATACAAACATATGAAATACATAAAGATACATTTTCAGAGAAATTTATGTAACTTCCTCATTCTTCTGGAAAGAGCCTTTCCTTGTATGAGAATATTTGTAGCTATTCTTTTCTGATGATAGAAAACTCCATTGTCCTCTATGTATTCCTCAAGATCACTAATTAGGAATCGCACATACATAAAATGTATTCTTATTTCATAATTTGTATAAGTATGAGGAAAGTCTGTAGATTGAAGATCTCTTAATTGTCTAGCTAAATGGTTCAAATAATCAATGTTGCCAAAGCCTCTATTAAGCCATCTATTACGTCTATCATGTGTATTAATAATTTGGTTATTTATCAGTGGGAAGTCAGCCATGTCCTTGTAGGAATTCTCTAGTTAAGAAATCTGGGATTGAATTGTCTTTGCCTGCAATATGAATAATGTCAAAATCAAATATTGATAAAAGGGCTTGCCATCTGGCAAAAATCTGTTTTGCCGCTAAATTCTTTACATCTTTTTGTAAAACATCTTTTGCAGCTTTGCAATCTACTTTGACTGTAAATTTTTGATTAAGAAGATCATCTTGAAATTTTGTTATACATAGGACTATAGAAAGAATTTCCTTTTTTATTGTAGAATAATTTGATTGTGTTGTGTTCCATATTCCCGAATAATACCTTATTATTTGGTTTTTCCCATCTATGTTTTGAGTTAATATCCCACCATATCCTATGTCTGAGGCATCAGTGGCTACTGTCTTATGGGCATTAGGATCACATATAGTTAACCATGGTAATCTTTTAACATGTAGTTTGATCTGTTTAACAACATTAGTATGCTCTTTTGTCCATGGTTTTGGATTTGTTTTTAATCTATCAAAGAGTGGTTTACAAATTTGTCGTAATTTAGGAAAGAAGTCTGCTATATAATTTAATGATCCTAGGAATCTTTGTAATTGATTTTTATCCTTTATCTCATCTGGGAATTTGTCAGCAAAATCTATAGATCTTTGTATTGGTATTAAAGTATTATTGGTTATTTCATGTCCTAAAAACCTAATCTTTGTTTGATAAAGTTTTATTTTTGTTTTTGATAAAACTAACCCATTTCTTATCATTGTTTTATAAAATATGTTTAAATGTTTGTCGTGTTGTTCAAGAGTTTTACTAAATACTAAAACATCATCTATATAAACAATAATAAAAGTGTATGGATTAAAAATTTCATTCATTATTTTTTGAAATTCGCTTGGAGCATTTTTTAGTCCAAAGGGCATGACATTCCATTCGTATTGTCCAAAGGGCACTGTAAAAGCTGTTTTATATTTGTCTTCTTCTGCTATTTGTATTTGCCAATATCCTGATTTCATATCAAATTTTGAAAATATAGAAGCATTATGTAACCTCTTTAGTAAATCTTGTTTATTAGGTATTGGATATCTGATCCATTTTAATGCAGTGTTTAATGGTTTATAATTAATAACTAATCTTGGGGCTCCTCTTTCAATTTCTGCATTTTTTGATACATAGAATGCTGAGCATGACCAAGGTGATTTACTTTTCCTAATTAATTTTTTATTGAGTAGATCTTTAATTTCTTTTTTACAATATTCTAATAATTCTTGATTCATTTGTATAGGTCTTGCTTTTGTAGGTATTGTTTGTTCATTAAAATCTTTTTCATATGGTAGTGTTATTACATATTTTTTCCTTTCCCAAAAAGCTGTGGGTAAATCAGAACATAGGTCTTTTTCAAATTTTTCTAATTTTTTAGAGATTATGTCTTTGTTTTGTTGAAGTTGTAATTTTTCTTCAATTTTGATATTTAATAATTCTTCCTTAAGAAATTTCATTTGATTTTGTAAAGTATTTAATTTAGAGATTCCTGTTTTTTGTAAATTATTTACATCACTATTGGATACAGGATATAAAAAATCAAATATAATTTTTTGTCCTAATATTTTTGATTCTACTCCTCTTTGTGAAACTGAAAAGGGATATAGCATTTGTAAAAAAGGGTTTCCTAATATAACTTTTGTGTTTAAATTTTTTACAAGCATAAGACTTGTTTTAAAACAGATACTATTATTACAAACATGTGCTTCGGGTATTTTGTATTTTACTTCTAATTTTGAAGAATTGGCTGCTGAAAGGCTTTGTTTTGTTTTTATAAAATATTTTGTTGGTATTATTCCTTGTTCAACACAATTTAGATCTGCTCTTGAGTCTAACATGGCTAATCCTTTGTATTCGAAATCTTTGATTTTCATATGTATATGTACATACCATTTTTGATATCTGACTCGAGTAAGAGCGTATATAGTTTCTTCTGTGTCTGAAGAGGTATCTGTTTCCGAAGAAGATTTTTTAGCAAAGGGGTTTTTAAAATGTTTGTTTAATTCTTTATTAGCTTTAGATGTAGAAGCTTCATCATTGTAGGTTGAATGTATTTGTTTTTTAATTTCTTGTAGTGCTAATTTTGTTTCTATTTCTTTTTGTGTTTTTTGTAAATCCAAATTACTTTGTTTTAGTAATTTTATTTCTTGTTTTATTTCTCTAATTTCATGTTGTAAGTCTACTGATGAAATTTGTTTCTTTTTGTTTTGGAACATTTGTATAACATCTTCGTATTGAGCGGGCTTTGAAGTATCTGGTTTTTCTTCGTTAATTGTTTTGGCTAATTGTTTTAGAAATTTTCTTTTTATAGTTGGTTCATCTATTTCTTTAATTTTTTCTAATATCTCATCGTATTGTTCTATTGTATTTAATTTATTATTACACAGACATATTTCTCTATTACAGGATTGGCATTCATCATTATCACTTGTATCAGTTTGATCAGAAGAGTTATATTCATCAATATCTGTTGATAATTCAAGATTATCTATGTTTTGTAATATTTCTTCTGTTTCTTTTATTTTTAAATTGTGGCAGATTTGTTGTATTTGTCTTTTTGCTGGGCAATTTCTGGCAATATGACCTGGTTTTTTGCATAAAAAACATTTTATGGTTTTATTATATGGTTTAAAAGACTTAAAGGATTTTTTATATTTTGTATTATTTTTATTATTGTTGTATCTTTTCTGGAAATGTGGTTTTTTATTTTTATTATAATAAGCAGGGGGATTGTTTTGATAATTTTTATGTGTTTTTCTATATTTTCTCCTATATGTACTATTTTTGTAATATGGGCTTCTATGTTGAGCGTAGTTTTTCTTTTTGTATGGAGATTTTAGTTTATCAAAACCAAATTGTTCACACCAATGTCCTAATTCTTTTCTTGTTTGAGTAGTTTCCTTTTTTAATTTGTTTTGCAATTTTTGGTCTTGACATAATCTTAATCCTGTGATATTTACACAAGTAATTAAGTCTCCATAGGTAAGATTATCATAAGATATTTGTCCGTATTTTTGTTCTATCGTATCCTTTACTTTTTCTGAAAATAGGCCTGGTAGTCCAGTAATAAATTTTTCTTTCCAATGATAATTATTTGGGTCAGCGAGATTAAAAACTCTTTTAAGAAAATTTTCTTTATACCATTTAAATTGTTCTAATTTTCTGCATTTTAGATTTTGTAATATTTCAGAATTTCTTTCAGTATATAAATCTATATCTCCTATAAAGTGAGTTGTAATATTAAATATTAAGTATATTAATTGTGCAGGAGCTTGATTTCCATTTTCATCTAATACTGGGTGTCCATCTTGGTCTGCTTTTATAGCTTCTAAAATTTGTGTTTTTACTTGATGTGCTAATAATTTATCCCACCAAGTTCTTAATTGACCAGTGAATCCTAATATAATGTTTTCAACTGCTTGTCGTTCTGTAATATTTGTAGATTTGTATATATTTCCTACAATTATCATTTCTTTTGTAATATTTATTATTTCCATTTCACTTAATCCGTCAATGTTCCATTCATAAATGTTTTTTGCATTGTATGATTTTGTTGGGTTTTTTAATATTTCTAAGTCGTCAGGGTCTTTATAATTATAAAAATCTCGTCTCATTGTTTGAATCGGAATTGTATTTAAGTTTTCTTCTTCTTCTGATTCTGTAGTAGAATTATATTCATTATTATAAGAGGTATCTGACTCTGAGGTTTTGTCATTATAATCTGTTAGCATTCTGATATTTGTACTTGTACTTGTTTCTTCTTTTACTTTTAAATGTGTTTTAATTTTATTCATTAAATCATTTAGGGGATCATGGAGTGTTGGTTTGACTTCAGGTATTACTAAAGTATTCTTAGGAGGGGGAATTTGTTTAGTAAACATTGTATTTTTATTTCTTCTAGTTGATGGATTGATTTTATATAATTCTGAATATTCTGTAAATCTTTGGGATTTATAATGTTCATCATTTTTGGTTGGTATTGGTGTAGGTCCCATTTCTACATCTAGTTGTGCTATCTCTTCACCTATTGTGGTTAATTTTTTAGTAGAATTATCAATTTTTTCTTCAATTCTATCTAATTGTTGTCCTACGGTATATAGGTATAAGTTTGTCCAATTATTTTGTAAATGTAAAGATGTTTGTTTTTTATCTTCAGTGTCTAATTGATTAGTTTTATCAATAGGGTAAGCACCATACTGGATATTGTCTTTACTAAAGTAAGTGGCTTCTAAAGGTGGTTTTCGTTTTCGTATGCTTCGTGAGTCGGTAGAAGATCTGGTCCTACTTTGTACCATCGTCTTAGTTTTTTCTGTAATGTAGTTATTTTGTATAGGTAATCATCTTTTAAGAAATCAAAAAATGGTATGTGGTCTTCTTGCAATTCACAAAATTCATAATACTTTTCTTTTATTAATTTTTGTTCATTGGTATCATACATTTGGAAAAATAGTTTTCTATTTTCTTCATTGTGTTTACTTGTAAAGTCTTTTCTTAAAATACTTTTATTTAAAATAAAATTGTTTTTTTATCATATTTAAGGTAAACTCACTATCTTCGTAAGATTGAACATTGTTTCCTTCGTATGGGTAGACATTAATTCCTTCTCTGTTTGCTCCAGTATTGTTTGTTTGTTGTGGAATTTCAATATTAGTTTCATTTTCAAAAACAGTTTCGTTTTGTGAAGAACTATCTTCATATTTAGTGTTTTGTGGAAATTCATATCGTCCTGATGTAGATCTCCTAGATGGTGCTTGGACATTAAATTTTTTGTTTCGACTTAGTGACTGAGTTCTTTTGAATTTTAGATCTACTGATCCATCTTCATATTGTGTAATTTGTTCTATATCAGTTGTTTGATTTTGTTCTTTTCTTGGAACAGTTTTAGCGGGATATGACCATTTATCGGGTAAATTTATTTCATTCCATTTAATTGTTTTTGGTATATTTATATTTGATTTTGTTTTGTCAATTTCCCAAAAAATGGTTTCTCCTATTTTGTTTCTGTTAAAAGCATTAGGACATAGTCCTGTATTCATAACTTTAAAATATAATCTATAAAATATTTCATATACGTGGGATCCTTTTTTCATATGATAATTATGCGTTAAAATATCTAAAGTTAGGATGTCCATGATATGAGGATCTGTTAAAGAAATTGTAAAATTTGGATAGCTATTAAAATGAATTGGTCCATTTGTTAAACTAGTTTCAATAGCTCCTAATAACGAATCTGTATAAGTTAGATGTCTAGCATCTCTTAAGGCTATCTGTATGCTTGTGTTTAATCCTTCCATTGTTAAGGGTTTATTAGCAATTTGTACCAGTCCGATATGTAAAAATTTGTATCCTTGAGATATATATTTTTTTATAGATGATTTTGAAAATAAACTCATAGTTTGATTATTGGAAAATAAAGGGATAATGGTTTCTTTTGTTTTAATAGCTAATCTTGATCTTATGTTAAGAATTCCTTTGTCTTTATAAATTTCTGAGTTTGAAATAAGAGGTGGTTTCCAATTAGTCAAAGACTGAGTATTCCAAGAAAATTCTTTTGATAAAATATTTTGATTATTTTCATTGTTATCATTATTATCATTTTCAATATGTATGTTATAATCGTTCATAGGATCTTGATTTCTAGGAGGCCTTCTATTCGTAAAATTACCTAACCAACTCATGATTTACTATTTGTCTTGCTTTTCGGATACACTTCCTTACCTAATGGATGCACGACTTACACTTCCTAATGCGTGACTTAGACCTAGGTGACACACCGACTCGGGACAAATAAGTAAATTGTTTAAGCTAGTTAAATAACTTTGTTGAATATTAGGCTCTGATACCAAAGATCAGAGGTCCGATTTATAAACATGCATATTAAGATAATAACAATAAATAACATAAAAATATCAAAATAAATATCGCATGAATAGTGAATAGTAAATTTGACTTTTTCTAGTGATATAATTATAATGAAATAAGAAGGTTATATATATACTAAAACCCTAATCCAACTAAGTACGGCCGTAAAAATCCTACCAGATTATTAGAACCCATTTTCTCCACATTGTTATGGGATGGAAGGAGTATATGTTAATTTCACATTTTCAAGGAACCCATTTTTTATTTTAGGTGACAAATAACAATACTTACCGCATACATTTAATCTAAGTTGACAACCTTATTAGTCGCTAAAGACAGTCACCCACCACAACATGTATTTAAGGTGACAACATAGTTAGTCGCCAAAGTGTACGTTGGCGCCCAAGGTTATCCTTAGGTAGGTGACAAACAATGTATTTAGCGGTGGTAAGGCGACAAACTAAGTTGGTCGCTTAAGAATGGTTGCGAATGAGGTATCTTTAGTGACTAGCTATTAATTTGTGATCACTTAATGTCCTTTTTGGTGACCAAATGTTGTTCCTGTCGCTTATATATATATATATATATATATTATAAACATGCATATTAAGATAATAACAATAAATAACATAAAAATATCAAAACAAATATCGCATGAATAGTGAATAGTAAATTTGACTTTTTCTACAGTAGCTTTGACTTTTGAAAATACGTATACGTAGGGTTTCGTTATACCTCAGTTTATCCGTCACCCGTAGGTCTGGAAGGTTAGTGGTTTCCACCTTTCGTAACCTTTTTGTTTGAAAAGATAATTTGTAACAATTAACAAACAATTCTAAGTACTCGAGGCGAGAGTAGTAAACTTACTTGTTTATTGCAAATTATTGAGAGTACAATTGTTGAGAGAGATTACAAGAGATATTTAGAGAGAATTTAAAACTGATACTAATAGATGATGTTTTAGTATTTAGTAAAACTCTTGAACAACACGACAAACATTTAAACATATTTTATAAAACAATGATAAGAAATGAGTTAGTTTTATCAAAAACAAAAATAAAACTTTATCAAACAAAGATTAGGTTTTTAGGACATGAAATAACCAATAATACTTTAATACCAATACAAAGATCTATAGATTTTGCTGACAAATTCCCAGATGAGATAAAGGATAAAAATCAATTACAAAGATTCCTAGGATCATTAAATTATATAGCAGACTTCTTTCCTAAATTACGACAAATTTGTAAACCACTCTTTGATAGATTAAAAACAAATCCAAAACCATAGACAAAAGAGCATACTAATGTTGTTAAACAGATCAAACTACATGTTAAAAGATTACCATGGTTAACTATATGTGATCCTAATGCCCATAAGACAGTAGCCACTGATGCCTCAGACATAGGATATGGTGGGATATTAACTCAAAACATAGATGGGAAAAACCAAATAATAAGGTATTATTCGGGAATATGGAACACAACACAATCAAATTATTCTACAATAAAAAAGGAAATTCTTTCTATAGTCCTATGTATAACAAAATTTCAAGATGATCTTCTTAATCAAAAATTTACAGTCAAAGTAGATTGCAAAGCTGCAAAAGATGTTTTACAAAGAGATGTAAAGAATTTAGCGGCAAAACAGATTTTTGCCAGATGGCAAGCCCTTTTATCAATATTTGATTTTGACATTATTCATATTGCAGGCAAAGACAATTCAATCCCAGATTTCTTAACTAGAGAATTCCTACAAGGACATGGCTGACTTCCCACTGATAAATAACCAAATTATTAATACACATGATAGACGTAATAGATGGCTTAATAGAGGCTTTGGCAACATTGATTATTTGAACCATTTAGCTAGACAATTAAGAGATCTTCAATCTACAGACTTTCCTCATACTTATACAAATTATGAAATAAGAATACATTTTATGTATGTGCGATTCCTAATTAGTGATCTTGAGGAATACATAGAGGACAATGGAGTTTTCTATCATCAGAAAAGAATAGCTACAAATATTCTCATACAAGGAAAGGCTCTTTCCAGAAGAATGAGGAAGTTACATAAATTTCTCTGAAAATGTATCTTTATGTATTTCATATGTTTGTATTTGATATAAATTCAATAAAAACAATCTTTATTGCAGGCAATGGCAAATATAAATGAAGAAACCGCACTCTTTTCAAACCAATCATTACAAGAATTAGAAAAATTACATAAAGAGACCTTACTCATTTCACAAATAGAACAGGAACAAACTTGGAGCCTTTTTATTAATGGAAATCGTGTTTATTTAAATACTTCCAATTACATAAATTATTTACTACAAAAATCACCAATATTACTAAAAGAATGCAAAAACTTTCACAAGAGAACCCCTTTTCACAAAACTCAAATACTTCGATTTCATTTATATGATTTACAAGAAATCTTTGAAAACAAATCCTCCTCACCTTTTTCAATTCTTATTAAAAATGAAATCTCAACTTTTAAAAGGCTTACAAATTGTATTTACAATGATCATTATCCAAATCTTCAGGATTTTCTACATATGCCAGATTAAAATAGCCTCGTACGAGACTACTACATACTAAACTTCTCCCTATTTAGAATGATTTCAGGATCTTCGCTCAAAGGAAAGGCCAAGAAAGAACAAACCATACAAATCAGACCTCTTACAAAGCTCCCACTCTTCGTTCCTGACAGAATGCCAATTCAACCAAAACTAGAAAATAGGTTTGCTACTCTTTCCCCAGATGCAAAACCATTCTCTCCCACAATCACAAAGGAAACTACTTCATCCCCCAAAAAACAGTTACTTACAAATCTGCCCTCAAGATAGAAAACCCACAAACCTCTCAACTCAATAGACAAATCGTTCCTAATCCTCACCCTAAACAAACACCACCCACAAATTATTTTTATAAAAATCATACCGATTCTATTTGTGTCCTAGAACCAGAAATCTATGAAATGACTGACAATTGGCATCCTTATCAATTATCACAATATATTTTACCATCATTGCACAATTATATTCCTGATAATTTTATGAAAAACCAATTTTACTATGAAACAATTCTGACACAAACAAAATCTGCTACTTTTCAATATTCCACAGATCATGTTGATAACACAAAAATTCGTTATTGCAAAGTCAAAATTTTAAAATTCCTGACTTTATCAGATTGGGGCCAAAAGCCAAATGATTCTCGAGATTTATTAAATTCAAACAATTCAGCAAGATTTAATTATTATGATTATATCTTGGCTTGGTCAAGGGCCTTTTTCAGACAAAACAAATCTTTTTCTCTTTCATATTTCTTTTATTTTTGTCAGAATTTTTCCTATCCAACCCCTTATTGGTTTCATCAATGGTGGAAAACTTTCGGACTAGACAAATCAATCGTCCCTACAGATGTACAAATAGCCTTCAAACAATGGTCAACCAAGATTTCTTACCCAGAACAAATTTCTCAGACTCCTCTTTGGGCCTTATTTTGTCACAACTTCCAAGTCCCATGGATTTTTATGACAGAATTTGACTTAAGAGAGGAACAAATGTGTGACTGTATGACAGTACAAAAGTGTGAGTGTGTACAAAAAACAATCTTACCAATTTTGATTCGAAAATACAAAATAAAATGGTGGGACAAAACTGAAATTTCTCATATATATATATATATATATATATTTGGCTTTCTCCTGTTTTATAGTACTCAGTGTATGTTTTTGTGATATATATATATATATATATATTTGGCTTTCTCCTGTTTTGTTGTTGTTGCAGCAATTAAGCAAGCATGTACACATCCAAAGCACATTCTGTTTTAAATGCAAGTTTTCCTTTTTTAAATTTTTATGTATATTCAAGGAATGACAGGAGATATTAGGATAGAGGAGTAGAGAGTACATTGGAGAACACTATGACGTTCTAATAATCTGGTAGGATTTTTACGGCCGTACTTAGTTGGATTAGGGTTTTAGTATATATATAACCTTCTTATTTCATTATAATTATATCACTTGAAAGAAATATATTGACCGCGCCCCTACATATGTATGTAGACTATGTAGTCAAATTTTGATGAACATCGAACAGTGTAAACAACTCTGTTGTTCTTTATTGCTTTTGTATTTTGGCTTATATATGTGAAAGTTGTATGGTATTATCATTAATTTGATACAGTTATATAGGGATGGCAACGGGTCGGATACGGTCCGGATATCGCAAAACCCGTATCCGACCCGAGGTTGTTGACCCCGTATCCGAACCCGCCCGTATCCGATTACGGCGAATCCGTATCCGCCGTATCTGCCCGTAAGATCCGCCCATTTTTTTTTTTTTTTTTTTTTTCAGTTTCCATTTTCTAATGGGATTTTGCAGGAATGTGTGTTGGCTATGGTTGTATGCTGGGGGTATGGTTCTCATCTTTGTAGAAGGATTTCTAAAGAAAAAAAACTCCCAACATCCCAAACTAAAATCACAAAATGGCAGAAATCCAAGGGATTAAAGATATGAGGACTTACCTGAGCTACTGAGTAGACGACAAGCGCCGGTCGGAGGGACGACAGTGGCGAAATCGACGACGGTGAAATCGATGAAAGCGGCCAGATCAAGAGGGCGGAGGGAATCAAAGACACTAGGATCTGAGGCTGGTTGGCTGGTTGCAGGAGCGGAGGCCGGTTGCCGGAGCGGAGACGTCGTCGCCACCATGAATCGCCGATTGCGATTGCGATGCCCTCTCTCTCTCTCTCTCGGCAGTAACGGCGTGAGCTTTTAAAAAACCCTAGGATATGAAAATACGCTCATTACATATATACCAGGTTAGGTTAGGACAGTAATAAGGGCTGAAAGTAAGGTCATAATAGGAATAAAAGGTTAATATTGCTATACGGGTCGGATACGGGTCGGGACCCGCCGGGTTTGACGGAGCAACCGAACCCGAACCCGTATTCGCCGGGTTTTGGAAATCTCTTATCAAACCCACCCATCCCGGGCCGGATTGTCCCGGATACGGATCGGGTTCGGTAGAATTGCCATCCCTACAGTTATATGAGCAGATTCAGACAATGACCGTGCTGTTATATTGAGCAAATTCGGACAATGATTCAAAGGCAAGTTGGGTAGAGATAGATACATGAATTGATGTACATCTGAACTGTTCTCGCTAGTCATATGGTTGGATGAATCATCTACTACTAGAAATACACATGTGAACCAAAGCTCGTTGAGATTCCCTGGCTTCCTTGTTGTTCACGGTCGAAATTTCATGTCTGATGATTAAAAAAAATAGGCACTAGTGCGCTGGGAAACTTTGAGGTTTGATAAATAAATTTTATTTTACTATAATAATTTTTATTTTATTATAGTAACAATTCTAAAATAGAAAAGAGAAGTAAAAAGATGTGAAATATTTGAGTAACTGTTAATCTATAGATGACCTTCTTTATTTATTTTTTCTAAAAAACTTTTGGGTCCTTGAAAATATATTTTGAATTAACTATTGAACCACTTTTGATTATCAGTTGTTATCTAATTTATTTCTTAATAAACTGACCTAATTCAAAAGCTTAAGTTGCTCTTAACACAATGAGAAATGCCCACGATTTTTTATATAATTTTAGGAGATATAAATCATGATCAAATGAATTAAGTTACAACATGCTAGTCTTAGATTAGTTGCTGCCAATAAAACACATCAGTAAAAGATTGACAAATTCAGTCATGAAAACAAACTCATATAGAAAAACTCAAAACATGAAAGTTGTAGATAAAATAAAAATACATGAATCTCGAAGTTTTTAAATTCAGAAAATTAGTTTTGATCAATTCAATACATGGAGACATTTAAGTTCTTAAATGGAAACACATTTTGACAGATTTTATTGTCATGCAAGATGGGTAAAAATAAATATGTAGATTATACATAAAATCATGCGAATATCTAGGAACATACTTTTAGGGGTTAAGAAGAGTTTTCAGTTTACAAATCTCTAAATTTTCATGTATTTATTTCACTATAATTTTTGCAAAACAAAGGAGCCCTTCATGCTGCTTCATGGGAAGATTTTTGTTACTTCAAATTTGAAGTTCAAAACCAAGTCATATAAATGAAGATTGTAGAAGTTTTTGCAAATAGATAAAGAAGAATTAGTGATAACCAACAAAAGTGTATGTGATATTAAAAAAACATAGACAAAAATAGAAACTTAAAACAATAAATCTTACAACTTTGAACAACAACAATTTCAAAAGTATCCACATAGTAGCTGCAAGAAATAAAAACATGACAAAATTAGTAAAGCTCACAAATTTTCACAAACAAAATCAATCAAAAATATCACACAAACAAATGTAAGAGAAATACAACAAAAACAAAATTCCTTTCTCATATTTATGTTTCCATGCAAAGACTGTATGTATTCTTCTATTAAAAGTGATTAAAAAGTATTTATATTATTAATTAGGGAGTTGAAGGAAAGAAAACTAAAAAGACATGCAAAAAATTCATTCAAACGTATATCAAATTAATACTCCTATATCTTTCAAATTCTTGGTTGGTTATGCATGAATGTTTAAAGTATCTCTTAATGAATGTTTAATCCATGACCTTTCATAATCCAAACGGGTCTATGCGTATACTCCCTCCGTCCCATCTTAAGGTTCAAAAAATTTCCATTTTGGGCGTCCCATCTTAAGGTTCAAAATCCATAAATGGAAAGTGGGGCATACATGTCATACTCACAACAATTATCCACTAACTCTTCTCTACCCACTTTCTCTCTCCCACCCAATTATCAAACACTCACAACACATCACCTTTTTTTTAATTCTATAACCCAAAAAGTTTTTGAACCTTAAGATGGGACGGAGGGAGTATATGTAGTGTTTAATGTAATAATTAACATATATTGTAACTATTATGATTAATTAATACTATTAATAATAATAGTTAATGTATAAAATAAATATTATAACTAATATTATTAGTAGTAATTTTTTACTTTACATAATAACTATTAATGATTACCTAGTAATATTAATAGTAATTTTAAATTTATATAATGATTTTTTAATCAAATAATACTATTTAATAGTAATAATTAATTTATATAGTAACTATTATTGTTAATTAATAGTATTAATAGTAATATTTAACATATATTATAACTATTATAATTAAATAATACTATTAATAGTAATAGTATACTTACATAATAACTATTATGATTAACTAATATTATTATTAGTAATAATTAATATATATACTTAACTATATTAGTTAACTATTAATAGTAACTATAATAGTTAGCTATTATAAGTATTAGTTTCTATAATAGCTAACTATAATAGTTACCCTATATAGTAGCTAATATTATTAGCTAATACTATTAGCTAAGAAACAAAAATTGAAAAGTCACTTATTTATGAGGGGATTGTTGACGTGTCATCACCAAATGCAAGCTTCCTCCATAGTTCGTCCACGTGTCAACACCATAATCATATTCACCAACTTATATATATATATATATATATATATATATATATATATATATATATATATATATATATAAGATTTCCAGTGTATAAATATGCGTGCTCTCTATTTATTGAGGTAGTAGAGTAATGTGGAGTTGATGAGCAAATAGTTTTGATCGAACCAAAAATGGGATCAATAGTGCCGGATCCAAGGTTGGATATCTGGAACGCCTTGATTAGCCTGAAAAAGATGAACAAATGTGAACTGAGCCGGGGCTTCACCGACGAAGGCCCTCCGGCGTGAGAATAAGTCAGTCCGCCTTGAGAGAAGAAATAAACGTAAAAGAGAGAGAGAGAGAGCTAGGAGAGAGAAGTCAACCTGCACAAATGAGGCCGAGATGCCTATTTATACCACAAAATAGACGCCTTGTCACCTAGGTTTGATTCCTTAAATCTTGGGATTCGTATCTATCCCAATGAGTGAGTCACCATGTCCGTACTAGGGCAACAATTCTAGAAGTTGTTAGTAGGCCTTTGCGACAGATTGGGCCAGGCCTCTGATCTTTATGCTTATGACGGATATTATCCCAAGTCCCAGCTCGTTTATATCAAGTAAGCGTATGCCGAGGTCCGACAGGCGGAGTGAGGCGTGCTCGTGAGGACAAGTTAGAGGGTCTTCGATATTCGGGCTCATGGTCCCTACCAGTTCATCTCGTTGGAACGAGCCGAGATCGTTCAAGGAACCGCTTGTGGAGTTAATGGAACATGACTTAGTGTTTGCTCGGTTCGCAGGAGACGTTCTTAACTCGGTTGCTAGTTGATACCGAGCTGAGTGGGAGAACGATCAGCTGGGTCAGCTCAGTTAGGTTTTGATAGGTCGAGCTGTGTACCCGCACATCTCAAGTCGGGTTATTCCTTTCAGGTTTTTATTTCTTATTGTGGGCTCAAAGCCTCAAGCCCATTAACAATTTTGGATCCAAACTGTTGAATGACGGGATCAAACATTATTTTCTATGTTTTATAATCACTCATATCCTATCAACAATTTTACATAGCTGATGGAGCCAAAATTGTTTTCTTAGATTAAGTTTATTATTAACAAATAATTGACGTAGCGGAAGACTTGATAGAAATCAATTACTGCTGTAACGCGCACGTTAACCAGTAATCGATATTCAACACTCGTAGAATTTAATCAAATACAAAGAGTTGGAAGAAAAAAAATCAAATGTTTATTAAACGGCAAAAACTGCCATTGAAACCCTAAAACAACGTATTTAAAGTGTTCAGCAACCCTATGTTGGGTTTCGATCAAACATGCGCAGCGGAATTTAGCATTTAAAATTTTGAAACCCAAAGCCATGGATCCGTTCATATGATTAAATCAAATACGACATGAGAATAAAGGAATAAACTAACCCTTGATGGCTATCAAATTCTCTTGGTCTTTGGTAGAGGTTTGAAGTCTTTATCACGATCACAAAGCTTGAACACGAACTTTGAAGATGATGATTTTCACCCTCTAGCGATATCCACACTTCGAACGAATATCAAAGGAGCTTCTTTGATCTTGGTTGCTAGACCAAATTGTGAAACACTTTTTCACAATCAAAAGAACTATATGGAATTTATTTTGTGTTTTATTTTGTTCTTCAACCAAGAATGTCTTGGAACAAAATAAACCCTCTCTCAAACTCTTTGAGACTCAAAAAATCATTAGCATAGAGTGCTGGCCGAATTTGGTCTTTTATACACAAGTATGACCTATTCCAAATAGGAAACTTGTGTCAAAATCCGTCCAAAATTCGTTTCCTAATCAAATTAGGAATCTGCCACCCGACAGTACTGTGCGGCCGCCCAGAATGCACTGTGCGGTCGCACAACTGTCTGAAACAAAACTGGTACAAAATGGGCTAAGTGTGAGGCCGCCCAATCCATACTGTGCGGTCGCCCACTTCCCCAGAAAGTCCAGAATTTCCAAAATTCCAATATAGTCCTTTTAAAGATTCGTTCTATTGTGTGTGACCCTCTAGGATTATACTAAGTTGGCAATGGGTTCAAACATGAAACCATAAGATATGATTAGGTTCTAGCAAACCGTCATACCTACCCAAATAGTATAACTAGATACAAGTTCGCATTCCTTTAGAATATGTCATAATCCTTTTTTCCACGATATCATTGAACACAAGTCATGGTCAAAGAGTCAACTTGTTTTGTTCAATACTTTCTCGATTCCGAATATGTTGATAATCCAAATGACATTGATCCAATCAATTCATTTGAGTCCGGCCGAACATTTCATCAACATCATTCCTATGAGAGGCCCAAGCTTGACATCTCTCCGAGGAGGGACAAATCCATTTAGCTTATTATTCTTCCCTACGTGAATCCGATTATGCCAATCATACCCTTTATAACTACTCGGTTAAAAGTAGCGTTTGAATATGTCAAACATAATGTTCATCAAGTGGAAGACTATAATAACTTCATGTCTAAGGATTCAAATGACATAACTAATATGAGATATATGTATGACATAGACCATGACATAAATCTCATAAACGGGTCATGTCCAGTACCTTGTTCCAAACAAGTACCCATAAATCTAACATGATCATCCCATGATCATTTAGCCTTTATACTAGTGCTTAACAAGTACTAGGGACGGAGATTATTATAAGTAAACATGAACAACAATAATAATCAAAACATCTCTTTATTGATATGAAATAAATGATAACAATTACATCGTTTATTAAACGTGCCTAGGGCACCACTACCAACAATCTCCCACTTGCCCTAGGCCCAATCTCCCATGTATCTAATACCCATGGACCTAACATGACCATCATGTTTAGCTTGTGGAAGTCCCTTTGTTAGCGGGTCCGCAACATTGTCATCAGTAGGTACTCTGCATATATTTACGTCTCCCCTATCAACGATCTCTCGAATGATATGAAAACGCCTAAGTATGTGTTTGGATTTCTGATGTGCTCTTGGTTCATTTGCTTGAGCAATAGCACCATTATTATCACAATAAAGGTATATTGGATTAGCAATACTAGGAACCACTTCAAGTTCAGTTATGAACTTCTTAATCCAAACAGCTTATTTTGCAGCATCCGATGCAGCAATATACTCAGCTTCTGTTGTAGAATCAGCGGTTGTACTTTGCTTGGAACTCTTCCAGCTTACAGCTCCACCATTTAACATAAACACAAAACCCGATTGCGATCGGCTATCATCTTTGTCAGTTTGGAAGCTTGCATCCGTGTAAGCATTTACAACGAGATCATCTTCCATTCCTCCATAGACCAAAAACGAGTCTTTAGTTCTTCTCAAGTACTTAAGAATCGCTTTTACAGCTATCCAGTGATTTTCGCCAGGGTCGGATTGGTATCTACTTGTCATGCTCAAAGCATAAGACACATCCGGCCTAGTACAAATCATGGCATACATGATGGACCCAATTGCCGAAGCATATGGAACATCATTCATTTTCTCACGCTCATCTTTTGTCTTAGGACATTGAGTCTTGCTTAGAGAAACTCCATGTAACACGGGCAAGGTGCCTCTCTTAGAATTTTCCATACGGAATCTTCTAATGACCTTGTCAATGTATGTACTTTGGCTTAAACCAAGTAGCCTCCTTGATCTATCTCTATAGATCTTAATGCCAAGAATATATGCGGCTTCACCCATATCTTTCATTGCGAAGCACTTTCCTAACCAAGTCTTCACAGACTGAAGTGTAGGAATGTCGTTTCCAATGAGCAATATGTCATCCACATATAAAATAAGGAATAGCACTATGCTCCCACTAATCTTCTTGTATACACAAGGCTCATCTTCGTTCTTGATGAAACCAAACTCTTTGACCGATTCATCAAAACGGAGATTCCAACTCCTTGAAGCTTGCTTCAATCCATAGATGGATCTTTGCAATTTGCATACCTTAGAATCTTGTTCAAAACCTTCTGGTTGTGTCATATACACATCCTCTTGGAGTTTTCCATTTAGGAAAGCGGTTTTGACGTCCATCTGCCATATTTCATAGTCATGATATGCGGCAATGGCAAGCAAAATTCTTATAGACTTGATCATTGCTACGGGTGAAAAGGTCTCATCATAGTCAATACCATGAACTTGCCTATAACCCTTCGCTACAAGCCTAGCTTTGTAAGTATGCACCTTCCCATCCATGTCAGTCTTCTTCTTGAAGACCCATTTGCATCCTATGGTTTTTACACCTTCGGGCGCATCAATCAAATTCCAAACTTGATTGTCTTGCATGGATTGCAATTCGGATTCCATGGCTCCAAGCCACTTGTCCGAATCAGGAGAAGACATCGCCTCTTGGTAGGTTGACGGTTCATCATTCTCAATGATTTCTACCTCATTACTATCCGTTACGAGAAATCCATATCTCTCGGGCTCGGATCGTAACCTACTAGATCTGCGAGATGCTTGTGTATTTTGAACAGGTTCCACAACTCTTTGTGGTTCTTGTTCTTGTTCCACTATTGGTTCAATGTTATTTTCTGGGTCTCGAATTTATTCAAGATTTATTTTACTCCCACTGATTTCTTTGGAGAGAAACTCTTTCTCTAGAAAGACACCAGTTCGGGCAACAAACACTTTGTTGTCCTCTCGGTTGTAAAAGTAATATCCTTTAGTTTCCTTAGGATATCCCACGAAAATACATTTATCAGATTTGTGTGCTAGTTTGTCAGAGATAAGTCTCTTGACATAAACTTCGCAACCCCAAATCCTCATGAAAGATAAACTAGGTTTCTTTCCACTCCACATCTCATATGGAGTCTTTGGAACCGATTTAGTTGGAACTTGATTTAGTGTGAAAGCAGCGGTTTCTAGGGCGTAACCCCAAAAGGGTATTGGAAGATCAACTTGACTCATCATTGATCGAACCATGTCTAACAAAGTCCGATTTCTCCTCTCAGACACACCATTCCATTGTGGTGTTCCGGGCGGAGTCAATTGTGAAACTATTCCACAATTCTTTAGATGATCATCAAATTCTTGACTTAAGTATTCTCCACCTCGATCTGATCGAAGTGCCTTTATACTTTTGCCAAGTTGTTTTTCTACTTCATTTTGAAATATTCTAAATATCTCGAATGCTTCACTTTTATGTTTCATTAGGTAAACATACCCAAATCTACTATAATCATCAGTGAAGGTTATGAAGTATTGAAATCCTCCCCTATCATTGCTACTTAATGGTCCACATACATCGGAATGTATCAACCCCAATAAGTCGCTTGCCCTTTCACCCAACTTGGTAAAAGGTGTCTTAGTCATTTTTCCAAGAAGACACGACTCACAAGTATCATATGACTCTAAGTCACATGAACTCAAAAGTCCGTCCCCATGGAGTTTTGAGATACGCTTCTCATTAATATGACCAAGACGGCAATGCCACAAATAAGTATGATTTACATCATTAGGTTTAGATTTCTTATTTACATGATAGACATTATTTTCATTCTTGACATCCAAGATATAAAGGCCATTAAATGAATTAGCAATACCATAAAGCACATCATTTAAATAAATAGAAAATTTCTTATTCTCAATAAGAAACTTAAAACCTTCATTATCCAAACAAGAAATTGAAATAATATTTCTGCTTAAATCCGGAACATAATAACAATTGTTCAAAACAAGAATTAATCAGGAAGGTAAAGTGACTTCATAAGTCCCTACGGCTAATGCAGCAACTCTTGCTCCATTTCCCACACGTAGATCTACTTCACCTTCTTTAAGCAGTCTCCTATTCTTTAGTCCCTGCACATTTAGACAAATGTGAGAACCACATCCGGTATCCAATACCCAAGAATCAGTGGTAGAAAAGAGAATATCTATCATATAGATACCTGAAGTCGACGCAGCCTTGCTGCTCTTCTTCTTCTTTCGCTCTTCCAAGAAAGCCTTGCAATTACGTTTCCAATGACCAATTTCTTGACAATGGAAACAAATTGCATCCTTTTGTGTATCGGGTTTTGCCTCAGAAGCCTTGGCAACCTTTGCCTTGCTTATCTTGGGTTTGACAACTTTTGCCTTACCCTTGCCTTTGGCACCAGGCTTCTTCCCATCATGAACCAAGAGCACGGGAGAACCTTTCTCCACAATTTTCATCTCTGCAGTTTTGAGCATCCCATGCAACTCAGAGAGATTCTTATCCATTCCATGCATGTTATAATTCATCACAAACTGATTATAACTTTTAGGCAATAAATTAAGAATGAGATCCATGGCTAGCTCCAATGGGATTGGATAGCCAAGTTTCTCAAGGTGCTCTACATAACCTTTCATTTTAAGAAAGTGAGGACTCACTTGTTGCCCTTCATTCATTTTACTAGTAGTGAATGCAACAATGGTCTTGTACCTCTCTTGCCTAGCTTGCTCTTGAAACATGGTTCTCAACTCCACGCCTATCTCATAGGCTTCCAAATGTTCCAAACTTTGTTGGAGTTTTGAACACATAGCAGCAAGCATGAGACAACTTACATCTCTAGAATCATTACGATGTTTCTTATAATTGTCTCTTTCTACCCTAGGGGCAGTAGGCGGTGGTTCAGCGGGGAGAGGCCCATCGAGAATGTACAACTTATCTTCTTGCCTAAGAACGATTCTTATGCTACGGATCCAATCCATAAAGTTGGTACCATTCTCTTCGAGCTTATCCTTCTCAAGGATCGATCGCAACGACATTGATTGAGTGTTATTAGTCATTATCTACAAATATGCAAAAATTTCCAAAATTTAATAAGTACCGATTTTCATTAAAGAGATAAATAATGTATTTTTTAAACAAAATACTCCCACTAAATTATATAACCTTCATATACATCCAATGTATAATATAATTCAAATGGGTTAAGATCCAACTTTAATTTAATTTCAAGTCCGCTAAGGCGGATTACACAAAATCAAATTAATTAGGTAGACAACTCTTGTCAATCATATCTCATATGAATCTTAGTTCCTTTTATGAGATTCTTTAAGAAATCCAATTTCAAAAAGCATGTTAAACCTCATCTTTGCCTAGGCCCAAAACTGTTTTGACGCCCAATTAAGTCTAACCATTTTAAAAGCATAGTTAATGTGTCCCGCTAGGGCGTGCCCACATTATCTATCTTGCTCATACATAAATAAATTTAATGCACCTCGCTAGGGCGAATCTACATTAGAGTCACTTATGTACCAACATGTGTTTTAATCATGGCATGGCAATAAAAGACTTAAAACTTTCTTTGAAGGTTCATCACATGTAGCATATAACACACTTATGAGCACATAATATAAACATGTTACACATCAAGTTTAGCCACTAAATTAATCCCCATTAATTTAAGCATGGTATTTATGTGTCATTAGTTTCTCTATAATTATGAGGATGAGACTATTTCAACTTTGGTCATTATCTCCAAATCAAGACAACAAGAAGTGCGGTCGAACTAAGCCATTAGGCAACCACAATCCCGCACTAATTCAAGAGACCAAGAAAGTAGTCCATGTGGCCGAAACTAAGCAATAGATGGTCTCGATGAACGTAGGCCAATTGCATTCACAATTCCACATGGATCTCCAATCATCGAATCAAGAACTTTGTTTCTCAATTTTAGCAATTATGAACTCTTCATAATTCTAACTTCGTTTTATCTTTGAAACTTTGATTGCGATCAATTTTGGGAAACACAATCTCGATGAACGCAGATTAGCCATCCAAAACTTGAACCAATCTAGGAATCACAAGACTAAAACAAATAGGAAAATCAAACCCCAAAATCCATACACAAACCAACTACCCAAAACCCATTCCAGATCAGCAAGTCTGGACTGGTTCTGTTACTGGTTCTGTTGAATCTTTCGAAAAATTCCAGATTCTGGTTTTCAACCAAAATCAGACCTTCTGATCACCTTGTGCGGCCGCCCAAAAACCCTTGTGCGGTCGCCCAAAACTGTGCAGCCGCCCAAGGCGTTTTGTGCGGTCGCCCAGTGCCATCAGAATGTGCAGAATTTTCAAGTTCGAAAATTTTGTCTCAAAATTGTTTTTTCCCGATTATTAAAACTTTGATCCAATCAAAAATTAATAATCAACAATTTTGAATCCATCATAATTTATTTATTGCGATTGAATCGTGCGATTAAAGTTGCAAAACAATAAACCACATAAAATCACATAACACATAAACATCACATATTCCAATATTCATATCATGCAAGGCACATAAACAATTTATATACACATAACATGATCTAGGTATTGATATAATCAACATGAACGGGGCTCTGATACCACTGTTGGTTTCGATCAAACATGCACAGCGGAATTTAGCATTTAAAATTTTGAAACCCAAAGCCATGGATCCGTTCATATGATTAAATCAAATACGACATGAGAATAAAGGAATAAACTAACCCTTGATGGCTATCAAATTCTCTTGGTCTTTGGTAGAGGTTTGAAGTCTTGATCACGATCACAAAGCTTGAACACGAACTTTGAAGATGATGATTTTCACCCTCTAGCGGTATCCACACTTCGAACGAATATCAAAGGAGCTTCTTTGATCTTGGTTGCTAGACCAAATTGTGAAACACTTTTTCACAATCAAAAGAACTATATGGAATTTATTTTGTGTTTTATTTTGTTCTTCAACCAAGAATGTCTTGGAACAAAATAAACCCTCTCTCAAACTCTTTGAGACTCAAAAAATCATTAGCATAGAGTGCTGGCCGAATTTGGTCTTTTATACACAAGTATGACCTATTCCAAATAGGAAACTTGTGTCAAAATCCGTCCAAAATTCGTTTCCTAATCAAATTAGGAATCTGCCACCCGACAGTACTGTGCGGCCGCCCAGAATGCACTGTGCGGTCGCACAACTGTCTGAAACAAAACTGGTACAAAATGGGCTAAGTGTGCGGCCGCCCAATCCATACTGTGCGGTCGCCCACTTCCCCAGAAAGTCCAGAATTTCCAAAATTCCAATATAGTCCTTTTAAAGATTCGTTCTATTGTGTGTGACCCTCTAGGATTATACTAAGTTGGCAATGGGTTCAAACATGAAACCATAAGATATGATTAGGTTCTAGCAAACCGTCATACCTACCCAAATAGTATAACTAGATACAAGTTCGCATTCCTTTAGAATATGTCATAATCCTTTTTTCCACGATATCATTGAACACAAGTCATGGTCAAAGAGTCAACTTGTTTTGTTCAATACTTTCTCGATTCCGAATATGTTGATAATCCAAATGACATTGATCCAATCAATTCATTTGAGTCCGGCCGAACATTTCATCAACATCATTCCTACGAGAGGCCCAAGCTTGACATCTCTCCGAGGAGGGACAAATCCATTTAGCTTATTATTCTTCCCTACGTGAATCCGATTATGCCAATCATACCCTTTATAACTACTCGGTTAAAAGTAGCGTTTGAATATGTCAAACATAATGCTCATCAAGTGGAAGACTATAATAACTTCATGTCTAAGGATTCAAATGACATAACTAATATGAGATATATGTATGACATAGACCATGACATAAATCTCATAAAGCGGGTCATGTCCAGTACCTTGTTCCAAATAAGTACCCATAAATCTAACATGATCATCCCATGATCATTTAGCCTTTATACTAGTGCTTAACAAGTACTAGGGACGGAGATTATTATAAGTAAACATGAACAACAATAATAATCAAAACATCTCTTTATTGATATGAAATAAATGATAACAATTACAACGTTTATTAAACGTGCCTAGGGCACCACTACCAACACCCTAATCCAAAATAAACCCTAAAACTGCAAAAGTACGAAAAAGTCCAAAAAACTGATAAAACTTCAGAAGGTCGTTTGAGGGCCTTAGAAGCAGAATTTGGGATTTTTAAAGCCTGAGCGGGGGCAAAGCCCGGTGACTTTTATTCCTCTCGAAAAGACGATCGTTTTGATATGTTGTGCGTCCCGTAACTCCTCCAGAGTCAAAATTTACGCCCTTTACGATCAAACTCTTCCAAAAACTCGATTGCGAACTCGTTAACTGCATCAATAATCCAATTAAAAAAATCACGATTTTAGAGACCAAACTGAACCAATTATATGGATATCTAATTAATTGGATTAATGAGAGATCATTATTCACTGATTTAATGTTATGCCCCTGCTCTAAACTAATATCACACACACACACTGATGAATGAGTTTTTACTCATTCTATTGGATACTTTTAGGCTTAATTATTGCTTTGTTCTCAAGCTTTTGTTTTTTGATTAGGTTCTTGTTGTGTTTTTGTTGTGTAGGGTGGTTATATGCTCAATATAGAATAAAAGGGATGAAAAAGAGCTTAAGGGAGTAAACTTATGAAGGCCAAGGAATGCTGTGAAAGACTGCTGAAATTCAAGGACCAATCTACCAGTTCTGGAACTTCAGGACCAAACTGCAATAAACTGAGGGACTGAACCGGAAGATCGTGAAACTTCAGGGACTAAATCATAATTTCGGATTCCCTGCCAAAATTCAGTCGCAGGCCGCAAGTGTAGGAATTGGAGGAAGAAAAGGAAATTGTTCTCCTTGTTAAATTAGGATGCATTTATTAGTTTTCATTTTTCTTTTAGAATTACTTTTCCTACAAGTTTTAGTTTTCCTTTTCTTTTTAGAATTAGGTTAGTTTTCCCTATAAATACTAGACTAGGTTTTTAGTATTTATCATCAATCATGTAGCTAGTAAATCCTTTGTAAGGTTTGCAAGGTTGGGGAGATTACTTGTTATTCTTAGAATTAGAGATGGGAATCGTGGGCCGTTGAGGATAGAGAGACTCAAGTGTGAGCATGGGCTAGACTGGCTGGTAACAGACTATATTGGAGGTTCTACCTTAAAACCAATTGGTGATAACGGAAGTAACTACTCAAGTCTATATACTGGTCCATATTTCTCTCTTTAGAAGATGTGGGATAATTGTCTCTTACAGTTATGTCATAAAAGTATTGAAAACCAACTCGAAAGGCCTATCACACTTTTGATTCACCGTAGTTGGCAAATACTTATATGCGACGGTCGCACGCTGTGCGGCGAGCCGTCTCATATAAGGATTTGTTCCGTTGCTTCTCGCATCCACCTGCTCCGCTACAGCCGACCGCCGGATCCAGCCCTCCCATTTCCCAGATCGCGACACGTGTCTTCCTTTAAAAAAAAAAAAACCCCCCAATAACTTTAAAATGCTATATCTTGAGATTTATAAGTCGGATTTTTTTAAAAAAATACCGTTTTGTTCGTCTCGACGAGATGAATAAAACTACATAGGTCATGGTATGGTTTGATTTTTTTTTTTTAAACATACTTTTTAATACACAAAAAAATTAAGCTGCTCGTCAACTAATATGGCAAATTGCAGATTGGTGACCTGAGTTTGTCACATGTTTGCAATCCCCGACCCGAGATTTCAATTGTGGTAATCAGGGACCTAAGTTTGTCAATTTTTGCAATGTGGTGAATAAACTAACATTTCGTTAATTTTTTAACGGACCTAAACACATGTGCCTCGCACATGGTATTTTTAAAGGGCAATCTTGTCAAATTTCTAGAGGCTATGCAGGGCATGTGTTTAACTGAGAGTGCAAGACATGTATTTTAACTGAGGGGGTGAACTGCAAGTTTTTGAAAATAAAAGAGTCGTTCGAGCTCCCTCCCATCCTCATTCCTTCGATCCGACCAAAGGTGGGGTTGATGGAAGGTAATGGTGGGAGTGGTGGTGGGTGTGATGGCGGAGAAATAGGCTGAGAGAGAAGATGGAGATGGGTAATTGTTTTAATTATTTCCTTTATTTTCAAAAACTTGCAGTTCACCCCCTCAGTTAAAATACATGTTTTGCACTCTCAGTTAAACACATGCCCTGCATAGCCTCCATAAATTGACAAGATTACCCTTTAAAAAACCATGTGCGAGGCACATGTGTTTAGGTCCGTTAAAAAATTAACGAAATGTTAGTTTATTCACCACATTGCAAAATTTTGACAAACTTAGGTCCCTGATTGCCACAATTGAAATCTCGGGTCGGGGATTGCAAACATGTGACAAACTCAGGTCACCAATCTGCAATTTGCCCAAACTAATATGTAACACTCTTTTCTAATAAACGTAACAGTTTCATCTTTACAAAGTAACACATTTACTGTCAAATGTAACAGCATTTTGGCAAAAAAAAATATAAATAGCTTTGTTGTTTTTGTGGTTAGAAAAAGTGTTACGTTCTCAATAAAAATTGTTACATTTCAGAGATAATGTTACATTTAATAATATAAACAGTTACAATTGAGAAAAAAAATACATTCATTTTTTATAAAATGTAACATTAGTTTAGTTTGTCAATCTTATGTTAATTTTGGAAAGAAAAAAAAAGTGTTACATTTGAAAAAAGAGTGTTACATTCCTTTATAAAAAGTGACATTAGTTTAGTTGTCAATCTTTATGTTATCTTTAATCTATTGCAGCAAAATTGTGATACATTTTGAAGAAAAAAAAAAAGTGATACATTTGAAGAAAAAAAGTGTTACATTTCGTTATAAAAAGTGTTACATTTCGTTATAAAAAGTGTTACTTTTGTTGGCGAGGAAAAATAAAATTTGGAGGCAAAAAAAAAAAAAATAATGGCTCGGCTCCTTGCAAGCCGTCGCACGCTGTGTGGCGGGCGCACAGGAGACTGCCCCACCATAGTTTGATCAAGCTTATAAGCAAAATTAAATGGTCACTCACTATCACGAACCATCAATATTATTCATTGACTTTAGGCTGACAAGTCAAATATTTTATAATTCATAGTATGTTTTTTTTCTTGTACCAACTTCTAATCTATATTACAATAGCACTCATGAATAACCAATTTATAAAGAGAGGTCAAGATCTTTTCTCAACCACCATAAAAGGTGACTGAGATTCAATGTTGTAATCTTTATCCCTTACACAACTGCATAATAACTCCTTCTCAAATCAGAAACCAAGTGTCTTACAAACTCATTCTCAAATCAAAAAAGGAAGCTTGAATTCTTCTCCTTACCCGTTACGATAATTGTTTGATTTTTGTCATTCTGCCTCAACTTCTTCCTACTTCAATTTGGTAACTCGGTTTTTTAATTTTTCTTTTATAGGAAACGGTGTTTGCAAATTGTTAATTCGCAACTTTGTGTCTGAGTTCTCAATTGCTTTCTTACAGATTATGAATCCATCATTAAATTTTGCTGCCATTTGAATTAGGATTTTGCATGACATTCAAAAAAATTGTTCTTCTTTTCGATGCAAATGAAAAGGATTAATACATAAATCCAGGTTTATAAATATTATTTTGTGGTTTGGCGCAGTAGATTTTAGCATTCCTTCAATGAAATAATTTCATGTTTTTTAGAGAAGAATGTGTAGGGACAAACTACATCTGAAAAGGTTAAAGGAATCGAAATTCATGGCGACACACTTATATCTACTCTCATCACGGTACGTTAGATCATTTTCGCCCTCCATTTTTACTAACTACTCCAGAGCGAAACTTCAATTTGTTCAATTTGACAGTTTGTTTGACCAAGATTCTATACAAAAAATACGGACTAAGAGGGCTGCCAACTATAAGCAAAACAGGTTGATGCACAGGAAGCAGTGAGGACCAAGTTTGGTGGAAAAGGCTGAGCAAGATAAAAGAAGTGCTATTATCAGGGCGCAGGTGAGAATGAAGCGTAATGCATTGTGAATAGCTTTAAGGTGTTTGAATGCTTTAGACACACGAAAAAATTTAACAATAAATGGGAATTGGTTCAGAAACGACCAGTTCAGTTGATTGGTAGAAGTAGCAAGCATCTTGAGATTCTACCGAGCAGTATACTAAGTGATATACATGGAATATCCATAGAATGATATGTGTTTTCAGTATTTGTGGAGAGTCGAGCATGTCGTTGTTTTATACTGTCACCACTTCATACCGGCACCGTGCCATCCGGCACGGGCATAATACTAGTTAAACTACAATTATTGTTTTTCAAGATGTGAGAAATTCTTTTTAGTACAAAACAATGGAAAGTGAAACATTTTTTGGGGGCCAAAGAGAAGATTAATGCATCAATGTATCACATAATATAACAATCAGTGTTCTAAATCAAGCCCGTCTAGGCCGCTTTGGCCCCGCCTAAGCGCTAGGCGTTCATGAAGCGTCTAAGTCCCACCTAAGATATTTTAACTATTTCTTAATTCTCGGCCCCGCCTAAGTCTGTTTAGACCCTGCCTAGACACTAGGCCCTGCTGCGGCGCCTAGCGACCGCCTAACGCTTTTTAGAACCTTGATAACAATCAAGGACCACCATCCCAAAGTTAGGGGTACCAAATGTACAATTAGTGGGTGGAATGAATATCATCTGAGGCAACCGCAGATGTAAACATTTGAGCTTGAGGACCACCCCCATAATAAAGTTTTTATTTGAAATGTCCTACACAAGCTTCCTATCCTGTGTCCTATATAAGTTTAGGACTCGATCCTAACTTTTGAGCCTAACATATGTTGCATGTGTGCCTATGAATATGTCCTTAAGATTTAGACACCAAATATAGTCCCAACAAGGGATGTAATATTATGGGCCATCACTTTTTTTAATATTTCCAAAAAAATAAAAAAAAAAAAAAAAAAAAACTATAATAAGATAGTGATTGCAAACATTTGAAGTCAAATCATAACAACCTAACTCTTCTGCTTTAAGTTAGAACTTATTTTGTCTTAAAATAAGTATTTATTTTATCTCAAAATATGTGTTTAGTTTTTTTTTTTTTTTTTCGAAACACCACGACTTCAATTGCATTAATCATAAGAATAGAGACGGCAATCCACAAAAGCCGGAGGCTCACCCCAAATATTCGTAATGGAACCATTTCTTAACTTAAAAGAATGACAATTTCGAAATAAATCTTGAAACGTACGGATCCTACTCCAAGTAGAACTTGGAAACTGCCTCAAATCGGCATTTAAGAAAATCCCCCATCGGATAAAATTTAGCGTTGAGTACTTGACATGAAGAATCCGGGGTCGACGAAGAATCGTCCACCAAACATTCCAAAATCCACGAAACATCCTTGTGCAATGGCATCCTTTTCGTCTTGGCCTGGTGCGAGATTCGTCATTGAAGTTTAATTTGCAATTGCAGGGAACGACAACAGACATAACAAACCAACAAACACACAAAGGAAGGAGACAAAACAAAGGGTCTCACCAAACCAAAGGAGACAAAACCAAATCCACAATAAACAAAAGAAAATATGTGTTTAGTTTAATTTTAGTCTTTTGATGATTTTTTTTTACAATGGGGAGGACGAACCCCACCCTTGATTTTCATTTGTGAAAATTGAATTCGTAGTTGGCTAACTGAGGAAGATTTAGAATTCACACACACAGAGTTGTCGATCGCGATATAAAGAAACTGTTTGGTTGTTTGAGGGTGGTGATCCTCTAAATGTAACCAACCCAAAATACTGGCCATCTATTTAAAAATTATGGCCGAAATTTATGAATTGAGACTGTTCCGAATTGGGCCAAACATAGTAGTAGTATTGGGACGGGACGTGAAGAAATTTGAATTGAATTGATTTCAGAGAGGAGTTGGTGAAACAAGGAAAATAACAAAAGAAAGGAAAGAGAAGGAGAGCACCCGTGAGTGAGTGTGGTAAGGGGGCCGGGGAGTTGGTAGTAATTTCATTTTCCAGTTGATTTTATAGATTCTGAGACTGACCTCTTTGTCTGTTTGGTTTGGTAGTCTGAAAAGCAACTCCAAATTCACATGCCGAGCAGAGCAACATCAACACCAGGTACATAGTACAAGGACAACGTGACAACCTCAACCAATCTCTCTCCTGCTCCTATCCTAGGCAACGAAATTAATGGTAAGCCACACATTCTTATTGTTACCAAACGAGAGTGCACGAGAATTAAGAAAATATGTTTCAAAAGTTAGTGATTAGTTATTGTCAAATCCCACATGTGGCATGCGCATCATAAAATTTCGTTAGATTTCTAACTTCGTTATATACTATGTGCTAGTGTGTAAAGTTGGACGAAATGTTAATTAAAGTGTTGCTTTGGGACAAAATTTGGTTTGGGGGTGTAACATGTATACTTTCGGAAGCTAAATGTATTTTGACCTAAAATTATTGCTTAAAGTTAATTCATAATAATGGCGCAGAAAGTGTGAAGATCATTTTGAAATCCAACAATAAGTATTAAATAGTAAGTAAATTACATTTTATGCACGAATTGATAAAATATACTCCCTCCGTCCCATCTGAATTAGGATTTTTTAGTTGGGCACCGGGATTAAGGAAAAAGCGTTAGTGGAGTAGGTGTTGTGTGTATGAAAAGTAAAGTAAGAGAGAGAAAGTGGAGTAGAAAATAATGAGTGGAAAGTTGTTGTGAGTGTGAATGTGGGTCCCATTAAATAAAACATTTCAATTTTTGGGTTGTCCTAATTCGAATGGGACACCCAAAATGAAATTTTGTCCTAATTCGAGTGGGACGGAGGGAGTACTATTGACTGTTATTTTGTAATATAGGTTGCATTAATCGTAATAAATAAAGAGGTGGTCTCTTTTGAGACAACCTAGATCCGACTCATAGAAGAAACGAGTCGACCCATGACCCGTGTATAACATTCTCCGCGATGCGTAGGATCCAAACTCATGCTCCACTCAAAATCTGCCACGTGGCAGCGACCCATTGGCCCAAAAAAACATTTTATTTTATTTTTTAATTTTTATATACTCCCTCCGTCCCATCTTAAACTTCAAAAAAAAAAAAAAAAGTGGGCACAAAAATTAAGATGAGAATCTTTATATTATAATATAGATAGTAGGGTATAGTGTTATGAGTATAGAAAGTGGGTAGGAGAGAAAAAGTGAGGTAGGGAATAGTTAGTGGATAATTATTGTGTGTATGACATGTAGGTCTCACTAAATAAAAAAAGTATAAATAACTTTGTTTTTTTGGATTTTGAAGTTTAAAATGGGACACCCAAAAATTAAATTTTTGAAGTTTATAATGGGACGGAGGGAGTATATATTTTTGACATTTTTTTTCGTTTGCCAAAAAAATAATACTTAGTAAAACTAAATGTAACAACTGTGTTACTTATAAAGTAACATTGTTTATAGATAAACGTAACACCAGTTTTACAAAAAAAAATAGCTCATGTTACTCATCTTTCAACTATAATACTAACTATAAATACGTGTAACACTAACAATAACTAAATATAATTATCATTATACTGAAATGTAATAGTGTTTTTCCAGAATATTTTTTTTATTTTTTAGTATTTTGATTTTATTTTTTGAAAAAAAAGTAACATTTGAAAATAACAACTTATATACATGAATGTAATTATTTGTACAAGTAAATGTAACACTTTAGTAGATGAAATTATAACAGATTTCTATAGATAATGTAATACTTTTACATGTATCATTATAAATTGAACCAATTGTAACTTATTATTTAAAAACATATGGATATTCTATTATACAAGTAAACGTAACTGTTTTACAATGTTATTATACAAGTAAAATGTAACATTCGTTTATAAAAATTGTTACTTTCTTATTTTTACAATGTTGCTAACACAAGTGTTTTTAGTTCTAAAGTGTAAATGGTTGAATTATTACTTTTCTATACATATGTGTTACAATTATGTATAAACACTGTTACATATAAGTAACACGTTCGTTACATTTTAGTTATAATAAGTATTACTTTTGGCAAATGACGAAAACATAAAAAAAAAAAAACACTATCACTTTTCTGTATATATGTATTAATTTTATGGATACAAACTGTTACATATAAGTAACACGTTTGTTACCTTTAGTTATAGTAACTATTACTTTTTGGCAAACCAAAAACAAAAAAGAAAAAAAATGACAGTGGATCGTGGGTCCGGGTCATGAGTCAAAAATGACCCGTTTCTACTATGAGACGGGTCATGGTGCTCTCGTACGAGTTTTTGTCATAAATAAATAAAGAAGTAAGTTACAAAGTTTGGTTCTTCGCCCTAATGATGGGTGCTTCTTTAACAACAGAGCATAAGACAAAGGTGTTTTTGTTATTTTAACCTCTCCGTATAAAAAATCTTAGGATGAACGGACTAATGATTTTTATTTATTTATTTAATTTTATTTTTTGTGTATAAAAAAGTTTTCATATTTTTTTATTTTACTTTTTTGGTCCCAAAATAAATTTAAGTTTATTTAATTATTCTAATAAATTACAAAACTTGTTAATTATTGATATTTTGTTTGAATACTATCAATAAAAAATTTAAATATTCATTAGAATCATTAAATGAAATTAATATTATTGCTCAATTCCTTCTTAGTACAAAAAGGCGATACTGTTGGGATTTTGACTCAAATTCTAATCCAAATTGGATTGTGAAAATCATGCGTAGGAATTAATTTCCTAATTAGACAAAAAGTGAGAAGATTTTTTCCTAATGCAAGTAGGAGGGGAATTTGTGAGTCCTTATTGGTGTAGGACAAGGATTCCTTATTGTACTTGGAAAGAGTTTTATTTGAAGCCTTTATAAAGGGTGTGAGGGCTATTATTTTGTGTGTGCCTTGGTGGTGCCAAGAGGGGCTTCCCTTAGGGGAGAGTGTGAGGAAAAAGGGATTAGTGGGTGTACCTCCCCTATACAAACAGGCTTCACCAATGTGGGTTTTTTTTTAGGGTTCTTTGTGTGTGTATTTTCAAGAATGTTGAAAAGGAGAGATACCTCCATTCTTGTAATACCAACTAGCGGGTAACCCGTGCTCTGCACGGGAAACCAATACTATGTCTTAAAAAATATTTTAACTAAAGTTAACTAATATAGTAATAATCATTTTAACTAATACTATTAATAATAAAAATTAATCTATATAATTACTATTATTATAATAACTATTATAATTAATTAATACCATTGATAGTAATAGTTAATATATATATTAATAGCAATGATTAGTCTATATAATAATAATTATTAATATAATTATTATAATAAAATAATATTATTAATAGTAATAGTTAATTGATATAGTAACTATTATGATTAATTAATATTAAAAATTAATAATCTAACTTATATAATAACTATTATAATTAACTAATACTAATAATAGTAATAGTTAATGTATGTAGCTTATTATAGATAACCAATACTATTAATAGTAAAAAATAACTTATAAAGTAACTATTATGGTTAACTAATACTATTAATAGTAATAATTAACTATATAGTAACTATTATAGTTAACTAATACTATTAATAGTAATAGTTAACTAATATAGTAACTATTATAGTTAACTAATACTATTAATAGTAATATTTAACTTGTATTGTAACTAATATTGTTAACTAATACTATTAATAGTAATAGTTAACTAATATAGTTAACTATAATAGTAACTATTACTAATAAGATTAATAGTTAACTATAATGGTTAACTATTATAGCTAACTATTACTAATAATAGTAATAGTTACTATAATAGTTAACTATTATAGTTACCCTTTTTAGTAACTATTATTATTAGCTAATAGTATTAGCTAATGAAAAGAAAATGAAAAGTCACTTATTAATTAGTATGTTGTTGATGTGGCTTCTCCAAATGCAAGCTTTCTCCATTATTTGTCCACATGTCAATACCATAGCTCTTTTGGCCAACTTTAATATATATATATATATATATATATATTTGAGATAGTAGTGAGTCTTTGCGAGTTTCTTGAAGAAAACTCGTCATCTTGTAATTCCATGATATTATAGTGAAAAGTTGATCGGTGTGGACGTAGCTCATTGATGTTGGGGTGAACCACGTTAAATCATGTGTCTTGTTCTTGTTTTGTGTGTGTGGTTTTTTTGTTATCTCTTATTGCGATTTCTCTTATTGGTGAGCGATCCCAACAGATACTTATTTTGAAACGGAAGAAGTATAATTTAAGTGTCGATGATGTTTGCGCCTTCATATTTGTAAGGCTCATAAACCACCATTTCAAATTCATAAGCAGATAAATTCAGATGTAATTTCAATCACTAAATTAATAAATTTCCACCGATTAAACACAAAACCTCATCCTCAGAAAAGTCAAACCGCACTAGCTAGGTTAACTCAAGTTCAAGACACGAGTTATGATTTGTTTTTTTTTCGCCAAAGTCAAGTTATGATTTGTGTTTGTAGGGACTCATTAGCAAACAAATCTGTAACACTGTATTAAATTTCCATGGTCATCATAGGGGAAACAAACAAACAAATACTTCATCCGTCTCAAAATAGATGTCGTTTTAGAGTGTTTCACACATTAAAAAATGTCATTAATGCATGTGAAGAAGTCCCAAATACCCTTAAAATAATTCAACTACCGGGGTAATTATATGGTTTGGTAAGAGATAGTTCACTATCATTATTAAAAGTATAATTGGTATAAAGCAATAAAAAAACTTTAAAAATAGTGAAACGACAAGTATTTTGAGACAAAAATCACTCTCTCTGTTTCATAATACATGACGTTTTAGGAGTAATTTTTTGTTCCAAAATATTTGACGTTTTACTATTACCAAGAAAGAATTACTCTAGTTTACCTATTATACCCTTATTCATTAATTGTGAACTATTTCTTGTATAAGCATTTAAATGCCTAGGTAATTGGATACTTTTAGGGGCACATATGTCTTTTTAATATGTATTAATTGCATTTCTTAATATGTGTGAAGAAGTTTAAAACGACACGTATTATGAAACGGAGGGAGTACCTCCCAAAACGACGTTTATTTTGTGAAGGAGGGAGTAAAAAGTTATGGTTGGGATTGAGATTGGAGGGTATGGACATTTAAAGCATTTATTCCATATTTACTTTTCAAAAATAATTAGTGCCATTACAGGCATTAAATATGTTCAGCAAGTTGGTCTAATAAAATGAAAAAATAATTCTTGAAAGAAACCCTAGAAATATTTCGCAATCAAACTACATTAAAATGAAATAAATCCATGATAAGGTTGGTAGGTTCGCTAACCACTAGATCCATCCTCATATAGAAATCAAACAATCAACTTACTTTTCTCTCCCACTCATTCTCTGAATACTTATTTTTATACTCACAACACCAATCAACTTACTTTTCTCTCTCACTCATTCTCTCTCCTACTTTACTTTTATATTCACAACATTTACATCACTTCCACCATTTCTTAATATCCGTGTAAATGAGATGGTGAACATATACTCTGGGAGTATATGGAAGTGAACGATTTAAACATCTAATTAAACATGCCATTGCTCTTTAGTAATTGCATTTCCTCATTTATGTTTCAATTTTTATTTTATTTTTGTGTCAAACAAAAAATTGAAACAAAAATGAGGAAATGCAATTAGACCCCTGCTTTTTTGTGAGTTTTAAATTTACATCCTTAACTTACTTCAGGAAACACCCCTTCCAAAAGTATTGGATTTTTAGACACAAAACCTCAAGCTTTATTTCACTATGGATATTTTGGAAAGGTGAAAATGCACCAATATGCCTTACCTTAACATCATTAAGTTATCCTTTGGAACTGCGATATTGTTATTGTGATAATCTCGTGTCTAACTTTTTGCATGAAAATATGATCAATTATCATTACAAATGGTCTCGAACTTGAGCCGATTGAAAATATAAAAACAATTGGTAAGAAGAGCTTTTACCACTCTTATATCATACTCAATTTGAGTATGGATTAGTCGACATACAAAGATTGATCGGAACTAAGACTGGTAGGAAAAAAATAACTTATTATAATTATCATAATCGTCTCACCTCTCCTAAATCACGAGAGGCTTATTTGATTGCGATTGGTTGGTTGTTACAAACACACAGTGGAAAGTTAATGGATGTTATTTTACCACGTCACCACCGTAACGTGATTTGACAGTCTCATTCGATAACTTCAATAAACAAACGCTCATTTTGATACGGATTTTTATTACTGCTCGACCTGCCCCTAAACAAAATTCGTGTCTCCATTAAAAAAATTAGCAAGGCTATAATCTTATAGAAACTCAAGAAAATAACATTTCGGTCACACAAACATGTTCATCATATTGCTGTCACATGCCTTCAAACAACCAAAGTTGTTGTAATAAGGGATGAGTAACTGAAAAACTATAAAGCAATGCTCTTTAAAGCAGATGAAACTCCTTTTTAAAAAAAAAAACTTTAAACCACTGTACTATAAAACAGATGATTTTTTTTTTTTTAAGAAATAAAACCGATGAAATCGAATAAGTTCACATGTGAAAAGGCGAAATTAGAATTGTTATAAACCACAAGGGGTGATAGTGAAAGCTCATATTGATTAGAGAGAGATGTGTTGGCTAAGTGGGGAGAAGTAATTAATTTAGTGACTAAAAATGGTACTAATAATCTCTCGAAAAAAAAAATAACAATAAAAGAAAGAGAAATGTTTGTCGTGATCAACAATGTCGTAATCAGGAGCTTTCATGGCGGATCGTGCCAGTTAATTTTTATTTTTTTTGAAGTCTTTACCTCTCTCTCTCTCTCCTCCCTCCTGCGCTCTTCTCTCTCATCTGTTCAGTATCTTCAAAGAAAAATGCACGAACTCCGACGACTTCTAAACCGTCTTCAAATCCAAATCTCTGAATCCCTTCTTCTCTAGCCTTCTCTGCTCTGCATTCTCTCTCTGTTGCTTAACTACACTTCAATGGCGGTCAATTCCGGCGAAGAGGTACGGCATCCTCTTCCCGCAATTTTACTTCATTTTTTTGCGGATTTAATCGTGCGGTTTTTGTGATTTTCGAATCTAACCTGCATTTTCACTGTTTTTTTTTTTAATTGATTCGTCTAATTTTATTTCACGGTACTAATTTGAATCGGTGATTTGCATTTTGCTTGCCTGCATTTTGTTGGAAAATGTGCATTTGATGTAGTATTGTGTAATTGTTGATGTTTAGGAGACTGGAAAATGTATCGGCGCAGTTACTCATCCACTATTCAGTTTCACTTTGATTTAGTAAGTTTTGATTAATGTAGCACGGCCGATTCGGGGATTGGACATCGGAGCAATGTAGGTTCCAGTATTGGTAGGGGGCTCCGGCGGCTCCGCTAATTAGAAACTATATCAGTTGAAAATTTGGTTAACAGATAAGAGGGCAGTGAATTGGGTTCTCTTATAATAATTCTACATTTTCTAGGAAAAAATCTTTGGACCTGGTAAATTGATTGATTTCTATGTAACACCAATCAGCTTCAAGGTCAATCTTCATCTTGTATGACCCTGTATATTTTTCGTTTTTTTTTTTTTTTTTTTTTTTTTGTGTGTGTGTGTGTGTATGTGTGTGTGTTGGTAGTGCAGCACTTTGACTTAAATATGCATTAGAAAGTTTCATATCAACGATTAGGTAATTTTACTTATAATCCTGGCATCTAGGTCAACTCTGCAATTAGCTCAGTGCGTCTACATAATGCTGATCATGTAAGGCTTGAAGACTGATGAGTAAAAAGTTTTGTTTTGATGTAAGTATAAGCATTGACCAAATTCAAATATGGATATCTTCTTTGGCCAAGGTTCACTGACTTCATCTGCTTGATTTTGTGTACATGAAGGACTATTTATCTATCCTCTCATACCTGAGGTATAAACTGATGATTAAGCTTTCATGTGCTAGTTTAATCCATGTACAATGTAGTCACTGCCTGTTTTCCTTCATGACCAGTGTTTCCAAAATAAGAAATAAGAAAATTAGTTTTTTTTCTTTTGTCCAAAAAAAAAAGTGCAAAAAAATAAAATAAAGTCAATTACCATCATACTTTTACTCATACTATTGAAGTTTTTATCTTTTACTTTTTGTGTTCCAACTGTGGGCCTTTGTCATTCATTATGCTATGTGCCCCAAATTTTGGACTTATTAGAATTGAGCGTGGATAGAGTTCATACTTTGAGTTGAAGTTCTTAAATTATACTTACATGTATGTAGGCATGGAACTTAAAAGTTTTGATAGTTCATTTTGCTTTTTCGTTATTCTTTCTTTATTATTTAGCAATATGACAAGATAACATGATCTCCATTTTTGCAGGAATATGATGCGTACAGTGTTGTAGTTTTGCCTGATGAAGGCACTGCTGGACCCCAATATGAACCACAGTCAGCTTTCTTAAGCCCCGTAGAGACTGCAACACCACTAAAAACTCAGCTGTCAGTAGACACCCAATTGAACAACCAAAATTACATCAACCTTGCAATGGAAAAGGCAGTTGCCTATTCCTCATGCATTCTGGACGTAGATATTGAAAAGGGAAAGTCAGAGACAGCCAGAAGCAACGACGAGTCTGCCGGTGATTTGAAGAATGAGGATCCAGCATTGGTAAGTTGACAACATTCCCCCTGCGTTTATTTGCATTTGTATTATAATTTTATGAGCATTTTAACTGGCTAGATCTTTGGGATGCACCAAAAATACAAACTGAGGATGCATGCTGACTGTGTTGTTGGATTTTTAAATCTTTGTTGCAGAGAGATTTTGTGTTTGTTTGATATAATCTTAGAAATCTGGGAATTTTGGATAATTATAAGTATTATTCGTAATAGCCCTTGAGAATTATGTTTCTACAATTCCAAAGATCAATATCGGTGAAGCGACATGGGAGAATCGGGGCCATGTTCCGTCCACCTCAGAAGGGTGCCCTTTTGGTTTCATCTCCGAAACGGTAAGAGGTTCACTGTAGTTTTACAGTATATATCCCTTATGATGGAACAATTTTCTAACCTTTGCTAATAGGAGTCCCTTTTTCTAAGATTTACATTCTCAACTATTAGTCCTAAATGAAGGTAGACCATTGATTCTTGTTCCAGTTGCATGTTAGAGGCTGGGTAAAAAGGTGGAGATACTGCTTTCGGTGGAAATATTGGTTATTTGCTATTACATGATGTGTTTGGATGCTAGAGGTTGGGTAAAAAGGACGTGATACTGCTTTCAGTGGAAATATTGGGTATTTACAATTATGTGGTGTGCTTGGACGGAGTGTAAATCCAGGATCTTTAGGATTACTCCTTATTCTTTTATATCTTCATGGCTTCTCTTTGGGTATCAGTGAAGTGAGCATTTTATGGGGTCCCTGTTTCTAACATCAAGATGGACTCGACTGTGATTAGTTTTTGTTTTAGGTTATTTCCTTCGTATTTCTTTTTGTTGTGATGGACGTCATCTATCTTCTTCATATTCCTCTCCTTTTGATCTGTAACAATTATATTTCTCATCAAATAATTTTTTTAAAGAAAAAAGAAAAAAAAAGGAACATCCAGTATTTATCTGTCTCGTCAGCACGGCATCTAATGTTCCCTTGGTCACCTTTAAAGCCCTATGAGCAGTGTTTCTGTTCTTGATTGTCGTAGGCTTACATAATTCGTACTCTGCCATCCATAAGAGGATGATATGATCCATTCTGCAACTAAATTGGTTTCAGTAACCCTATTTATCATTTCCTTCGGTGCAGCAGGCTGTATCCTGTGTTTCAATATCTTATTTTCTTTGCTTAATCACTTTAATGCGATATCTGATTATTTCAGAAGATCTAGCATCCAAATGACGGTTTTTTGTTGCCAGATATGTTTCTTAATCTTTGGATCTGTCTCCCTTGGTTTTTACCATTAGCTAGCTGCTCCACAGTCAGTGAAAGTCTTGCATGGATTTTGAGAGCATATAACCTATGGAGTTAGCAGAATCAATTCTAAACAGCATGTAGCTTTTCTAGTCAAATGAAAGTTTTTTTTCTAAAGTAAATAGTGTATGAAATTTCATTCATCCAACCTTCCTCTCTTCATTTTATGTTGGTTCGAGACCTTAACTACTCAACTCAACCATAGTCCCGACCGCTTCCAGTCAGCTACATCAGTCTTTTGATTCATGTGTTTTACACTGGCGGTGAGGCTACCTAACAAACCCTCCTCCTTTGTTCAGGGCTTGGTACCTGCTGGCTATGCAGGGGTATGGCTAAGCTTGACATGGGAGGAGATAGTTGTAGAACAACTCTACCATTACCGTTTATTAAGATCATTACGAAAAGAAGAACCTCCCATGTCCTTTGTGCCAATCATTAATGATTCATATCTTACTCTAATAATTTGGGAATATTACAGATGAAATCATAACTCGGAAAATGTGTAGGAAATTTAGAAAGATTACGGTTAACCCAAGATCCTACGAACATAAGATGATAATGGTCCGATAATTTTTAATGATTTGAATAATTTTTTAAGACATTGTACAGACTATTTCCTCAAGGAAAGGAACCTTCTAATAATGATGTAAAGAGATGTTGCAGCGGAATAACAATAAAATAAAAGGATAACAATTAACCGAATCAACGAATTAATTGACCCAATTCGAATCCACGAATTAGGGTTTGGCAAGAACAACAACGATAAAAATGAAGCTCTTGAAGAAACGAAGGAATCCACCTTCCGAAGGAATCCACCTTCAACAAACCAATTAAGGTTCAAGGGATTAAACCCACAAAGGTGCAAGAAGCAAACTTTAATAAAATATCAAACTCACAATGTGTTCAAACAATGAAAGAAAAAGAGTATTTAAAGGCTAGACATAATTAAAACCCTAATCTGAAAAGGACTCATAAAACAATACCAAAAATACCCAAATAATAAACCAAAAAGGAGTTCTGAAAATAATTAATTTCCTGGACGGATTGCCGAGCACGGTCGTGCCCTTAATGAGGCACGGTCGTGCCCTTAATGAGGCACGGTCGTGCAGATTCGTTCGAACACTTCATAGTTCCTGGAGATTGAAGGTCCGGGCGGGTCATCAAAATGGTCCGGTCGGATCCGGCATGGTCCGGCTGGGTCTTCTTCTTGATCCGGGCGCACTTGTACTCCTGTGCTGATTCCGTTTCGTCCTTGTGGTACATCAAATAATGTAATCAGGGGACTAATAAAAGAATCCAGAGGAATTTTCTTTTGAAAAGTGCAAATTTTTGGAACAAATTTGGTTGATCTAATGTCACATCAATCGGTCATACTTTCCCTAATGGACGTGACCATCAGGACTCGAAAGCTTGTGGACTCTGGCTTTTAAACAAGAAAATTAAAGGCATACACTTGTAATTATTCTCCATGTTCGCTGAGTATTTGTTGATTATTTCAATGCTTCTGTACTCTTCAATCTCTTGATATGTATAACTTGAGTCTAATATCTGATTAGCATTTGCAGAAATTACTGCAGAAGCAGGTCAGCTTTGAAATGGGGGAAAAATACATGCAACTGTTGATGAACCACAGCCTGGTGTTGCCCAAGTTCACTACTAGAGGTATATAACTCCTAAATTTTGCATACAGTTCCCTGAACTATATCCTTATCCATGGAGTTAGTCGACACTTCTTACATTACTGCTGAATTTGAAAATTTTCCACTTTTCCTAGATGTGAGTGTTGAGATGTCAGCATACCCAAAATCTTTTCAGACAGTTGTAACTTCAGTTAGTTACAAATGGTGCTGTTATGGAAAAAGAGTGGCTCAGAGAGGATATGACAACTATTTGTTGATAAAAGTGGATTTGCTTTTGTTAAGTGGCACACTCGCTGAGAGAGAGAGAGAGAGAAACCGAAGTTGTCTGCATTTAAGTGTTATAGTGGAAAAATAATATTGTAGTAGTTGGAAAAAAAAATATTCCACCAAAGCCAAGCCGTTGAGTTACTTTTGCCCTTTGGACAAAATATGTCAGTAATATATTCTGTAGCGATAAAAACTTCAACAAGCAATTCAACCATCTTGGTTTTAACAATATTGACATAGCGTTATTAGTAAAGCTTGTCATTTCGTGATTTGGTAGGGTAAGCAATAAAATTGGGGTAAACAAGAAACATTAACTGGAACCGTTGATATTTCAATAAGAGACACTCATTTCGGGACAAGATAACAGGAAAATGTGATTCTCATCTAGTTACAGAACGACAGTTGTATTGAAAGTATGAAAACCTACTCCCTCCATCCCAAAATGGCTTCTGATTCTTCTTCTTCTTCTTTTTTTTTTTTATAAAGAAAGTAGCACATATACATGAATACCCTTTATGCATTATGTAATTGAAAGTGTAAATTAGGACATGATAATTGGTATTGATAACTTCCCTAGAAATGGACACTCATTTTGGGACCAAGTGTGTGTGTGTGTGTGTGTGTGTGTGAAAATATGTACGAATTTTGGTATATGATTTGACCTCTTTTGCTTCCTTTATGAGGTGCTAACATGCATGTCAGTTTTCCACACTCATTTCAAGTACCTCTCAGGCTACTTTGCTTCTACCACCTAATGCATGCAAATAATTGTTTTTTCATGAATTGACAAAGTCACCCCTCTGTTTTGACAGATAAGCCTGCAGCTGAGAGAGTTCTTGATGGGCCTAATAACAGATCGAGGAAATTTAAGCGCTCTGCTTCCTTCAACTCGTCCTTTAATTCAAGAAAAGTTGTTCTCCTGTTCTCAGTCATGTAAGCTCAATACCCATCATTCTCTTTTTAAGTTCCATTTAAGGTTTTTTAACCTGTTGCAGTAATATGTAAAAAGGTTGAGTTGTGTCGAGTGAAATTAGCTTTCGTCCCAGGCTAAAATTATGTTATTCAAAGAAACATTAGAAATTCTCTTTATCTGCATAGTAATCTTCTAGATTAAGTAACGCCCCCATAATCAGACTTCTAAGATATTGCCATTTCACTCTCAGCATCTTATCATTATTATGTACACGTAAGACCTGAAAGCTTTTGGTGAAAGCATCATATGACATGGTGTTGGTACAAGTGAATGCTGCCGGGGATGCAACCAACTAATTTCCTTATGCGTTGAATTACTCCCTCTGTCCCTAATTGAATGTCCATTTTCAAGAAGATTTTGTCCTAAAATGAATGCCTTTTTTTTGGAAAATAAAAAAATCTACTCTAGATAGTGGAATAACAAGATATTTATGAATCTTTGTCATAAATATCTCTAGTCTCTTTATACTAGCAAAACTAAATGTTTGGATAGTGGATAAGAAGATATTTTTGAATCTTTGTCATTTAATTGTATAAAAAGTAGAGATCTTTAGAATGTCCCACGAAATAAAATTTGGACATTCATTTAGGGACGGAGGGAGTATGTGCCGATAATCCTAACCGGAATTCCCTCCAACCTGTAGAGAAGACTCAAAATTTCTTTGTTGCAGGCACAGTTAGTTATTTTCAGAGCGTCTAACAAGTTGTGTTTCCTTCTCAGGTCAATTATGGGGACACTGATATTGATTTGCTTGACACTGAGAGTGAGGCAGATAAGTGATGGGTCGGTCGCCCATGCTTGAAAAAGCTTATTATGTTTCCTTGCTTCAGCTTGCTTAGTCTTTTCCAGAAGAGTCTCTCCCCTATGGATTTTAGGTTCATGTTTTATTGTTTTCTTCTCTTTCTTACCCCTCTTGTATATATAAATTGAGAAGCACACCTCACCTATTTCATTTGACTCAACCCTTTGATTTCCTGCAAGAATTAGATATGACCGATCCCCTTCTAACATCCGTGCGTGCTAAACTACAATAGGATGCAACGACTTTTTTCTGCTGTTTGTTTGAGAGTTTCCGAGAGTGGTATAAAAAAATGGCATAACAGAGGTAGGAGAAACAAAAAACAAAAAAAATCTACTCTGTCCACCTTAGTTCCATGAAGAAAACACTACATCACTGACAAATCTGTTTTTGTCATCTTACATTTAAATTTTCAGCCTGAATAAATTTCTACTGCAAATTTGGTTATGCAGTATGGAAAATACATCTTCCTATGACAAGCCTTTGGTATAAGATGAAAAAAATCAACAAAAAGACCATAATGAGTACAGTACACAATAATAAAACAAAAAATCTACCCTGTCCACCTTAGTTCCCTGAAGAAAACACTATTAGCTTCCTATTATATTACCTCTGCCTCAAAACATACGTCCCTTTTTTTTTTTCATTTGAACAAATATGGAAATTCATTTTAGGGCGGAGAGGTAATTGTAGTAAACTGGAAAAATACCCGTGCCAAGTATATTCGGAGAGAGGACATCAAAACATCCCAACATATATACGAAAAATATTGGTTTTCCAAAATCATTAGGTGCAAAAGCACTAGCTGCTTTCACCCGTCTCGTGTTTTGCCAAACTGTATAATCTCTAGCACGCACAGCCTCCACCTTGCTGCTCTGACATGGAGGCGTTAATGGTAGGTTTTAAGTTGACATCAACCATATCTTCCTGCTTTGTGGAAGAAAGTGTCTCCATCCCCGGCAAGGCTGCAGCAATCTTCCTAAATAAAGGCTGCAGTTTTACATTGTAAAACAATAATATTAGCACTTTTCATGAAGCATTTGCATCTGAAGATAGAATCATATGCCGTCCCTCTCCCTCCCAAAATGATCTTCCTATTTTTTTTATTGTTACTATGAATGAATTTTGAGCAATAATTATAGGTTGATTTAGTTATAATAATAAAAACCTAAAACTTGTAACTGATATACCATCAGCACAATTGTCGATAATACGGTTTAGATTTTCATTAGTATAATTAAATCAACCTAAAATTATTTCTCAAAGTTCATTTGTTGTAACAACGAAAAAGTGAGAAGATTATTTTGGGACGGAGGGAGTATTACTTACTCCAGATCATCATCACAAACTATGATGATAATAAACAGATCATTCAAGCCAAATCATTAAAAATTTGAGCAAACTGCACCTTGATATTGAATCCAGCTTTAGCACTGGTCTCTATAAACATCACTCCAAACTCACGAGCTTTGCTATCTCCTTCTTCAATCGAAACTTGCCTGTATATTCATCAGAATATTAAACTTAATAAAAACAAAAATCTCGTGCCAGGACAGTTTTAAGAAACAAAGAGAGTATAGTGTTGATATAACAACACAGACATGATGCTTGTGCACTAGAATGCACAAAGAGCATACTTTGCCAAAAATATGAGTCAATCAACAATCAAAGAAAAGCCCACCTTTTGTCAACAAGATCAGTTTTGTTCCCAACAAGGACTATAATAACATCGCTACCTCTCTCGGTCCGTACTTCTTCTATCCACTTTGAAGTATTCAAAAATGACTGTCGATCTGCAAGATGGCAAGGTAGCATTTGACAAGTGTGCAAAGGAAAGGCAGGAAATAATAGAAGACATATTTCAAGTTTGAGAAGTTGCAAAAAGAAGTTATTTACGATGCCGTTAAGATGAAAATCAGTTAACAGGGTTGCACCATGAGAAGATCTAAATACCCACGATTTCATGAACAAAATATTTACTGCTGAAATCAAGTGTCTCCTTTAAGTGTGTACCAGTGAATTCACTCAATAAGAAAGAGAGGAAATGCAGAATTGTGCGCTAGCTCTGCTGTGTTTTTTTTTTTTTTTTTTGGCCATCAGTGTTTACCTCGTTAAATAATTATCTATCGATATTTTCTGCAGCTACTAGAAATTAAAACTCATCAAGCTCCAAAATAGCCTAAAAGCACCCACTATGCCAAAAAAAAAAAAAAAAATTAAGTGATGCAGACATTAGAAGTAAATCAGCGAGAATGTTAACAGAATTTTGTAAGAGTATATTATATGTCCAAGAGTTAAGCTGCTACTCACTGGCAACATCGTAGACAATCACTGCAACAGATGAATCTCTAATATAGCTTGGAATGAGACTCCTAAATCTCTCTTGCCCAGCAGTATCCCTGTGATGTTACAATTTAAAAAATAAAAATAAAAATGAGATATGATAATTACCCATATTTCACGAGAAACAAGATAATTCAGAAGCCCAAGATATACCAGAACCACAGAAAACATTATGGGTGTAATCATCTTAGTATACATTGCATGTGAATTACTTAAACAAGAAGAAGTCAAGAATTAGCATAGCATTACAAATGAAATACTGCAACTCAAGTTAACTGTGTAACAAAACATGAGTACCAAATCTCTTGTTCACAGCAAATTTGTTTTCAATTTTCATTAGGGCCTATTCTGCTTCACGGATCTGGTCACTTCAGATGATAATCATCGCAAGCGAATGGCATATATGAAAGAAAACAAGATGCAAAGGAAAACCTACCAAAGCTGCAACCGAACTGTTCTATCTTCAAGATACATTGTTTTTGACAAGAAGTCAATGCCAATAGTGGCCTGCAATTCATTATGAAAACAGATAAGTCTCTCCACAGATTGAATTTAAAAATAAATAAAAAAATTGTCACTAATAAGTAACTGCAAGGACAAAAATCTATGCATTGTGCAAAACGCCAGCTGAAAATGTATCAAACACAAAATTACAAGCAAGGCAATATAAATGCAGTCCAGTGTATCCTCTTTGCAACCAACTCTTGTATCTCCATTATTAATTAATTGCTCAAGTACAAAACTAGCATTTATCCTTATTTTGAATTATCTTATGGTAGCCAGAAACCATAAGATCTTGTTCTCCAAAGCAAATCTTTATTAATATAAATAATACTCCCTCTGTCCCAGAATGATAGTCTCTCTATTTTCATGGGTTTTACGAAAGAACTTTGAGTAATAATTAAGGCAGCTTTTAATTATTCTAATGAAATTTTTGAAATTGTTCTTGATACACCATTATAAATACTATTAATATCAATTTTTAGATTCACATTAACATAATTATAAGTAGCATTTATAACTGCTCAAAGTTCCCTCGTAGTAACAACGAAAAAAGGTGGACTATCTTTCTGGGACGGAGGGAGTAAATAATACTACCTTTGTCCCACATTGAATGTCTGAATTTGCTCTTGATCAGCAAATTTAAAAAAGCATTGTTCTGGACATATGTTCTTGATGGTATTTTAAGGGAAATGCATGTAATGGTTAGAACACAAAGCTCACTTAAACGACTTTTATTCATAATTTGATGGGAAATGCATGTAACAACATTATCTTTGGAAACAAATAAATTTACGGGAGACCCTATTTCAATCAAGACCTGATGTGTTCCTTTGAAACAGTATTCTATTCATAATTTTTCCATTCGAGGAAAAATCAAATCAAATAAAACATCATCTTTAAACTTGTGACAATTATCCAATTCCAGCTTCACAGAATCGAACCGTACAAATTTTCACATTCTTAAAAGATTGTCAACAATTTGAGCTGATTGTAACAATCATCTGATAACATCATAAGGAAAAACAGAATCCCCCCACACAATCAATCAATTGGAGCATTACAACCATGATCCCTAATGAAACACCTATAATTTTGATCAAAGCATATCATCTATTCAAATATAGAGATCAAAACTTGATGAGATGATAATCAATAACAAGAAAAAGGAATTAAGGGGGATCGGTTGAGATTACCTGATAGGTGGTATCAAATTTGTCATACATAAAACGAGTAATGATGCTGGTTTTGCCGACTGATTGATCGCCTAAAAACACCAATTTGTATTTGGCCAGAGGAGAGACCACCGCCATTTTTTTTGTTGTGAAATTGAATCAAGGAATGAATGAATGTGTCGGTGAGTTCTCCCACCACCCCCTCAGCTCCGATTAGATCTGAGAAAGAAATGAAGAAATTTGTTTGCGTGAAATGAGAAAACAGAGAATTTCGGAAGGAGAGAGGGAGAGAGAAACTCAAAATGTAGGAGGGAGAGAGAGAGAGAGAGGAGGGTGTTGATTTTTCAATCAAAGTTTTATATTTATAGTTGCAGAAGAAACCGCCAACCTTACGACGAAGACGGCAATAAGACTTTTCTTTTATGTGCGCTCCTTTCGTGCGAGCCACCTTTGCCTTCACATCACTTTTCATAACCTTTTATCCTATTTTATTGTTGAGCGAACAAGGGGATTCGTCTCATCTAGGGGCGTAAATGGTAATAGTGCTTTTGCAAAATGTAATTATCATTTATACTAAAATGTAATAGTACTTTTGCAAAATGTAAAATATTGTGTATTTTGATTTAATTTTTTGAAAGAAAGTAACATTTGAAAAGTAACAACTCATATACATGAATGTAATTGTTTGTACAAGTAAATGTAACACTTTAATAAAAAAATTATAACATATTTCTATAAATAATGTAATACTTTTACATGTAATACTAATCAAGTGTTTTTAGCTCTAAAAATGTAAATGGTTGAATTATTACTTTTTCTATACATATGTGTTACAATTATGTATAAACATTATAAGTAACATGTTCGTTACATTTTAGTTGTAATAAGTATTACTTTTGGCAAACGAAGAAAACATAAAAAAAAATACTATTACTTTTTTTGTATATATGTATTACTTTTATGTATACAAACTATTACATTTAGTTATAGACTTATAGTAACTATTACTTTTGACAAAAAAAAAAAAAAAAAAAAAAATATATATATATATATATATACCTATGAGAGACTGCCACGTGGCAGGGTCGCCCCCTGGGTCATGGAGCCGGTTCGTGGGTCAGGTCGGGCGGTTCAAAAAAACCCGTCTCATGGATGAGACGGGTCTTCCATGTTCGCATGGAAGTTTTTGTCTTTATTGTTGGGGCAATACCTGATAAATTTTTGTATTACAAATTTATTCCCGATAAATTCCTAGTTTCTCACTACATATTTTATTATTCAGGTTGTATTAGCAATTGTACTGCATCACATAACATATCACATTTAATATAATATTGCATGGAATGGAAGCGGACCAAAGACCGGCGGCCGGCGACCAGTGGTGGTGGCAGGACGCAGTAGTATTGATGCAGTATCATATATTTTTAATACTACATATTGAATGCAGTATGATATATTACTGTATAGTAACATGAATCAAATCCTATAATAAAGTTTATAGATTATTTTGTGGTTTAGGCCCCAAATTCGACTTTAACAAAAAAAATTCTAAAATATTATTCTCATTTTGTTGGATACTTGATACAACTTTAATGAAAGATTTAAGAAATTTAAGTATGTCAATAAAATTTTGAAACTTATTATTTATAGACAATTACAAATATTATCAATAATTATGTTGATGTTGACCTAAGTTATTAGTTAAAAATCAATCAGATTGATTATGAAAAATAAAACGAGACTATCTATTCCCAGAAATAGAAAGAGTATATCAGTATATGTATACATTAGTGTCTCATTCGAGTAGGTTTTGGGAGAAAGGTTTTGGGCGAAACTAGTTTCTCCCTAAATTATAGAAAGTCCAATTTTTTTCTACTTGCAAGCATTTAGCGAATATTTAGGAATAATTTGAAAAACATGAATTTTTTATAATTTAGGGAGAAACTAGTTTCCCAAAATTTTGTGTTTATCTAAAACACTTGACGTGAACACTACATAAACTGATAAAAGTATTCAAGGGTCCGATATCATTGGAATTGATGTGCATAATGTTGACAGTACAATTGTCAGACGTTAAATAGGATTGAGAGGCTTAATCATTTTATTGTCACTCTCATCAACAATGATTGTTTTCACTAAGGAGATTGATATAAATTAGACCGTTTTCATCAACAACAAGTGAGATGATGGTAGGTACTTAATATAGCCAAATGTACCAAAGTTATTTTGGATCAAAATTTTAAAGGGTTAATTATAAATTAGGGCCTAACATTTCATATGAGGTCCCCAAACGGGGCCTGAAATTTTATTTTTAACGAATTAGGACCTGAATTAACGTTTTTTGCTCAAATAAGGGCTTTTTGACGATTACCAACCAAAAAATCCGTTAAGTTAACACGTGCGTTGCGTATGACTTTGAAGGAAGGTTTTTTTTTTTTATCATTTTACGTTCAAGGCTTGGTTAGATATCGATTAAGGATGGATGGGGCTTCATGACAATGAAATTGCAGAAAAGTTAAAGAGGTTTTCAACAAATTCCGTTAAGTTAACACGTGCCTTGTATATGAATTTTTATAGTCAATTCACGTTAAATTTGACCATACGAGGATATTTTCGCGCTTTATAGAACTAGCCCTAACGCGAAATGACAGAAAACCTCTCATTCAAAGTCATGGACAACATACATGTTAACTTAACGGATTTTTTGGATGGAAATCGTTAAAAATCCCTAACTTGGGCAAAAAAAATGTCAATTCATGCCCTAATTTGCTAAAAATAAAAAGTCAGACCCCGTTTGGGGACCTCATACGAGATGTTAGGCCCTAATTTGTAATTAACCCAATTTTAAATGAAAACAAGAAAAAAAAATCCATCCTAAGTGAGTATTAGAAATGAGAAAAAAAATTGAGCCTGAGCATTTTGTTACTCTGGGAGAGTGATCAACATATTTTCGTGTATACGTGCAAGTGCGCGAGGTGTGCAGCCTATATTAACTTGGCATTTTGTAGAGCTTACTGACACTATTTTAATCTCGACCATCCATCTTGCAAGTAGACACACCGACCCCAAATTCGAGTTTTTCCAACTAAAATTTAAGTTCCAAGTACAACTTTACTTGCATGCTCATCTTTCTCTTTACAGCAAATTCAGTGAGTCCAGTCCAATGCATCAAGATTCATCCTCACTTCAAACTTTTCCCCCATGTGCTCACTTGAGAAGAAAGGTAAGCCTGTTTCCTCTCTAGTTATGTCAAAACGACGTGCCACCTGGACAATACACAACTCAGTCAAGTGGCACACAGATGCCACCTAGGATACAGATAAAAGCAACTACTCCCTCCGTTCCAATTTAAATTTAAAAAAAAAAAAATGGGTTAGAACTTAGAATTAAGAAAAAAGTGATGTGTTATGAGTGTAGATAGTTTGGTAGGAGAGAGAAAGTATGGTAGGGAATAGTTAGTGGGTAATTATTGTGAGTATGACATGTAGGGCCCACAAATAAAGAAGTATAAAAAACTTCCCTTTCAAGTTTTGAAGTTTAAAATGGGACACCCAAAATGAAACGTTTTGAAGTTTAAAATGGGACTGAGGGAGTATTGGTTTTCAAAAAACAGGGGTGAAACTTCGCCCCTGCATCCGACCTTCCACCACTGCCACCTCTACGAGTACCACCACCGGAATTTCCAGCACCCTTAGACCTTCCACCACCACCACTGCTACGACCATTGTCCTTGTTATCATCAAGCCAATGTGACTTCCTAGCCTCACTGTCTTCAACAACACTCGTCTTTGACTCCTTGATCATGTTCTTCGTATGGAGGGATTTTCAGGATCACACACACACACACACACGATGTAGCAACTAGAAAAGAAAAACTTGGATCAATAAATCACAAATGGTATGGCCGCTATCAACTCAACTCTCCCCAGTGAGTGCAAAATACAAACAATTCAAACACGGACCGATGGACACATATAGTGTGTTTTTCGTCTCTTCATTTCTACCAGGGAGGTCGTGATTCAGGTAACTTTACAAATTCGATGCAAGAATATTTAGTATTTCTTCCTATATCTCAGATCCATATGGTCCTCCCGACTACAAAAGGGTTAGAACAGGTTAAAACCAAATCAGTATTGTACTTGAAGGGGGGTCAAAATCAAATGTAGTCCCCCGTTGACTGTTGAGACGACCCATAGCTTATGCTTCCTTCTTCTTAGCACGGTATGGGTACTTTTGGTATATTGAAATGCTAATCACTACGAGTGGCAGCGACAGGAGGCAGAATATTGATGGTGGTTTCCCGTCAAAGAGGAATTGCAACATGGCTGTGACAAGGAGTGCAGACACAATCACGAATCCCTGCGTCCAATAAATAAGAGGAAATATTAATACTACCTCCCGTCCCAAAATGATCTTCCCACTTTTTTCGTTGTTACTACAAATGACTTTGAGTGACAATTTTTGATTAATTTAATCATCCTAATGAAATCTAAAACTTGTTATTGATAGTATTGTTGATGGTGTAACAAAAACAAGTTTTGCATTTTATTTACTTATAATTAAATCAACCTAAAAATTATTGATCAAAATTCCTTCGTACTAATGGCAAAAAAAGTGGGAAGGTCATTTTGGGATGGACGGAGTATAAAATACCAAAAACTCAATATGGCGTTGAAAATTGAAAAGAGAACTCTGACCAAGACAGCAGAAAGGGGGAGGGGAGAAAGAGATCATCTTCCTCCTGAACTGACTTCCTAATCTACGGCTGTGTTATTGTTTCTATAAATTTGAAGTCCTGTAACATACGAGAAACCATTTCTGGAGAAAACTCTAGACTTTTGCATTTAAATGCAAGTAAAGACTGCCTACATTAAGCTCATGTGGGTCCGGCTCTTTCCTGGACCCCATGCATAGTGGGAGATCTCATAGCACCAGGTTGCTCCTTTTTTTTTCTTTTTTTTACGGTTTTATTAATACTGCTGGAATGGAACAGCAAATTCAGGCAGCTTTGATGCTCCCACATAGAGTTGCTTTGTTAACTACAACACTATGGAAGTTAAAGGGAACTCAAAGGTGACTCTAACTTTATTGTTTGGGAATCAAATTCAAGTAACATGTGGTTTTAAAAGAGCAAACAGAGGTCTCTTCAAGATGTTACTTAAACATGAGTTTATAAAGGGGTCGCAATTAAATCAATCAGCAGCAAGAAGTTATTTTCTTATGCATAGATTGTGGTTGGGAAGTTCTTGATTCCAAGACATTTTTCTTTGATCATCTCAAATTAAATAATATGTGAACTTTTATAAAAGAGGTTGGAGTTAAAATCAATCAGCAGCAAGAAGATATTTCTCCTTAGTTTTTGATTGGGTTCTTCTGATCCCAAGACTTGTTTCTCTTTGCTTGTCTCAAGTTAAATACTACGTGCTACTCCCTCCGTCCCAAAATGAATGCATAACAATTTAACTTTGAGAGACATTTATGAAAGTTGGGATTTAAGTAGTTTTTATTAGCACAAGTAAATAAAAACCATTAATAAACTCATCATATTGTATCATGAGTGTAAGTGTGAACTATAACTTGTTGTTTGATGATGGATGATTTATCAACTTGTCCAGAAAATAGACATTTATTGTGGGACAAATATTATGGAAAATTAGACATTTATTTTAGGACAAGGGTAGTAGCAAGTCAAAGTTAATAAAGCCCACCTTTTGCACACCACCAGCATATGATGTCACTAGACCCACAAGAATTCCACCAGCAGCATTAAGCAAAACGGGGATCTGAAACAGAGAAAAAGGTCATTTATCAAAAAGCCAAACATAGAAATAAATGCCTACATCGATATGACCCTTTAACATAATTACTATAAGCATGAAGCATCCTTTTGTTGTCTGAGAACACTACAAGCATTTGCTGCTCCAAGAAGGAGAGTAGTGGAAGAGAAAAAAGATCAAGGTGCTGAAGTAAATGGAAGCACGTGTAACATTGTAAACAAATACTGTATTCTACTCCCTCCGTCCCAAAAATGATCTTCTCGTTTGACAATTCAATCTTTTTAAGGATATGAACACTTGTTTCACTAGTCATGTTTTGTTTATGCACTTTTAAGCCTAAATTGTAGAAATGGGAAGAACTTTTTGGGACAATGAAAAAAGGTAAATGAGAAGATCGTTTTGGGACAGAGGGAGTATTACAGTAGGCCAGAAGAGGTGAGTTTTTCAACAGTACACTTGACCAAATAAAAGATGGCCAACCTGGAAAATTTCAAAATCACTAAGATATCATCATTCTCAATAAAGATGTTTACCGCAGTAAGTGGAGTCCAGCCATAAAAGAATCCATGTGATTTGATTGCCTCTCCATCTGGAGACTTGGACATACTTGCCAACAAGCACAGGCTACCAGCTATAGACATCTCTACAGTCATCAAGTATGATGGGTGTTTCTTAACCTGTGAATTGATAAAAAAACGAAATGGGAAAATTTTATATAGCCAAATATTTTCTTAACCATTTGTTCAAAGCAAACAACTTCAGCCTATACCTGAGATGCCCATTGGCAAAGTGCAGAGGCAAGACCTGAGAGTACAGAAGCTACCAAGACTGGGGCAATTCCGTACAGTAAAATATCATCAGGTTTGTCACTACTAGAGTCTTTACTAGAACCTTTACTAGAGCCTTCACCAACACTTAACAGAACAGCTGCCATTATCAGTAAGAAAAGAGCTCCAATTTGTTGAATTGACTGTCTCTGTCTGCATTTTTGAAAGAAAACTTTCAAGGAAAAGCTAGCAGATTTGGATGCTCATGAAATCCAAATAAGGGAAAGGTACAAATGATCGCGTCAGACGAGAACTTGCATTTCAATATAGAGACATGAAAAATAATTGTTGAACTGAATGAATTCATATAAAAAGTAGGAGGAAAGAAAGAGAAGAGAGTCGGTACCAGCCAACAAGCATTGTGAAGTCTACCACTGGTTTTTATCAAAGTTTGAGTAAAACTCGTATTTTTGTTGGCAATGGGGAGCTTTCATATGAATGGCGAGATAAAGTGCCAATAAAAGGAGGAATACTCGATCATATAATGTAAAATAGACCGAGTAGTAGTTAGTTGTCAAACCCATTATTGCCACATATAAGGAAAAAGTATTGTTTAGAACTACACATGCTACCACACCAATACCAGCAAACTGGTCTTAAGCTCCAGTGAGTTTGTCTAACAAATAAAATGAAGCTCTGGATAATGTAGACTTAAGTGACCCAGCAACTTTAATGATGACCGGGAGCTGATTTCTCAATTAAAAGGAACAACCGAACATATATGTCTAATGATGCAAGTTTAACAAATAGATTTACCAACTATGCTTAAATGCAACACGAACATACCTACCTCAATATGATGAAGGTAAAGAAAGCTGTGAAAATTAGCTTTGTCTGGTTCAATATAGAGAATGTAAGCGAATCAAGATTTTTGTACGAGATTTGCAACAGACTATTTTGCAGCGCATAAATAGCTGCTGGCAATCCTGATGCAGTTAGCGAGCCAATGAAAGTCCATTCTTTGAACCGTTTCTTCAGAGTACCTTCTTTTGCCATGAGAGTAACAGCGCAAATAACCTGGGACAGCGTTGTGTGAGTAAAAATATGAAGAAAAAAAAAAAGGTAAGACTGTCAGAAGTATACACCAAACCAGCATACATACCTTCACTGTCTCGCATAACAATACAGAAGTAGTCACAATCACTTCCCGCCTGCAGGGACAATAATCAGAGAAATGGTATGATAAGTCTAAAAGCTAGCAAAAATAAAAGAGAGGACTTTATGAATTTCCCTGCACTGTTCACGGTTATAGATTGCACACAAGCATATTAGAAGTATAGTTCTATCACTCAGTGGGTTAATCATGTTGTTAAAGGAAAGGAACTAAGTAGATTTCTGAAGATGAGATCCGCAGCAGTCCTCAAGAGTTAGAGGGCTTTGTCCAAGATATTGTAAACTGCTCTTATCGAAGAAGAATTCAATACACAGGCACGGTAAAATACAGATATTACTAGTTCTTCTCTTTAAATATAGTTGCAACAACAAGTTCCATGCAAGGTCTCAGCTGATGAAAATGGACAAAATGCAGCTAAAAACTAGTCCAATCACAATGTAGGGATTACTAGCAGATGCTGCAGATCAAATGGTGCCACATCTACTAACTACTCAGCAAAGAGTTTATGAAATATCAACTTATATTGGCAACTTTAGCTGTCAAAACACCTTCGTATATCCAAAATTGCACCTATAACATTCCTCTTTTGACCCAATATGAAACTAAAATGCAACAAAAAAAATCTACTGAATCATGGGTTGGCTACCTTCCTTAGCAGCCTAGAAGAATGACTGACCAATAGAAGAAACATGGATTTGCCACCAAACTGATTTAATCCTTATTAAAACAGCATCTGTCCTCACTTTTCTCTCTCCAAGCAGAAGTTCCTAATCTTATATTCTTAATATAAACTAGAGTTTAGGTTTGAATATTGACCTTCTGCTTATGTAGCTCTCATAGCTACCATAAGCCTACATAAAGGGTTTTTTTGTTTGTTTGTTTTTTTTTTTTTTTTTTTTTTTTTTTTTTGATAGGAAGCCTACATAAAGGGTTCTTTGTGTAACCCTTTATAATGTACGAAAACAATGTAAAACTTTAGTTATCCTACATTTCGCTACTATGGCCCCTTTATTTCCTTTTGCTTATTCTTTGATTTACTCAATATGGGATCAGTGCTCTTGCTCTATCAACCCCCAAGCCAAGATATTGAGATAAAGGCTGAGTTGAGTTGCCTTTATGATGCCAAGGCAATATCTTGCCAAACTATTTTACAATGCGCCAGCCTTTCTCTATCTTACCAGCCGTATCGATACTTCTCATCCAGCCAGACTAGTTCTTCCTCAGTTGTTCCTTCCTTTTTGCCCCAATTTCTCCATGCATTCACACACCCTTTCATGGGCACCCATAACAAGTCCACCTCTTTCATACTGACTACCTGACTGGGCTGTTATCGTTTACAGCTCAGGCACTACAACTTTCAGCTCACTTCCTTGTCGATCATCTCAATATTGTTGTTTGATTTTTCTACCACCTCGAGTTATGTTAGGATGATTGTAAGTAAGGTATACATATGTACTCCCTACATCCTATTAGAAGAATAACAATTGAACAAACAAGCATATTAGAAAATTGTTTAACAATTAACTTATCTAAGTTACCCCTCAAAACATTTGAATTCAAACTATGAGACTATTTGACATCAAATTAGGTTGGAAATGAAGGTTAGTTAAGTCAAATTGTTGTAAACAAAGTTCCTTAAAAAGGAAATGTTACTCATATATGGGACGGCCCAAAGAGGAAAACGCACTTCTTTTAATGAGAAGGAATGAGTATTATTTAAAGGGAAGTGCTAAAAATCCCAAAATTTTACCCCAAACGACCAGCAATGTAGGGTTTTTTCCAAAAATTTGCCTTTATATAAAAAAAGTATTTTCCCAAACAGCATATTTGCCCAAAGTAACCAACTTTCTTATAGCTATTGGCGAAAGCAAATTTAGGTTTAATTCACTACTGCCTATAGCGAAGTTGGGCTCCCACTTCTGAAATTCGTTATTCGCAATAACGACTTTAGGTTTCGTGGAAAACTAAATTTGCTACTGGCAATATCTTATTTGAAAAAAATGGGTTACTTTGATGTTTGGGAAATAGGTTTACAAGTGTGTTGTTAGGGAAATACTTTTTTTAAAAGTAATATTTTGATTGGTTACTTTCTGAGGATGTTGTTAAGTGACAAGATATCTAACCAATCATATGCACTGTCACGTGGTTGGGATGGATAGTTGAGATCTCCAAGCATTACACATATTAGTAGACACAGTGACATAGTTCCATTTAAGGGAAAGATCTTGACTGATGATGAAACTCCAAGAATTCATTTCCATCCAAAGCCACCAGCATTGCAAACACACGACAAGACCGTAGAACCCTCCCTTCTTATAAATTTTTCACTACTGCTAATTAATTAGCATGGATCTTAATAAGGGCCGCACATCATACAAAATGAAAATAAACATAACTGTAATAATAATAACAGCAAAAGAATAATAGTTAATTGATTAATTAACTAATAATCCTTTGATCACAAATAGCACCTTGGTTTTCCAAATTATAGGATCAAGAGGGGAGGAGGCAGGTAGAGATGATGTAATAACTGATCTGTAAAGTTTTCCGATAAAAGAACTCAACATTAACATTAGAAATTTAATAAATTAACCGGAAAAGAGGTAAACTTCACAATGTATCAATCAATGAAAATAAAAATTTCCAAGAAAAGGACAAACATATCTGAAAACCAGCAATAGGCAATAGGGACTCAAGCGCATATAAGAATCTAAATAACTAAGGAAGCAAACAAGCAATGATCACTCTCCTACTTAGGGCTCATCCGAAATCCAATAAGAGGAGAACCATCCCCATCCAGAAGAGGCTCCGAGAACCTAAAGTTCACTAATAGCATCATTCACACTTTGCTTATCGTCTAACTTGCTTCTTAATGTTAGTCTCATATCACTAGAATGGTTAGATAGCCCTCTACTTTAAGCCATCAATAATGCTTCTTAGTGTTGTGTTTTTAAGCTTTCAAGAAAGTACTGCCTTTGCATCACCAGTACTTCAAATTCCCTTCACAAGAAGCTGTTATGTGGTACATCTTCCGAGACAATCAAACACAGGGTCCTAAATCACTTCCGTCACGAGTAATTCGAATCAAGCAACAATCCCAAGGAAACTACAAATCCGGGGGCCAACATAATATCACACTGAAGATCTATAACGAAGACAATTCATGCCTACTTTTTTGTTACACCACAAATTATGAGATAAATTCATAATTTTACCATTTTGGTAAATACAATCAAGTACTATTAAACAAGTGTCACAGTAACTAATGCTACCTCAATAGGAGGAAAAAAAAAAAAATCACAACAACAATATCAGTGGCACAATGTGTGTATGCATAAGGTAATAACAATGCCACGTAATTTTGATCATTGCCAAGGTATATAATCTGAGTCATTCGCGATCACTTTACTAAAACTGCTAACCAAATAAAAATTCATCCCTAATCTCTCACACAAAAACAAAAACTTCAAATTCAAATACTTAAACCTAAATTCCGAATTCCGAGTGTACATATCGCATAAGAATATCCGCAGATTCTCAATTAAACATGAAATGTGAACAAATTATCAAAATGATCACCAGAACTATGCAATCATGAATAGAAAATAGAAAAACGACTAAATGAGAGTGAAATGGATGGAAACCTGATGCAACGTTTGGAAATGAGTGGTTGAGCGCCATATTGAAGAGTGAGGAGCAGCGAATACAACCAGACCTTTGTACTTGTGCTTTCCGGGCTAGGTTTTGAACTCGAACCTTTATGTTTGGTGGTCGCCATTAATGGGCGACCTTGGAGAGACGATGAGGAGAAGGATTACTAGGGCTTTGTTCGTTTCTTCTCTTCTTCGTTTCTCCTTCTCCTTCTTTTCCGCCTACTCTGTCTTTAGTCTTGTTGGCTTCTCCTGAGATTTGACACAGGAGTATGCTTTTTTCTTCACTTTTTCTTTTTCCATTGCATTTGCACGCCGATGTGGGGAAGATATTTCCTTAACGGCGTCGCACTAGTTACACCATGTAATAATGCTTAACCGTTACTTTTTCTCTTTTCACAACTTTTTTTGAAAGATTTTTTTTTTCGTTTTGATATTGTATTTTATTTTATTGGAATACATTTCAATAATTCCTTATCAAATGATTTAAAAACCCATCATTAACTGTAAAAGTACTAGTATTATCCCCGTGCCAAAACATGAGTTCTTTTGACATTACTTAATGAGTTATTGTCATTCCAACCTGTGTACTATTGCCAGATTGACAAATTGTCCTCGTACTCACGAAACTCACACTATGACCTGCGTACTATGGTTTTAATAAAAAAGTGACCATGGATAACGCTGAATCGTTAGAAACCTAACGGGATGTCAATATATGTTAAAAAATTAACAGATTTATAATAAGAAAATTCAAATGTGACCCCCTGACAATGATATTAATGTTGCAAAGGTCCATATATATTTTATATTAATATTTCTCTATATATTTTTATTAAAAGAGAATACCAATTTATTAATATACAAAAATTCAAAATGAATGAAATACAAATATAAATAATTTTGGACCTTTACAACATTAATATCATTAGTAAAATGTTAAACTTGAGACCCGTAATTATGATATCAAAATTATAAGAAGGCAAAAATTAAAAATGTTAAATTAAAACAACCTTCTTCCCCGACCAATTCATTAGTCACCCACCCATTCCATATATTTCCCCCAAATTCCCTTTAACCCTAACAGTTCATCCATGTTCCCTCTTCCCTTTCCCTCCGCCCCACCGGCCACCACCCCTCCCTTTCCCTTCGCCCCGCCACCCTTCCCCTCCATACTACCATCTCACCTCCTCGTTCGATTTATGCCCAGATCTTCTTCTTCCCCATCACCAACCCACCCCCACCAACTGGCAACCCCAACTAACCGTCGCCGCTTCCCCCTCCTCCATCAAAGCACTGGACCTTCATCTTCCTTGTCCTAACAGTCGCGCCTACCCACTGTTGATGGCCTACCAAGATTTTAAAGCTTCGCAATTTTAGTCGATACTCAACACAGTGGTCTGAAAATCAACATTGAGGGTAGTAATTATTCTGTTCAATAATTGATATCGGTGGGTACAGCGGCAATTGGCTTGGGCAGCTGAAACGTCTTCTCTAACTTTCAATTCAAGAGTTTTGTTCATCGATTTGGGAGGCATTTCAATCCTAGATATGAGATTTGAAGTTATCTGTTGCTATTTTAAAATTTTATTTCTCAAATATATCTTATGGGTTTGATTTTGAATTACATGCGTTCTTGATTTCTTGTTGCTTTGGTGGTGGTTATTGGTGGCGGTTGTGGTATTAGACGGTAGTGATGTCAGTGGTGGTGGGTGGTGATGATGGTGAGATGGTGGTAGTATGGGGGTTAAGTGGCGGTTTGGTGGCGGGGTGTGGTGGTGTTGTGCAGTGGAGCTAGGTTGCTAGAAAAAAAAAAATTTATGGAAAGATATTAATTTTAAAAATTTATAACACATTTCTAATGAACAAAGTTATTATAATTAATTTACTGATATCTGTATTACATGAAAATAAACTCTATCTTTTTAAAACAAATTCAGTTGTTCAATAAAAAAGAAAATCATTAGTGATTCTAAAAAAAAATAGTTAAGTGCAAAAGGTGGAACGAATAATAGTTTAGGTATGAAAACCACAGTTTCCCTATAGTTGGGTATTTTTTGTGCAATTTTGCCAAAATCAAATAAAAAAAATATAAATATAAATATAAATAAATTTTGGACCATTACAACATAAATATCATTAGTTATGACAATTTATTTACTTTTTCTATTTATTCTCTCTTAATAACAGATATATATAGAGAGAGAAATATGAATATACAATATTTTTTGGACCTTTACGACATTAATATCATTACCAGGGTCATATTTGATTTTTTTTTAAAATTGTAGATCTGTTAAATTTTTAACATACGTTGACAAGCCCGTTAGATTTTTGACGGCTCACCGTTATCACTGGGCAATTTTTTACTAAAACCATAGTACGCAGGTCATAGTCTGAGTTTCGTGAGTACGAGGGCAAAGCATCAATCTTGCAATAGTATGCAGGTTAAAATGGCAATAAACTCGTTACTTAATAAGCATTGACTCACATAATATAGACACTTCCTCACGTAAGTTTGATTTTTTTCCCGTTATCAAAATACATTACTCAATCATTTAATTTATGTACTTTACAAACACCATACTGTGTGAATACATTATAATACAATGCAATATTAATTTACAAAAAATCAGTTTTTCGTAGGGCTAGGAAAATAAATTTTTACAGGAGTTCAAAACAATTACTGTATAAGTGAAATCTATCAAACAAAGGTTAATGGAAATTTAGACCCTAAAGTGATATACCACCCTTCCAAACGGACCTTGATGGTTTTTTTTTTTCACCGGATCAGACCTTGATGTGAAAAATAGCGCCAGTTAAGGCCTTTTTGACGGAATTCGTTAAAAAGCATGTACCATGCACGTGACTAACGAAATTGAGTAGTTTGAAGCTGATATTTCTATTAAGGGGCTTAATGCGAGATTTTAAAAATGAGGTGGTAGAAAGAAAAACAAAAAGTCTCTTCTTCCCCTTAATGACTAGGCCACCCAACTTATTCTCAGATTCAAACACCCATCAATTTCTTCATCAATTTTGAAATCCCTCCTCTGTGCCCCGCCTCACCATTTTCGGATTGAACGTATCATTTTTCTCTTGGTTACGTTTGGAGGTGGGTAAGACAACTATGGTCTTCAACTGGACGGTTTTTAAGAGCTCGCCGAGTTTGTCAATAATGAAGGCGGCGGCGGAGCCAGTACCAAGACCGAGGACCATGCCACTACTAACGTACTTAAAGAATTTATCGGCGACGAGCATATTGTGGTCCTCTTGAGTGAGGGGATGAGAAGGCCTTAAAGGAATAGAAACTGGGGGTTGTTGTGTGGAGATAGAGGGTCGTTGGGGAGATTAGGATCAAGCTGGTGGCGGCGGCGGTGCGGTAGTGGTGGGAGGTGGAAAGATAGAGGAAGGATAGGGGACCATGGTTGACAGAAGGTTTGGAATAGAAGGCGGGTGAGATTTGATTTCAGTTTTCCTATCTCAATTCTTTGGTTTTCTTTCATTTGCGGGAGACCCGTTCGGTTTAAGGCAGGAAATAATCCTTGGTGGGGTGAGGAACGGCGGTGGTAGTGTTAGTAAGGGTGGTGGTGGTGGTGCGCTGGTTATGGAGTGGGGTAGGAAGAAGACGATTTGGAAGGACTTAGTTTTTTTCATAAAGATAGAATTTGGTGGGAACAAGTTTTATCTATTTTTTTATTAAAAATGTATTTATCAACATTTTTTAGTTTTTCTTGTTAATAGTGATAATTACTTTACTAAGTCCTAAAATAATGGTATTCAATATTTGTTTAAAATAATTTTTTTTGTTTCATTTTTTAATAGAAAATTAATCTATAATTTGGGAAAGAAAATCACCTTTTTCAACCCTTTTAATTGGTGCACATGCTAAAAAAAAATATTTATCGAATCTTTTTACCATTTTTTTAATAAATAAATAATATATATATATATATATATATATATATATATATATATACGGAAATCGATAATAGATGATAACTAATATTTTTTTAAGTTCTATTTAATATTTCAATAATTATTTCATTTTCACCCTTATTTAGTTTGAAATTTTCATTAAGCCACTTAATAGAAATTGTTGGTCCCAAAGACACAACAAGGGTATGAAAAGAGGCTAGAGGGGGGGGGGGGGGGGAATAGCCTATTTAAAATTTCAACCATTTTTCAAAATTCAACCAAGAGCTTACAATCTTGAATTTGCGGTCAAGTAAAAACCACACGGTCAAGGTGTAATATGCACAGCGGAAGTTTTCGATAGAAATGATGTAAGGTTGTTTTTTACAAAAATCTCTTAAGTATAGAAGCTCACTCACGGTCAAGAGTTTTTCCGGTCGAGTGAGATGCGGTCAGAGTTATGCGGTCAAGATATGGTTGAGTGAAAGTTGTCTTAGAAGTTTTGGCAAATGATAAGTTAGTCAGATTTTAACTTAGGCAATGTGGAGAACAAACAAACACAATTCACAACAGTTCATAAATCTGAAAGATCAAAACACTAAACGACAAACAAGATTAATATGAACAATAAAGAACAAGATGAACAATACTTGAAAGTAAATTTGCAGAATGTAAAGAGCAGTAAGTAAATGACACTAATATTTGGAAATGTTCGATTTGTTAAAAGATCTACGTCCTTTACCAAGATGGTCAGTCTTGGATTTTGAATGGAGGTATATATTGATTCTTGTGAGTACAGATTACAGAGATGAAGTTTTGAATCAACACATATTTTCTATGAAGAATAAATCCTAGACTTAGACCAGTGTATTCCTTTTGATGCAATCTATGTGATTGATCAATTGGGGTGAGTGTGTGTAAGAATCAAGAGATCTTTGGAATCTATATGATTTTAGAGCCTAATGAATCTTAAGTGTTACAAGGCTTGAGATGACTTGAATGTTGCTGGAGAGCTTTGAAGATTTGAAGGTGAGTTCTTTGAAGATTCAAAGGATTCTGAAAATCTTGAGTATGATCTTCAATCACCAAGTATTTCGACAGCAATTTCTCTCTTTGAATCTCAGCAATGTTCAATGAAGAACTTAAGGGCTATTTATAGCCTTGAATGAGAAAATAGCTGTTGGGAAATACTTGGGCTCCAAGTTGAAGGACAATGAGCTGTTGAAATCAGATTGGAGCTCAGACTGAGTTGTCGTTTGTTGCAGAGTAGTGGTGGCCCCACTAATGAGTATTCAAATTTGAAATTTGAATTTTGCAACGTTCTAAACTAACCATAGTTTAACCCAGGTTAAGTTTGAACAAACTTGGGTTACTTGGACATCTTCATTTCTTGCGGTCGAGGCCTCACAGTCGAGAGCTTTCCGGTCGAGTGGTCTTCCACGGTCAGGTGACCTACCACGGTCAAGATAAGTTCTCACGGTCAAGGACTTGACCACTAAAATTCCAGACTTAGAGATTTTTAAGTCCTATCAATCTAAAGCCTATACTACTAAAATGGACTATTCTAAAAATAAAGTTTAATACTTCTTACAATATAACCTAAAGTCCACAAAAGATAAAATTAGGTTATGGGATCAATCAAATCTAGGTAATAGGAGTGGTTTATAATAAGCATACCCAACAGAAATATCAACTTCAAACTACTCAATTCCGTTAGTCACGTGCATGACACATGTTTTTTAACTAACTTTTTAACGAATTCCGTCAAAAAGGCCTTAACTGGCGAGAATTTTACACATCAAGGTCTGATCTGGCGGGAAAAAAAAAATCAGGGTCTGTTTGGAATGGTGGTATATCACTTTAGGGTCTAAATTTTCATTAACCTATCAAACAATTTGCTAAAGTTGTGAGGTTTATTTATGCATCCAACGTGTGATTTTAAATGACATACTTGCAAATTTAAGTCGCAGCTGATCAAATAGACAATTATTTGTATTAATAACTACATTTATTTAGATTGATTAAAACTATGTTGTCAAACAAATTTAACAATTTAAGTGTTCTAGAGGGTTATAATAGCTAAATATTTTTTTGGCAAATTGCGATTGATAACATGAGTCTTACACAAAGTTTTAATTGGTTGTCAAATTCGTTTTTCGATCAATTGATTAACTTCAAGGGGAGAATTATAATTTACTCAATCCATTTAACGAACACTAATGGAATTGACAAAATATTTTCAAGATTGTTAGTATGTGTGGAAAAAAAAAACGAGATCTATAAGCCTCCTTAAACAACTCCATCATTATCTTCATCAACACTAATACCACCATCACTATCACTACCCAAGCAACATCCACTTACTATCAAACACTCCTGCACCTACCATCCACCTACTAACCACTAGCAAATCATCACCAATAACATTTCATGCTCCAAATTCAACATTTCAAAATTCCAAGAACTAAACCTTGTTTACACACAAATCACTATCTCATTTACTTCAAATCAACCCATAGTACTAATTAAACTTCATTTTGAACTCCGTATACACACAAAAACACGACCCCAACCCAAGTTTGTTGAAGGGATATAATGTTTGAGGACTGAGAGAGAGGGAGAGAGAAAGAGATCAATAGTAAGAGAAAAGGAATGGGAAATGCGCTAAGGAGGAAGAGCAAGGAAGTGGACGTATAGAGAGGAGGAAAGAGAATGGGTAGGAAAAAGGGGAGTTGTGGGTGGGGGTTGATAGGATAATAGGAAGAGGGTTGATCGACAACTGTGGGAGAGAAAGTGTGTGGGGGCAAGGTAGGTAGAAGGTTACTCCGTGGGTGTATTTTTTCGACAATATTTAATGTATTACACTTCTGCACACTAAATGATTAATGAATGACAATGTTGCCCTTGAAGTGTCGCACATGACATGTTTTTTGTTGATAAATTAACAATTTGCTAGTTTTTACCTCGAATTGCAACAGATTATCAAACTCAAGTAACCAAATAGTCGGAAAAAAATTAAGAACCAATTGAAATATTGTGTAAAACTCAAGTTATCCAGTTTTGGACCAACTTAGACTCTAAATCCTACACTTAACTTCATATTAATATGAAATATTATCAATTGCTAAAATTTGAGAAATGATGCTACAAAATCCAAAATTTTAGTCTCAAAATTAAAGCAATGAAGAACACAAAATCCGATATTATTGTACTTTAAACAAATCGTTTCCTCTCTTTCCCTTTTCCCTGCGTTTCTTCTACATGTTTTTCTTCCATCATTGTTTTGATTTTCACTTGTTTAATTAAGGATCTCTAATTTTACATTCAGTAATTGGATTTAACAATTACTAAATGTAAAATTAGAGACTTTGTTTTTTAGATTTGTTTTATTTCTTCAATTCTAGTTCTTAATTAGGATTTTATTTTTTTTTTAAAACTAGTTTCAATTTCTTTGTTTCTGATTCAGATTTTATTGATTAGGGTGATATATAAATCTCGAACCCTCTCTCTAAATTTAATTTCAGATCTGAATTTGGGTTTTTTATTTATATAACTTTAAGCACAAAATCTGAATTTTTGTTTTTTTTATCTCGTTTTGAATAATTCAAGAGGAATGATGGTTGATTTGTGTTTGAGTTTATTTTTCTCTCCCCTTGTTGGGAGCCTTTGCATTCTCCCCGTGTTGGGAGCCTTTGTATTCTCCCTTTGTTGGGAGCCTTGGTGTTTGTGTGATTGTTGTTGTTTGTTCAATCAAGCAATGTTTGGGAACCTCGGTTGGCGGTTAGCTAATCCAAATGCCTTAAACTATTGTGTTTTTAAAGCTAAATTTTTTCCGAGTAGGGATTTTGTAAATGCCAAGAGTGGGCAGTTTACGCTTGGAAAGGCAACTGTGTGTTCCAAGACATTGTGAAGAGAGATACGAAGTCGAAGATTGTGATTGATCATAAACTCCGCTTCCTGGGTAATACATGGCTTCACAATGGTGCTAGTGCATTTGGCGACATTGTAATTTTATGTACAAAAACCTCGCTTGTCATCCTGTTTACTTTTATGTAATTCAAAATACCAATGTAATGAATGATAATATTTGGGTTGAGCCTCTAAAATTGTGGAGAGCTTACCCGAAATCTTATGCTTTTGCATCTAATTTATTGGTAGTTTGAGTTAAAAAAAAAAGAACACAAAATATTGTCTTCACAGAATTTTAGTTGACAATCACTAATTGGTCTTGAAATCAAATACTTAGTCCCCCTAGACTAAACATCAAGTCAATAACTGCAAATTAAAATTTCGTGATCAATTGTTTATGAATATTTTGTACCCTTATATTACTCCAAAATAAAATACTCCATTCTTATGCTAGGAGTACATATTTAATTCATTACTCAATGCATGTGCACATATTTTTTTTGGGGGTTACACTATAATAATTCATCTGTCCCAAAATGTTTTTTTATATTTTTTTTGCTTTTATTGTGAATAAACTTTAAGCAATAATTTTCATTGATATAATTATATTAATAAAAATATAAAATATCACAACTTCATTTTGTATCAATCGTTTTGCGAACGTTTTTGTCCCCCGTCATTGCCCATGAGTAAAACATTAGCCGCCATACATATTTCTGCAATAAATCTGCGGATCCAAATCACAAAAGAAAAAGAAAATAAATCCCAAGCCATAGAAAAAGAAAATAAACGCAACAAAAAAAAGGAGAAGATCGTAGATGGACCCCGCAAATGATGACTGTCCTTTCGAGTGCGTTAAACCCTAATTAAAGTCTTAAAAAAAGACGACCAAAACTGAAAAGGGTAGTTTCATTTCAAAATTTGCAGTAAACGAACGGCTCTGATCAGATCAAACAGCAGCAGCAGCCTCCATTCTTATGCTTGTCTGCTCTTACACCTCTCTCCACCAGTAGCAACACAGACACACAGACTTGCACGCACGCACACACACAGAAGAGAGCTTCTAGAGAGAGAAAACTAGAGAGAGAGAGAGAGGGAGACGCCATGTGTGGAATACTCGCGGTTTTTGGCTGTGTTGACTGCTCACAAGCTAAGCGTTCTAGAATTATCGAACTCTCCCGAAGGTAATGCAAATGCTTTTTTTTCCGAATGTTGTTGGACAAAAACTTTGGTTGTCACACTTTACATGAATGTCGTTGAGAGAGTAAATGAGTTGTCCTTATAGATGGGGCGGACAAGCCATTTTCTCTCTCGTCGAGATCCATTTCACGTGTAAAACCGTGTCACACAAGACTTCCACATGTTGTTGGGGATTGTTGAATGTTAGTATAATTTGATTCGATAGATTCTTCAAATCGAGGTTGCTGGTAGGTTATGCTCATTTGATTGATTCTGCCTCATTACATGGAGTCTACTGTTGATTTTACTCTTTAAATTGAACTCGGATAGCCTTTATTTTGAAGAAAAGGAAACTCAATTTATTTAAAGCAGTGCCTCCCGTCCACTCTCGGGTATTGAAGTTGAGCATTTTAAGGACTTGAATTGGTTTTCAAGAAATATTATTAACTCTAAGAATTCTCTCTGTTTCCTACGTTTGTGTTTAATCTGATTAATTTTTTTTTTTTTTTTTTTGAGCATTGATTAAAAATTATTTTGAAAATTCCTAAATTATTACTCCATCTGACCATGCAACTAGTCCATTTTATGAACTAAAACTGAGCAATTCTGTGACAATTTATTGGATGTATATTCAAGGTGTTTTTAAATGTACAAAGAATACTCTTTTAGGTAGACAGATGATTAATCAATCTGATAATTACTAGTACTTGATATTGAGCTACTTCTACTTTCTTGAAATATTAGAGAAAGCATTGCATTGCATTGCATTAAAGTTTTAAAAATAAATAATCTACCTTGATTGGCCGGACCATTCAAAGGAGGGAATCTAGTTCATTGACACCTTTAAATGATGAAATGTATTTAGAGGGGAAAGCAGAATTTGACACTCTAGCAGTCATTAAGAAGAAATGGATGGTCTGAGTTGGATGAGCAGTTCTCTTACTTCTGGTTTATCGTTCAAAGAAGTTTCTAGGCCTCATTTGGTATGCAAAAGTGGATCGAAGCTAGAACGGTATCATTAGACGGTAGACGATAATCTGGAATTCGCTTTCTCATTCTATTGCTTAGCTACAACAGGAAATGGGTAAGGGGACATAATTGCATTTAAAGAGATATTTATTTTCTAAAATTCAAAAAGAGATGTAAACTAGTTGCAACGCTGTTGATATAATGAGAAGGCTTAGATCTAGAAAATCAGATATATGCACAAGTCGCAACATCGTTGATCGTGTAAGGGATGCTATGACTGAAGATTATCGGGGACTTGGGACAGTTGACAGAGGAGCTGGTGCTGTCTGCTGTGGCAGATCATCAAAGAAAGACAAGGTGAGGGGAGACATGGCAGTTGATCATGATGGCAGAGGTGAAGGTTACGTGCAGATTAGTAGCTTTTCTATTTCAGTTAAGGGTGGAAGAGGGAAATACATTCTCGCTTTCAACCTTTCCCTTGAATCTGGTTTCTTTTCTTGGTTAGCCTGTCAAAGACACTAGATGGGCATGCTTGAAATTACCGCAATTTTTTATGTCGCTCCTTTCTCGCTCATTTAATGCAGTTGGTTGCCTGATCGTTCTCCCTTCCCCCTTTATTTAAAAAGTGAAAACTCCTTATATCGTTAAACTACATATCAATGATATTGGTACGGATTACTCGAAGGCCCTATAAGTATCTCCGGACATAAGTGATGTCATGTGTAATCAGTCCTCTGACTCTGACTCTTGGTCTCATGTTTCTGGCATTCTGGCCTGAATGCCCTTACCTTAAGCCCCTAATTGTTGGGTATTTTCACGCGGCAAAATCTGTTTGCTTATTGCTTCACTTATCTCTTGTGCCCGGCTGCCTTGCTTAGGCACTTGCCGATCCTTTTACGCCAAAATAAAAATTAGGACCACTTGAGTAAAAAGGCTGCAGATATAACTACTCTCAGAACCAATCGTATATGAGAAATTGTATTTAAAGAAAATGAAGAATGTTATGATCTGGCAATTACATGAAGATGACTCTTGCACACAACGTTATTTAGTTGAGTGAGCTCCGTGCCATAGTATCATGTCAGATATATTGTAATGACATGCTATTTGTCCGAAACTTAGATGACCATATTTTAACCTAAAACATTACACTTTTATTCAGACACTCATATCTTTAGATTCTTTTGTAAAACATATTTTAGAAGTTCTTACTGTTTAGGTACTGATGTGACCATGGTTGCTAGGAATCATAGAATTTCTGATGGATATTCCTTTTGGGCATGCTTATATATGGTGCATTTGTTTTTCAGAACATAGTTCGTCAGTTGACAATCAAGCCTATTACCAGTCTACCTGTTAAGTATATATTGCCATTGCTTAGTTTTCCCTGGTAAATAGCAAGTGGAGTTTAAAAGTTAATTTCTCGCCAATCTCTAGAAGGTTTTCTGTCTTTTGTTGAACTATGGTAGCTGTGTAATATTTCGAAACTTTTAATGTGCTGCTCCAGCAGAGAAAGGTTCTCTCTACCTTTTCATGTTTCCTTTTCCTTATTCTATTTTGGTGGTTTGCCTACGATTTTTAGGTTGCGCCATAGAGGTCCTGATTGGAGTGGCTTGCACTGTCATGAGGATGCTTATCTTGCTCATCAAAGATTAGCTATTATAGATCCTACTTCTGGAGATCAGCCACTTTATAATGAAGACAAGACAATTATTGTCACGGTAAAGATTATTTTTGTCTTGTAATTTAAGTATCCATTGCTTATAAAATAAAGTGCTTTAAGGACTATGAGTAATAATGTAATACTCCCTCCGTCCCAAAATGTTGTTCCCTCTTTTTTTGAGGTTAGTACGAAAAAACTTTGAGCAAATTTTAGTTTAAATTTAATTATCCTAATGAAAGTATAAAACTTTTTATTGTTAGTATTTGTAATGGTGTATCAATAACAAGTTTTATATTTTTATTAGGATAAATAAAATAAACATAAATTATTACTCAAAGTTCCTTCATACTAACGACAAAAAAGAGGGAACAACATTTTGGGACGGAGGCAGTATAGCTTTAGCTTTAGAAACTTTACATAGTTACAAAAGTACCTATCAACTATATTTTTGGTCAAGTACCAATAGACTATATTGGGCCTTGACCCAACTAGTTGGACCTTGACCCAATTAGTTGGACCGAATTGGAGAGATATGCCTCATTAATCATTTTTTCTTCTAATGTCTTACTTGAGTTTCTATGCTTTAACTTACTTGAGTACTCAAAATACTCCCCCAGTCTCCAAATTTTGTCCCATTTGTCAATTCAAACTTTTTATAGATGATGTTTTTACGTGGTTGTACCTTCTTGAAATTGCACGACAATTAGTGCCTTTTTTAGAAACTGGACAATATTTTTCGGGCGAACCAAAAAGGTAAGTGGACCTGTCCTTTTTGGGATGGAGGGAATATCCAATTTTCAAGTTTGAAGACATTCAGACATTTGGATATGTTGAATTTGCCTATATTGCATGACATTACCTATTTATTTGACCAGCACAATTTAGGGAGATTAATATTACCATTCCTAAGAAATTAGTATAAGAAAAATCTTAAATGTTTTTTCTGCTGTAGATTCATTTGAAAGGTTTAATAATGGTTGATCCAGGAGGGAAAACAGTGACATTGTTATCATGTATCATGCATTATTGTAGGATTACTGTAACTGCACACTGGCTTTCAGTTATGTGCTCCGTTACTTGTTTCTCTATCTGATGTTACTGAATTTAGGATATCGATATATACTAGACTATTTTAATGGCACAAATTGAGTACCTAAATAAATCTGTGTCATGTTTTGGTTTCAGTTGGTCTATAAAGATATTTAAAGGGTTTTTGGAAGGAGAAATTCTGGCTCTAGCTTCTGTTCCAGTGTTAACATCAAGCGAAACAAGCTTTGCTTGGTTTGGCACCCTATTTTTAGGCTTTCCCTCTGTATCCTTCTAAGGTCTCCTGGATTACCAAAGAAAGGATAAATCTTTAGGTTGGGCCTAAGCTCCTAATGTTACTTCATGTGTTAACTTTATGTAAGCAAATGTGGAGTCAATATAACTTAAGTTTGTCCAAGTTAAAGCTCTGCTTAGCATGTTGCATGGACTAGTTCATGAGTTTTGAGTGGAGATGTGTGTCTCGGAATTACCTATCCAATCCCCATTTTACTGGTAAAAGTTTATATCCTATGTCAAAGTGATGTTATGTAATGCATAATGTTTTTACTTTTCCAAAGCAAGTACCATAATAAAGAAAATGAACAAAGAATGTTATTTACAGTTTGTCAAAATCAAATAATTGGCCGTTTGTTTCCACGGAAAGTGTCTTGACATGGCCACATGGGATAAGCCCACTAATCCATAAAAAAGTTAATTGCCCCCTAGCATCCCTAAGTGAAAATTAGAAGTTAATTACTAAATTCACCTATAACAAATATCATGTTCGATTGTAAACTTGCAAAGATATGAGGTGGATGTCAACGAGCTTTTGCTCAAACGGCATAGGCCCTCTCATTCCCTTGGAAAGTTTGAGGGTCAGAATCCCCCTCCTTAGTTGTAATTTAAATCTTAGTGTTGACTAAAAAAAAGCCAAATTACAATTATCCCCCAAAGTATCCACCAAATCCCTTTTGCCCCTTAGTTTGAAAAGTGAGTCTGTTTGGTACTTTAATTTCCAAATCGTCCCACTTTACCCCCTTGCACTTTCCAAATCATCCCACTTTTACCCCTTGGCCAAGTGCATGTCAGGGGGAAATTGGGATAATTTCCAAAAAAAAAAAAAAGTACCATACAGACCCACTTTTCAAACTGGGGTGCAAAGTGGGATTTGGTGGATACTTTGAGGGTGTAAACGTAATTTGGCCAAAATCAAACTATGAGGTGGATACTTCGAATTTTTATGTCTTGAAATTTGACTTCCTTAAAGCTCCTTCAAAAAAAGAAAAAGACACTCATGTAGGGACCAAAAACGTATAATAAATGTGTAAGGTGAACATTGGAGAGAGGAACAAGACAGAATGTAGTTGTAGATATGTGAAAACTTTGAAGTCCATATTAATGAGTAATTTGGTTAATATAGGCTAAAAAACAAAAAAAAATGTTTATGTTTATTGTGGCCATAGTTGTTAAAGGCGAAAGGCGCGAGGCGGGCAAGAGGTTTTAGGTTCCTAAAAAAGGCAAAAGGCGAGGCGGATGAAAGGAGGCCGAAAGGTGAGCAAGGCGGTAAAATAGAACAAAAAAACACATATAATATATATTTAACATATATTCAACAAGGCTTATACGTGTTATGAACAAGAATTATGTATTAAATAAACATCATGATTCCACACGTAACAGCAACTTAACACAACTAGAACACCAAAAAAGAGAATTCTAAGACAAAAGACACATTTGATGTTCAAATTAGTAAACAAGTAGTAGCATGTTAAAAAAGAAAATAATATATGAAATTAAGAGTATATAATTTCAAACTTATTATTCCATATCTCTGGAGATGAATATAATAGATGATTAAAACGTCAAGCAGACGCAAAGTAAAGAGAAAAAACAAAGTAAGGTAGTAACCATAATAAAACTAGCAAACCTCCATTTGAATATTAGAATAAAGAAACTGCAAACCTTCATTTAAATATTAGAATAAAGCAAGCTATCGGTAGTGTTTTTGTCGCACTTCTTTCTCGTTGTTCTAATTAGTTGTTTATCCCACTTATCTTCTTTCAATCACACGGGGTAAATTAGGACTATTTTTGTTTCTTTCGCACCACAAGCTATCTTTAGCCCTTGTTTTTCTAAAACAAAACATTGTAAGTTAAAAACATTAAAACTAAAACTACAAAATGACACAGATTAACATTACACATATGCATATTATGCCTTTTGACAAAGGTGGATGCTTCACGCCTCTTGCCATAGCTAAGAAAAGCACCGCCTGAACAAAAAGCCCGCCATAAAACCAAAAGGCGGTCAACCCCTGAAGGCGCCAAAAAGGCGAGGCGGGCGAGGAAGGCGCTAGTCTTTCACAACTATGATTGTGGCTTAATCCAGCTACCTTACCAAATTCATTGTTCTTGAGGGAAGGTTTGCCCATTTAATCGTTTTCCTTCTACTTAGGATACAGACTTTCTTGATACCTGTGGTGGGTATTGGGTGCTGCAGGCATAAGGGATTAGTAACTTTTGTTTTCACTCGAGACCATTGTTTTCCTTTTATTATTATTATTGTTATCTTGCTAGTTTCTAAATTGATAAATAATTTGGTGGAGCCACATATATGGTGAGGGGTAAATGCCCCTTTAACTTCTCTAATTCATTTTCCACTATGTTGATTCCTGAATATGACATTTTCTTTCAATTTTTGGCCCCTAAATTATAACTATTAATAGGGGAAGTTTCTCAAAGTTGTTGTTTATTAATATACCCCTTTACATTAAGGACTCTTTCGAAGCATGTGAATCTATGGATGAGCGTAGGTTTTTAATTCCCATGTAAGACATACTTTTGTTTGGTGTGGATATCATTCGAGATAAGTTACGTATTAGGTTCCTGCATATATCACATACCCGTTATTCAAGGTTATTTGAATCCCACGGTGAGGGATGGGTATTACCAAGGAATTGGTAAACCCATTTCCAGATGCCCATTTTCATATGCCAAACTAAACCTAAGGGTACTAGGAAGAAAGAAGAAGACTAAATGCTTTGAGGGTTTTCGTGGACATTGTTTCATACTGATTGAAAATTTGGAACCGATATAGCAACTTGTGGTATTTCATAGGAAGTGAGTAATAAGCTGGTTTCCGGTAGTTGCAAACAAGCTTCATGTAACCTTTTGATACCCCACATACATGACCCATTAGCGAAGGATGTTAAAATTCATCTTGCGACACCTGTCATTTGTGGCCTTACTTTTGCAAGATATAAGCCTTGTCTGGATGATCATTTATTTTCTTCTTGTGGTATGAACGCAGCCTCACGCTTATCTTCTTCTGTTTCTAGGTTAATGGTGAGATATACAACCATAAAGCACTAAAGGCGAATCTCACATCTCATCAGTTCCGTACTGGAAGTGACTGTGAAGTAATTGCACATCTTGTAAGTTGCTTTAGTAATTTTTTGGAGATACTGATGTATTTTTATCTCAACGAGCTATTAGTGGGCAGAATATTGGATGTCGTGATCTAGTTAGGATGCAATCAACAAATGTGATTGTTTATAAACAGATCTGATGCAACATAGTAGTTGTTCCAATTCGCACTACCCAGGTTTATAAAAAGTATCATGTAAATATACATGTAAACACTCTTCCCCTTTTCGGCTAACTTGGAATTTTGCTTTGCCAGTATGAAGAGCACGGCGAAGATTTTGTACACATGCTGGACGGAATGTTCTCATTTGTGCTTCTGGACACTCGCAACAAAGTATTCATTGCAGCTCGTGATGCTATTGGAATCACCCCCCTTTACATTGGCTGGGGTCTTGATGGTATGTACGTGTTGGTAATTTTCTTTAAAACTTGTATCTTCTTTTTGTTGTTTATTTGTTTGATGAATATGTTGAGGGGATTGAAGAAGACATTTGATATATGATGAGATGTTTATGCTCTGGAGGGTGGCATACTGTTATGCAGCTGGAGTTGGATTGTAGAATTGGTCGGTGGGGGGAGTCTGTTCTCGGTAAGTTACACTTTCGCATGAGACGTTGCAATCAGTGAACCTAGAGAGGCAGTGGTCAGGGTGTAATAGCTGAGATGATTCAGGAGAGAAATAGACAACTGAACATAGATATGCAAGACACATTGATCCAAGTCTCAATCTAGAAACATGTGCCATATTCATGACCTCAATATATGGTGAGTCATGGATGACACAGGGATTGTTTCAAAACTCCCTCCTATCTGTCATTATCATCTTAGTGACATTTAGGATCACAGGACACGTTCCATGAGTGGGGGCCACAAGATCACTTGAAATTGTGCACATTGCATGCATGCGTGTCTCACATGTGCGATTTCACATACGTACAACTCATTTTACTTGCTCTCCAACAAGCCTTCAACAAAAATAACCATCTTGGTTCCCAAAGCGAGCTCACATTAGAGATCTAAGGAATTTGATGAATAAATCACTGATCACCTGGTAGTGCCTACTAGGCCATCCTAGATGGACTTGAGCATTATCGGCAGGTTACTGTGCTTTACTGCTGGGTGTACAGATATTTTACCTGTGTTTTTTAACGATAAATATTTTTTCCTTCCATTATGAAGGTTGTTAAAAGGGGCCAAGGTTGCCCCTTTAGGCTATACGTGACCTTCCCACAGAGGGAGCATTTTCCACATTTTTTGTAATGGGTCGTTCTTGTCCTTCATTCTCCTCATGTAACTTCTATTTTTTAACATTTCTTCTTAAGCAAAAATCTTCATTGCTTATCTATGTAGATAAGTTTGTGGGTGGTAGTAAATGGGTCCTTGAAGAAAAATCAGAGATGCAGCTGCAAGTTGCTGTGTTATCTTGCTTACAACCTCATAATCTTTTACATCCATTCTAACACTAGATTCCTACTTGATATACTTTCTAATTTTATCTGGAAAAGAAGGTACTAGTAATACTGAAATACACCACGTTCATTTGTAACAATAATTTCCCTGCAGGTTCTGTTTGGTTTGCCTCAGAAATGAAAGCCTTAAGTGATGATTGTGAACGATTTATGTCATTCCTTCCTGGGCATATATATTCTAGCAAAAGTGGTATGTTTTATTTCACCTTAACCATTTTGGTGCTTGGTTGTCTTTAGGTGAAAGTTAGTAATTGCCCTACCTTGTTTATGCATTTCCCTCTTTAGCAATGCTAGGGGCACAAAATAAGGTCACAAAATCTTGCTCACAAAATGATGGGGCAATATTTTATTGGTTGCGTCGATAATGGACCCGCCACACTCTACTTAAAAACACCAATAACATAATTACACCTAGGATTTTGTGAGCAAGTTTTTGTGACTTTTTTGTGCCCCTAGTATTATTCTTTCCCTCTGTATTCTTAGCGTGGGATCTTGTAGTTTTCTTTTTCATCTGTTTACTCCTTTTGGGCCTTCTTGTTGGTGTCACTATTGGTACTTGTAGGCACTTCATAGCCTGTCCAGTCATGCTGTAACAATATTTGGTTTCTAATGGTAGTAAATGATGATAGATGCTACCAGTTGCATCACACAATGTTAAATATAGAAATCTGCAACATGTTGATCACGGAGTGAAGTATGCCCCTCCATAAATGTAGGGCCAACATTTCCCTTTTTTCCCTTTGTTTCTGGATCGATATCAACTTCATTTTCTTTATTAAAAAGGCCTAATGGTCTTCCAAAGATCTAGACAAACATTAGTGTTTTCCAAAGGATTATATGTGCTAGATGTTATCTACTCACGTCTGGCTGTATGTATTTGACATAAAAACTTCTATGTACATTTTCCGTCTCCGTACAATATATTGTACATTTGTATGTCAGGTTACTTGTGGGGTTTATCCGATACCAGCATTGTAAGTCTGAAAAAAAAATAAAAAAAATTGATACCGCATATCTTTATCCACCACCACTTTTCTACTCTGGCGAGAAATTATTCTGATTGAGAACTGCAAAACGGTAACTTATTTAGCACCACCAGAAAAAAAAAAAATTATATTTAATTGGCCAAAAAAAAGTAAAAATGTTAAGTTACATTGATAGAGAACTTATGCTTTCTGAGGGTTACCTATTTGCAACGAATACCTCGCACTACTCCCTCCATCCCTAAATGAATGCCCACCTTTTAGTAAAGTAACTAATCCCCCCCCCCCCCAAATAAAAATATCCTAACATTAACTTACGTTCATTATGTCATATATTGGTGTCACTAAGGATATTTGTGTAAGCATGCTACTAAAATTGATTGTAAGCCAGTTTTCTCAAAGTTTCTTTGAAGTCATGAATGGACATTCATTTAGGGATGAAAGGAGTAGCTGTTATTCTGATGTTCGAGATATTTGATGTTGTAAGTTTACAGGTGGGCTCAGAAGGTGGTATAACCCTTCATGGTATTCTGAACAGATACCTTCAACTCCATATGATCCACTGGTCTTACGGCAGGCCTTTGAGAAGGTCTGTAAAGTTTGTCACTGATTGTGAAAAACTTATCTGCTAGATTTAATTTTGAGTAGTTTCTTCGGTGATGTCCACAGTTTATTATCATAATACATATATTGGCATACTAGACAGTCTAGTGACTTAACGTCTCATTTTTGCAGGCTGTTATTAAGAGACTTATGACAGATGTACCTTTTGGTGTATTATTATCTGGTGGGCTTGATTCTTCACTTGTTGCTGCAGTGGCTTCTCGCCATCTGGCAGATTCGGAAGCTTATTCCCAGTGGGATCACAGTTGCATACATTTTGTGTGGGGCTGAAGGTCATACACTTCCCTGTTATCCTATATAATCTATACTTGCTTATACATTTTATTTTGATTATTGTTGCTGCTCGGACATATTTTGAGTTTCTTTGCATGCCTTTGAGCTGACAATGTTTACAACTTAATGATGATAAGACCGTGTTTTTACCCCATGTATCTTCCTTACCCATTGCATTTTCTTCTTATAGCTTGTCGTCCTTAATACTTTTTGGCATTCTTCCCAAGTTTTCAGAATAAGTGATATCAGTGCACTCAATTGATTTCTCATTTCCTTTGGAGCCATTTGATCTTCTGAATGCATCAAATATGCCCACAATCTTTTTAGCTTCAAATCATGCTTTTTTGTGTTGTTTCTGGAATTGGTTAGCCTTTTTTCTGAACTAACACCATTGTAATCTCCTTGCCCATATACTGTATTTATACTCCCTTTGTCCCAAAAAAACTGGCCTACTTTGATTCCATGGTCAACTCAATTGGACTTAACCACCAAATAATGAAAATATAATCATCATTATGAAATTCTAAGAATTGTTATTGGTAGTATTGTTTATGGTGTATGAATAACAAATTTTGAATTTCGTAAAGGATAATTATTTTGTCATTAAACTTTGGTCAACGTTCAGTTGAGTTGACCATCAAAGTCAAAGTATGACAGTTTGTTTGGGACTGAGGGAGTATTATTCTTGCTTTCAGGGTTCTCCTGATCTCAAAGCTGCGAGGGAAGTAGCAGACTATCTTGGTACACGCCACCATGAGTTTCACTTTACGGTTCAGGTGAGTTTTTGAAGAAAATGTGAGGAAATAAACATGAGCATGGGCATATCTGTAGCTTTAAGTTATAAAGTTGGTTCTTTCTACTGTTTCAGGAAGGGATAGATGCACTTGAAGAGGTAATTTATCACGTCGAAACATACGATGTAACCACTATTAGAGCCAGTACACCAATGTTTCTTATGTCTCGGAAAATTAAATCCTTGGGAGTTAAAATGGTTCTTTCGGGAGAAGGTTCAGATGAAATATTTGGTGGTTACTTGTATTTCCACAAGGCTCCAAACAAGGAAGAGTTGCACCAGGAAACGTGTCGCAAGGTAAAAATAAATAATCACAAGTGAACACTGCTCCCTACCCCACCTCCCTTTCCCAAATTATGCAAGCTAAAAACTAGAGTCGGTTAAATGATCCCATATTTTTATATTCCTTCAGATCAAGGCTCTTCATCTATATGATTGCTTGAGGGCCAACAAGTCAACTTCAGCATGGGGTGTTGAGGCCCGTGTCCCCTTTCTGGATAAGGAATTTATTGATATTGCTATGAGTATTGATCCAGAGTGGAAAATGGTAAGACTTCTATGTTTGTTTGTTTTTTCCCCTCATTAGAGCTGCATAGATACATTGTGGCTCTAAAGTTATAAACGAGGACAATTCTAGCTATATTGGCTAAAGCTGCTCATTTAGGAGTCACTATTGGGTATCACAGTGATAGTACATATCAAGATGACTTGGCATCACCGATCAACCAATAATGGCGCGTGGTTCTCTCCTATCATTTGATCAATTTAGTGTGTTGAACAATCTAGTGATTTTAGTCTTTTGGAACTCTTAACACAGGCTTTGAATTTTTGGCCCCACAAGCCAATAGTTTCGCACATTAAGGCTGTCTTACCAATTCAACCTTAACCTGGCAGAATCAACAGACTTCTTTAAAATGATTGTTTTGTGCCCCATGCTTATTTTGTCATTGTCAGTGGGAACTTGGCTATGTCTATTGAGTATTTTAGCAGATATAAAGTCCAGTGATTGCTGTAAATTTGTACCCAATACTTACTTTATTCAATAACTGCAGATCCGGGCTGATCTTGGAAGGATTGAGAAGTGGGTTCTGAGGAAAGCATTTGATGACGAGCAGAACCCGTATCTGCCAAAGGTGAGTTTGCTTTCTGCAGGATTTCCCTATCAAAGTCTCCTCGGAGTTTTCACCTCAAACTTTAAGTTCATGCACATTCTAAGTTATTGAGGATTGTCTTTTTTTTTTTTTTTTTTTTTTGGCTTTAGCACATTTTGTACAGGCAAAAGGAACAGTTCAGTGATGGAGTTGGCTACAGCTGGATTGATGGCTTGAAAGATCATGCAAACCAACAGGTATAGAAAATTTAATACTCCCTCTATCCCATAATGATAGTCTTGTACTCATCGTTTGACTACTCAAACATATTAACAACATTTTGTAATTTTCATTACTACTCTTAGTGAGGTCCTATTACTCCTACTAAACTCTCTCTTGCAACAAGCATGCATTACATAATAGATTCATTACAAGGTTAAGTTTGGAAGTTCAATCATTTTAACACGTCAATTTTCTAAATAGGACCATCTTTTTTTGGACAAACATAATTAGAAATAGGACTATCATTCTAGGACGGATGGAGTACTTGTCTCTGTAATGAATGATATGATTTTTAGTGTACGTGATTGTCTGACCTTCTGGAATCTGTCCCAAAATGATCTTCCCACATTTTTTGCCGTTACTACAAATGAACTTTGAGCAATAATATTATAGGTTGATTTAGTTATACTAATGAAAATTTGAAACTTGTAATTGATACACTATCAACAATTTTTTAGATTTTCATTAGGACAATTAAATCTACCTAAAATTATTGCTCAAAATTCATTTATAGTAACAGCTAAAAAAAGTGGAAAGATCATTTTGGGATAGAGGGAGTACATATTGATTTTATTTTATTTTTTTGTGGCAGGTTACCGATTCAATGCTAAGTAGTGCAAGCTTTATCTACCCTGAAAACACCCCTACTACTAAAGAGGCATACTACTACAGGACTATCTTTGAAAAGTTCTTTCCCAAGGTAAGCTTAGAGCACCTGTTCAACTTCAACCCACCTTGTCCAAATATTACCTTCTGTATTTCCGCAATTTCTTTTTAATTGTTTGATGGTAGAAACCATAATAAAAGGATCTTCGTAATCGTTTCTACAATGCAAAAGGACTTGAATCTCGTGATATAAAATTGGAGTGGATGTTGAAACAGACAGGTTTCCTACTCCTTTGACAGTGGTGGATCAAGAACCTTTTATAAATAGGTGCACAAATTACACTATACAACTTTAAAATGTAAATTATGAAGAAAAAAAATGGTTTGTTGTGGGACTAAACCCACAACCTCAGAGTTCAAAATATGACACTTTACCACTGAACTAGACAAACTTTTAAATTCTGAGGGTGCACTCGCACCCATATGTGTAGATCCGCCAGTACTTTGACCTCTTGAAGAATCCTAGTTTGAAAGTTGACAAGTTTTGATTATCAAAAGAAAATTTACTTATTGAAGTAAACATTTATATTTTGTTGTTGACCAGAATGCTGCAAGGTTGACTGTTCCGGGAGGTCCAAGTGTGGCATGTAGTACTGCAAAAGCAGTAGAATGGGATGCTGCATGGTCAAAAAATCTGGACCCATCTGGTCGAGCGGCTCTTGGAGTTCATGAAGCTGCTTACGAATAAGTTTTGGAGAAGCAGACCGCATCTTAGAAGCTAGGAGTAGAGAGGACCCCATAAGTTATTTCGTTGTAGATTTTTCTTGCATTAGATTAGTGTTTGGGTATTCTACCATTGATCATACTGATAAGCATATTTGATTCCCTAAAAGATTGATATCTTTTTCTCAAATCAAGAAATCCAGTGAAGAAATCAGCTTTTTTACTTGAGTAATCAATCTGTATTTCTGATCATTGTATTAAAGATTTGAATTGTATTGATAACGCCTGATTAAAAAACTTAACGCACTTTGCTATGTGGCGTAAAAGCTTCAACATGGATTTCGTTATGTTTAAACTGATGTTATCGATTTGGGTCACATTTAGCATTAAATCATCAGTACATTGATCATATTTGAAAAGTTTGAATTTGGTGCCATTAAATCACTAGTACATTGATCACATTTGAAAGTTCGAAGTTTGATGGTCAAGTTGAACCCCCAAATAGCACAATGGTCGAAAATATAGATTCTTTGTTTATACTGCTCCACCGTCCCAAAAAATGGTCGCGCTTAACATTCATCTTTTGTACACCGTGTTACAACAAAAATGACCACTTCTAACATGGTGTATAAATGAGTTCGGAAGAAATTAAGGAGAAATGAATTCGGTCAATAAGCTTAAACCAAAATGCTATTATTCACCTTCTGACAGCAAATTAGCCGAGAACTGTGCATGAACAAGTTCTATTTACACATGAAGAACAAGCCTGTACATAACTAGTGTCATAAAACACGCCTATATATACATAATCATTATTGATTCTTAGTTGGGTCAGCTAGCAAGACGGATTCATAACCCTCGTATTAGATTTGAACAGTCAAAAGTGCATTTGGATGTAAGCTACCAACGACATATACCAGGTGCCTCAGTCCGCAATACAGAAATCATTTCTTCATATTTTGAAGCATATACAAAACCCCACAACTGCATAACAACATGAATGTTCTATGAATTTCAGCCAAGCTTAAATATTAAGAGAAGACGTAAGAAAGAAAAAGGGAAATAAAGAGGGAGTACCTCGATTTCTTTTACTTCAAACTCTTGTGTACGTGCCAAGCAGCAGTTTCCGTATGTTTCTGAGGCTGAACTTGACCCGTTTAACCTTCATTGAATATTGAAATCAGACTTCAAATTTGAAACATGAATATACACATACTCCCTTCGTCCCATAACAAATGAGACTTATTTCCCTTTTGGTCAGTCCCATAACAAGTGAGACTACTCAAAATAGTCAATATTGATTTTAAATTCAATGGGACCCACTCATCACACTCACATCAACAATCCACTAGCTATTCCATACCTCACTTTCTCTCTTTTACTTTACTTTTCATGCTTAGAACACTCCTCACGATCAATATTATACTACCTATGTCCCAAAATGAATGACCAAAAAATTTTTAGAACACTTTCTCACTATCAATATCATACTACCTCTGTCCCAAAATGAATGATCAAAAAAATTTCAAATTTGCTCTTGAGCAAGAGCAAATTTGAAAAAAAAAATTGGTCGTTCATTTTGGGAAGGAGGGAATACTACTTTTTCTTAATCCCCTTGCATTCAATTTTGGTCTCACTTACTATGGGACGGAGGGAGTATACAACAAAAGGAGTGAGACTTACAAATCACCATCCAAGTATAGCGCAAAATGATCACCCCCACCCAGCGCTAAATACTCTGTTTGGCACAGAGTGAAGTACCGGTTCGCACCTGTATTGTATTCATACTATTAGTTGCAAAGGATACACTAAAATTAGCTCATCCTCTTTCTTTATTCCCCCCCCCCCCCCTTTTTTTTTCTTTCTTTTTCCTTTTTTGGTTTAAAGAAAAAACTAAAGTTAAACTTAGCACACCCTTTCAAAATAAAATAAATAACAAAAGAAATATTACGACCGTTAAGTAAGAGGGAAAGAAGGACTAGAACATTGCACATTGTTAACTAGGCAAAGGACTAAAAAACAACTTGCATCGTAGTCTATCTGACATAGTATAGAGGATTTGATTCTACACACTCTCTTCTTACGGACTATGACACCATCTTACTATATATAAAAGCAAGATCTCCTTAGGAACAGTAACCCGCCCATTTTTTGGTGAAATCTCGGTGGCATTTTTGTAATATGTTATTTCTGTGGGGGCAAAGCTAAAAACGAGATGATACAGGTGGCGGAATACTTTTTAATCAAAACCCAATCTTATCTCCTCCCTCCTCATTTTTCTCTCATCTCTCTCTCTCTCTAAAAACACACACACACACGCACCCACTCTCTCTCCCCATATTCTCCTACCACCGCCACCGCTGCCGCTTTAATGACTCCACCACTACCGAATTCAACCGATCTACACAAATCTGTAGATTTACACACGAATTCAACCAAACACATCTCAAACCCTATTTTCAAGATTTGAAACCCAAAACAGACACATAAGCACAATTATGTGCTAAAAAATAGATAGGCAGACTAGAGAGAGAGAGGGGGAGAAAGAGGTAATGTAGAGAGAGGGATGAGACGGAGAGAGATGTGCACTGTTCAAGACGGACGGAATAATGGCGGCAGGGCGGCAGTTGCAGTGGTTGCGGAGGGGTTGTTTCAGGTGGTAGATCTGGATTAAGTGGCCCTAACTTGAGGAATCTAAAATTAGGGAAACCATAAAATGAAGAAAAGGATAAATGAGAGAGAGAGGGAAGTGGTTGTTGCAGCTGGCGGTAGTGGGGGAGGGGACAGAGGGAGACGGTGGTTGTCTTTAGAGAGAGGAGTTGTTCCTCTCTATTTTCATCTCTTCTTTTCACTTTCTCTTCCTAGAAGCTCTCACTTTGGTAACATCATCACACTATGCTTACTGATTGTTCAAATTTACATTATCTTCCAAATCTGAATATGACCTTTTTTTGATGGGTTGGTAAAGTATGAAGAGTCGAAGTTCATGGGTGTTTCGAATTTGAACGAGAGTAGGTGAAGAATAATTTAGGTTGTTGTTATTGTAAAAGAAATAAGATAATTAAAAGGAAATGACTGTTGGGAAATATGGGAGTGGGAGATGGCATAGAAGATAGTTTTGTGGAAAAACGGGAAGTGTGAAGGAGATAAAAAGGCTTGATATGTGGGTGTATGTGATGGGTAGAAATGGTTTTTTTTTTACCGATTGGCAAAGGAAAGGATGAATTAGGCTTCATCTGATTTGTTTTTCTTCAATGCAAAGGAAACGATGGATTATACTTCATTCTATTTTGTTATTCATGAATGTTTTTCTCTTTTTTAGGTAATATTTCTTGCTCGAGTGTTACTAATATTTTGGCATATGAGTACAACAAAGTAAATTGTAAAAAGTATATTTTATACTAATGATTTATTTTAATTTTATTTTTCATTTGTTACTTTAAAATAAGTTATTTTATATTTAATTTTAGAAATAAATGTTTTTAAGAAAAAGTGAGAGAAGCGAAAAATAAAGGAGCGATTTTTATTGTTTTTTTGGGAAAATAAGAATAGAGAACTAAAAAGAAAAGAAGGCGCAGGTGATAGTGGGTTTAGACTCATAAACCCACCCGTTGATGAGTGTCCCAAAATCTCTATTTGTGGCGCCCAATCTCTTACTATTATACCCCTCCCCTTCATTCTCTCTTCGTACCCTTTTGGCAACTCAATTCTCCTAACTTCACCTCCAAACACATCCCCTCTATCCGCATCTCTTAACACCCAAAGAAACTTTTGCTCACTTTCTTCTAATCCAATTGCGAGCTCGTGAATTTCTTCGTCTGACAAAGTAGTTGTGGTGCCAAACGAAACGTAAATCACTGAATTTTCTTCTTGCTTATCAAGCCACTCTAAGCATTTGTGTTGTTTGAATCGGGTAATTTCACTGGATTAAATGGTCCAATACCCCAAAGTTTGGCTTGACCAAAAAGTTCTTCTCTTGCTACTAGATCAAGGTATCTGCAAATTCGGGACTAACACATCCATCAAAAGATGGGGCTTGAGCTTGAATTTCGGGTTCAATTTCAAACGGTCTCCCCATTTGTTCCCAGTTAAACCAGAAAAGATAGAAAGCGGACAGGACATGAAACAAGTAGGCTTTCGCATTTGGTAACATAACCATGTCTTGAACAACATATGTCATTAACGAATCATGAATCACAACAATTTTCTTGGCTGTCAGAGAGATGGCACGGATAAGTTCACCAACTGGCTCGCGAAGACTTAATGTTGCATCGACAGAGGGTTGGAGATGAGTGGGGAATTTCGTGGAGGCGTTGGGATGTGGGGACGGAGATTGAAAATTAGGGGTCATGATTTCGTGGAAATGGGTGATGGGATTTGATAGTGGATCCCAACCATGGATGCGAAGCTTGGCTTGGCGGCCATGAGTGGTGGTGGTGATGAAATGTACGGGTATATCGTAGGCAGAGATGAGGCGGGAGAGGTGGAGGAGCTGGTTGAGATGGCCATGTGCTAAAAACGGGACCATAACGACAGCCAAATCGGATTGGTTAGCACCAATTTGGTCATGGTCTTGGTTGCAGTTGGCCATGGAATGTTACGTGTACATTGTAATGTTTTCTGTGTGGGTTATAAAGGCAGATTGTGGTACATTTTTGAATTCAACGATAGAAGAATGGAAATGGACATTTTGTTCTCTATTAACTATTAATTGCAAATGGAGTTGAACATTTCATTGAGTGGCCAGAAATAAGAAGATTAAGGTTTCAAAAAAAAAAAAAAAAAAAGGAATAAGAAGATAAAGGATGGAGTGTTTTTTTTTTCTTTTTTTCTTCGTTTTCTATGAAAGATAGATGGATTACTTTTGAACGGCAGGAGGACGAAAGGGTGACCATTTCTGAAATGAGTAATAAGAATCAGAAAATGAACGCCATTCCAAAAACATGAGCGGAGATCTCATTCTTTGTGAGGAACACAAAAACCATAGGTGCCTAGGTTTTCTGGTGGACCGAAATCGATCCCAAGAGTAAGAAAAAGTGTTACCTGTTGGACGAAATATGACAGGACGACCAGGTGTATTCGTGTTTGTAAATACAAATGTATTATTTGTTCCCTGTTTAAAACTTCAGTAGTAAGAAACAAGAAAAAAAGATAAGGAAAGAAAGAAATATAAACGCTCTTAGAATTATGTTGTAATTAAGGCATACCTGATATCTTTTCTTGTTTGCTGGCCTTAAGGGTGCCTCAACTAAGCCTCCAAAAACTGCACCTTTACGGTCTCCAACTACCTAAAAAGATTTGGAAAAACAATTGCTGAAAGGGAAGCTTCCTTCGAAGAAATTTTTAATAATCAATCCAGAAAGTAAGAGATTCAAACATCATACAGAATGACGAACAAAAATGTTTATTTCAATTACTGTTTTTAACACTAATTTTTCCCGCTTGAGAAACTGAGAGCTTGAGCGAGAAGGAAACTATATTTAGTTTTATAAACTTAGGCTAAGAAGTAAAAGAAAAGCCAACCATCAAGAAATGGTCGCAAAAGAAAGAATAACAAAGAATAAAACGAGAAACACTCATTCCCATATATTTTACTTTTATGTCGAACTACCTATCCTAGTATTACTAATGGGTTCACCTTTTCATTTCACACCACTCACCTTCATCATCCCACGCTGCTCTCTTCAACCCCCCCCCCCCACTTTTACTGTTGCTTTATCCTCATCCAAAGGTACCCTTCCATTTGGAAGCCAGCACCCTAGATTATTTTTTTCACTTCATAGCCTGCCCCTCATGTTCACTCTCATCTTCTCACTCCAACCCGCTCAATCAACACGCTGACCATCGTTTCCTCCACAGTTGCTGCAGCTCGAGGCAACTTCAACGCATATGTACAATCACGCATTTTCATGCTTTTAAGCTGCTTCCTCTCTCTCTCTCTCTCTCTCTCCACAGTCACGAAAATCTGCAAGGACCACAACAAAAGATAACCTCATCCCTTAGTTTTTCCCAGATGATTAAATTTGCTTAGAGAAATCTTCAGGCATCGCCATAATGGTCTTCATCTTAACCTCATCTGTTGAGGTGACCATTGATGAATGCACTGCGCAAAGATTTGATTTTTATGGTAATCGCCTAGATACAGTTCGAAGCCATCTATAATCTATCTAAGATTTGCTATTTGGATTAGGTTTTGGTAGAAGATGATGAGGCTACTACAGTCATCAGTTGCATTTCTTATTCCATTCCTTACGATGTTCCCACATGCCATATACATTGTCATTCCATTCTGTGCACATCAACCGTGTGTCCTGAGTCTTGACTTTTTTTTTTTAATTCCAAATCCCACTGAGAGGAAATCACATGGACCATACCTTCCAGCCAATTCATTCCAAGTTACCAAACGCCACTTCATGGTATGAACACGAAAAATTGTCAACGTCTTGAAGAGAAGAAAACAAGAAAATTCATTTATACCACATTTAATCAGTTGACCATAAAGAGTTCTTCTCTACCATGATGCTAACTGTTTTACGTTGTCTCCAAGATCATCTACACAAAAAATTCAATACATTTTCCAGCCTAGAGAGACTTAATATCATCAATCAGTACAAAGCTTGAAAACCTAACCATAAATAACACACTTCAGAAAGACCTTCAAACAGGTATACATGAATGCAAGTTCATATATGAGATTGGGTGCAAATAAATTCTCATAGGTGCTTGAGACAAGGATTTACCAGCAGACTAAGACCAGGGCATAACATGCTTCTTCGATATAAAGTTGAAAGAGATATTCCGTGCCTCCATGTACTGCAGTTAAAACAAACATCCCACAAACATGAAAATCATCACAATTCTTAAGTCAATTAAAACTACAAACAGTATCCAAAAGGGAAAAAATTGAGTTTCACACTGTATACCTGTATAATAATACCCATTTTCTCCCCTGAACAAGTGCAGGGAGTGAAACATAAAGAGCACCCCGCGTGTTCTCGGACAGTAGCAACGAGGGTTCCGAAATTTCGGGAAGCTTTTCCAAAGGCACGGGCTCATATAAAGTTTGCATAGGAATACCCTCATTCCTACTGTTACTAGAATCCTTCCCTTCATCATTCTTTGATTCTGAATTTCCCTTGAATGAGGATTGGTTTCTATATCCACCAAACCTAGCAGCCTGATAGAAAGCTTTGCCAAGGGAATGCTTTCCCCTAGACAGTAAACTTTTCTTCCCAGAATTTTCTTTGTTCACACTTTGTGGTGCTGGTTCACTTGCCACTTGCTTCTCATTCGATCCCTCCAAGTGAGAATCACTGACTGATTCCGCAGGGGATAATAGAGAGTAGAGAAATGCAGTAAAAGAAGACGTGTCGGGTCCATCAACCAAATCCTTGTCCTCTGAACTTGACTCTGGTTCAGTTCTTTTTTGCTCATTCACATCAACCTAAAAGAATAAATAAAGAAATTGCATAAAATACAGTGAAATAAATTATGGTGCGAGGAAAGAAACATATTTTTCACAAATTTGAAAATTCAACGCGAGTTAAGGTTTTTAAGACTTCATGTTAATTGTTCTGGCCTTTAATGATGTCAAAATGTATCAACAATAAATGCTGGAAATGAAGCTAACAACTTCTTCATTTTGCCATAAATTAGTACTCAATAAATTCCAATCATGAAAAGGCACTGAAGAATTTATTTCTAGCTTAGCTAACATGGAAGTTATGATTTTGATCAGACCCAATAAACGAAAAATAATAAAAAGTAGGGGGAAATTATTTCCACTCCAATATTTGATTATACACACTTAATTTGCTAGTTATACATTGAACCCTAGATAGTGGGTAAAATTCCAATTATGAAAGGAAACAAGAAAAACTCACAGAAAACCCAAGAAATGAAAAATTGGAAGTGGGTATAGAATCACAAACCTAAAAATCATCAAAAGAACCATCAAAATCAAAATTTGAGAAAAAACCCAGGATGATAGTTAAAAAAAAAAATTTGGAATATGGGTGTTGGAAATCAAAGAGTGATTGGATGATGAAAAGATGAACTTACAAGAGGTGGGGAATGGGAAGAGGAGGAGGAAGGAGGTTTATCGGAGATGGGGTTGAGGAGGACAGTAGTGAGATCAGAGACAAGATGTACTGCTTTACTCCTCAATGATAAACCTCGTCGCTGCTGTTTCTGCTCCCCTCCTCCTCCTTCTTCTTCTTGTTCTTCTTGCCTTCCCATTTGTCAAACAAGAATTAACACTTTTTTGTTTGATATTGATTGAGAGGGTCGATTGAAAAGAACAATTGTAAGAAGAGTAGGAGAAATAATTAAGATGATAAAGAACTGAAATTGAGACGCAGGGATGGATGGTGGAAGGCAGAAGAGGTAGTATGTTGTAAGCAAAGGCGTTTGTTGCAGAATGGAAGCTGACTGACTTTCCCAACCCAAACCCTTCAAACCTTAGAATTGAATCGGAACAATGGCTGACACTTTAAATAATATGTTTACTTTGCATTGAAACAAGATCGACTCCGTGGCCCAATGGATAAGGCGCTGGTCTACGAAACCAGAGATTCTGGGTTCGATCCCCAGCGGAGTCGCTTTTTTTATTCCACGCTTACCCTTCAAAGTATCCAGATATGTTAGAAATTTAACGAGAAATGGTCATGTGTATGTCACATAAAGGGTATTTTAGTCATTTTTTAACATTCAATTAACCTTTAATTTATTAGTCTCTTCAGTATTAGACTTTTAAATTTATAAATAATAAGATTATACAATATTATCAAAATAATAAATTATTTTATAAAAAAAGTAGATTAACAACATAATAAATAAAAATATTATGGGAGAGTAAAAATCGTAAATAAATATTATAGGATAGTAAAAATCGTAAATTAAAAAAATACTCCCTCCGTCCCACCACAAGTAGGACTAGAGGAGTGTGTACAATAATTAACAGAAAAGTAGTGTATGTGTGGTAGAAAATAAAGAGAGGGAATGAGTGAGGTAAATAGTAGTGTTGCTTGAATAAATTGAGTGGTGGAAAAGAAGAGAGAGAGAGTGAGTGGGGTTAAATGGTGGGGTTGGTTGAATATAAATATATTTAAAAAAAAATCATTTTAGGTAGTCTCAATTGTTTTGGGACGGTATAAAAAAGAAAGAAGTACTCCTTGTGCTGGGACGGAGGGAGTATAAACTAACCAAAAACACATAAAAAGAAACAAACCCAAAAAGAAAAAAGAAACAGAAAAGAAGAAAAATCAGTGTCCTGATTCAGTCCATCCCCCCATTTCATCCTTCTCTATCTTCCACAACCCCACCCATCTCCGTTCTTCATCTTCCATAACCACCGACCTCCCTTCTTCCTTAAATTAGTGAGCCACCACGACGACCAACAATTGATCTCATCCTGCAATTCGCCTCTTTGTCTCTCTCCCTTTGCCCCACATTCCTGTCTCCAGCCCTCGCTGTCCGTTCTTTTTCTCCATTAAATCGTAACAGAGCTTAATTTCTTCACACCTGGTGGGTTCTTCAATCTGCTCCTCTTCACACCTGGTAGGTTCTTCAATTCTAATGTGTAATTAAAATTAGAATTAAGACTCACATGTTTTGAGTATAAATACGAGTCATCTAGCTTTAGAAACTTGAGACGAAATAATACAAAATATATATTTCTGGTTCTCCATATTTATCATATTATTACAAAAAATAACATCTATTGACTTAATTTTTATCCACTTGCATGAATAATGTTTTGAATAATTGTTTTTAAATAATATTTTGAACAATATAACATCAACTCAATTATAATTTGTATTATTTTTTTAGTATGCGTACAAAACCCAAGCAGGGAAAAGCGATAGAACATCATTTAAACCATACTTATAAGATTGTCTGTCTTACCCAATAATAGCTACTAGTCTTCCCACTGCAGCTACTATCTTGCTATGTATAGGAAGAGTGTGTGATTGTAGCTATCCGGGATGTACTTGGTTGACTCATGGCACACTATAACTATATGACTTATTAGAGGCTTAATAGCAGGAGGAACTGAGTGGGATCGAAACTCCATCTATGTATAATTTAGGGAGATGCTTTCCTAGAGATTTTTCTAATGACTTTTATTCTAGCGGTCTAGCAAGCACTTATACTAAGGATTGAGCTAAGGCCTCTGCTACTAGGGAATCTCATTGATCCGAGCAAGAGCTCCCGATCTACGACCACCTATAGGTCGATCCTGAATGAATGCCAAACAGAAAGTTTGGTATAATGGGTCTGAAGCGAAGGCGGATGCCAAGTGCTTCCTTATGTTATAAGAAAGGTTAATGACAATTTAGGGCCTGAAATGTAGGGAGGTCTTCGGCGTGGGGCCTGACCTTTTTTATTCTACACATCAGGGCTTGACATGCCAAATTCTTTCCAGTTAAGGGCTTTTTGACGGAATTTGTTAGAAAAGTCAGTTAAATCGACAAAATGGACGGATTTGTAACTGATATCAGGTTTTAGGGGCTTTAGTGAATATATAGAAACTTAAAGGGTAAAAAATTAAATGTAAATATTTTATGCATACTCTTAAAGTTAAAAAAAAAAAAAGGATTTTTTTTTCAAATAATCATAATTAAAGGATATTAATAAAATTATATGTTATTTAAATATATAAAAAATAAGGACTTTAGCTTAATCTTAATCAATACTCCCTCCGTCCCATTTTAAGAGTAAAAAAATTCCTAAAAGGGCGTCCCATTTTAAGAGTCAAAATCCTGAAATGGAAAGTGGGTCCTACATGTCATGCTCACAACAATTATCCACTAACTCTTCTCTACACCACTTTCTCTCTCCTACCAAACTATCAACACTCACAACACATCACATTTTTCTTAATTCTTGAACCCACCCATTTATTGACTCTTAAGGAGGGAGTATATATATATTATTTATGCATATTTTTATATGATAAATTTAAATTGAACAAAAAATGTTACTTTATTATTATATCAACAATAAATCAAGCAAAATGAGAGCATAGGGCCTTAAATAGTGTGAAAAAATTCAAGCAAAATCGAAAGCAGAATAAGGTTAGGATGAAGAAAAGAATAACTCCCTCCTCCCAAATGTCTGTTTTCGAAAAAAAATAAAATTATGCGTATTTGTTATTAAATTTTATAAGAAGTAATATTTTTCGAGTGTGAAGCAAAATTTCATAAAAAAAAATACAATGGTAAAATGTAATTGACGAAAAATAGACTTTTTATTCTGAACAATTTTTAAAAAATATTTAAATATTATATAATTTTATTAATATCCTTTAATTCTGATTATTTGTGTTTTTTTTTTTTTTTTTAACTTTAAGAATATGCATAAAATAGTGTTCATTTAATTTCTTAACCTTAAACATTCACTAAAGCCCCTAAAACATGATATCAGCTACAAATTCGTCCGTTTTGTTGATTTAACTGACTTTTCTAATAAATTCCATCAAAAAGCCCTTAATTGGCGAGAATTTGGCATGTCAAGCCCTGATGTGTAGAATAAAAAAGGTCACCCCCCCCCCCCGCCGAAGACCCCCCCATACACAGGCCCTAAATTGTCATTAACCCTTATAAGAATGATCACTACTCTATGTATCGGAGGTGGGACAGTGGCAGACCGTTCAGCACTCTAAGAGGGACAGATTGCAAAAGGTATTAATTCAAAACGACTAGCCTCGTTAGCAATACCCGAACCTATAAAGGGGATAACGAACTTTCTTTTCTAAGATTAGTGCCGAGGAGGGAATTGACTATCCCACTTCCTCATAGAAAAGGGGAATGCAAGATATGGGCTCGCATTAGCTAAGTCTTCTAGGACCGGTCTTCCTACGTCAAGTCTGTAGTACTAGTGGGACTCTTGTTATGAGCTGATGTTGAGGAAGGGGGTTCCGTAGCTACAGCAACGAATAAAGGTTCAAAAGTCAGATCTGTGAGGCTATGGATCGCTGTAACAAGAGCTTTGGATGGGTAGTACTGTGAAACAGAAGAAGATGCACTTGATTTCGCGGGATACGATGATTATTGTACTAATGGTGGGTTGGGTTTGCGGAAGATGATGGATGTCAATCATGCTTTGCTTGCCAAGCTTGAGCGGTGTACGTTGACTCATTAAAGATATAAGTTTTACTTTAATACCGATGGAGTAGATAATTGTTTTTCTAAATTATCTTTCTTATATTTCAAGAAAAAACATAAAAAATAAATAAATATAAAAAGTTTATGATCACTCTGTTACAGAGTATATGTCCACCCTCCTATTTGCATGGAGATAGTGGTGGAAGTGATGTAAATGTTGTGACTTGTGTGAGTATGAAAAGTAAAGTAGGAGAGAAAATATGAGGTATATAATATTAAGTTGATTAGTATTGCGAGTATAAAAGTAAAGTAAAAGAGAGAATTTATGAATGAGTTTTTACTCATTCTATTAGATACTTTTAGGCTTAATTATTGCTTAGTTCTCAAGCTTTTGTTATTTGATTAGGTTCTTTTTGTGTTTTTGTTGTGTAGGGTGGTTATGTGCTCAATTTAAAAGAAAATGGGAGAAAATGAGCTTAATGGATCAAGGGTATGAAGGCAAAGGACTGTTGTGAAAAATCAGCTGAAATCCAGGGACCAATCTGCCAGTTCTGGAACTTTAGGACCAAATTGCAACAAAGTGGAAGTTCAGGAGCTGATCTGGAAATAATGAAACTTCAGGGGCTTAACTGAAAATTCGGATTTGTTCAGCCCAAAGTCAGCCGACAAACACCAAGCAAGCATTATTAATTATTAGGAATTAAGATTTGTTTTCTATTTTGTTTAGGATTTTGTTATTAGTTTCCTATTTCTTTTATTATTCTTTTTCCTTTTAGATTTAGGTTAGTTTTTACCCTATAAATACTAGACTAGGTTTTTAGTATTTTTTTATCAATCATGTAGCTAGTAAATATTTTGTAACGTTTGCAAGGTTGGAGAATTTGTTCTTTGTCTATGAAGAACAATTTCACCAACTACGAATTGGAGGTAACTTTTATCAATTCTATGTTTTAATTTTAATTCTTTTATTCTTTCTCATTCTTGTTTATCAAAATATTCTTCATTCTAAATTCTTTAGTTTCAATTATATGTTAAGATATAAATTGGCTTTAGAATTTCTGGGTATCTATTGCTACAGTAACTCGGGCATTGATACATTGACCACTATTTTGATGATTAGATCTAATTGAGGACGTAACTGAAATCAAACGGATCTAGGTTCATATGTTCTTGAGTTCTTCATGATTTCTTGGCATATTATGCGGACGTAACTGAAAGTATAATATAAAGAGGATATTAGGATTACAAATCGCACACAAAACCGTCCCAATCCTTAATTAAGCGAACGAACCCTAGAATTGAGATTGATGACTTGATTATTAAAATAAGCATAGGAGAGATAATTGTGATTCTATATTCCGCGAGTTCTATCATTTATTTGCTTGTTCATGTTGATCACTTGTTTATATTTTATCTTTTTATTTATTATGTTTAAATAGTCAAATAATTTAGAATTAATCCAAGTCTCTGTGGTTCGACCCTTGTGTTTGCATATTGTTATGACGATAGCTCGTGCACTTGCGAGGTATTATAATTTGTTCATCAAGAATGAAAGAGATGAATAGTAATTTATTTTTGTCATTTTAACTCCCGGACATATATCTGAGATAACTAAAAAAAAAAAAAGGTGGACAGATATAAACATATCCACTTTTTGACCTGCACATTTTTCAATGTTTATTAGAGCAGAAAAGACCAAAAAGTGGAGCGTTATTATCAACATCATGACGTGGGTGGGGTAGGATTAGATATCCATTTCCAAGCTATAACACGTTGGTTTGTACCAAAATAAATAAATAAACACGTTGGTACATGTCATGTCACTATTACAGCTAACAAAAGTCGTCCGTCCGTCTCCGTCCTTACTCAAACAATATTACTACCTACCGCCACTTCCCATTTAATTTAGGGCGAATTGCATTTTGGGCCTTAAAGTTTAGGGGATGTTCATGTGTGGTGTGATAGATAGATTCCATTCAATCATTATTTACATTTTAGGCCCTAAAATTATCATTTTGTTAGCATTTTAAGTTTTTTAATAAGTTTTGTTAAAAAACCGTTAAATAATTACGTGCAAGCCACATGTCACTTAACGGACGATGTTTTTGAACAATAATTCATTCTTATTTTAAAACAAGTTGAATGAAAATAAATAGTAAAAAATGGAAAATTTTCCATTTAAGGGCGTTAAATGAAATTTTCGAAAGTAATAAGATAGAAAATAAAATTTATTTAAAAATATTAAATTGTCGATAAATAATTATACAATTTACTTTAAAAACAAGGCATTAAATGTTTTTCTCAAGTATAATTTAATATTTTGACTATTTTAATTGAAAAGCCAGAAAAAATTTATTTTTTGAACCATAATTAATACTCTCTCCGTCCCAGAGTATATGTCCACCCTCCCGTTTACATCGAGATTAAGAAATGGTGGAAGTGATGTAAGTGTTGTGAGTATAAAAGTAAAGTAGGAGAGAGAATGAGTGGAAGAGAATAGTAAGTTGATTGGTGTTGTGAGTTTAAAAGTAAAGTAAGAGAGAGAATGGGTGGGAGGAATAGTAAAGATTATTTGTCATTTTTGGAAGTGGACATATACTCTGGGACGAACTAAAAAGGAAAGGTGGACATATACTTCGGGACGGAGGGAGTAGTTTTTAATTTGAGGGAAGGGGTTAAGGGTGGCGGTTGTTGGCCAGGGTGGTGGTCGGAGACGGAGAAGATGACGAAGACAAGAACGGGGTTAAAAAAAACTATTAAATCCAAATTCTTTATTTGTAGTGGTTTCATTTTATTATTTTTAGCATTTATTTTAAAGTAAATATAAATAATAACGATTGTTCTTCAAAATATATTTAATTAAAATAGCCAAAGTATAAAATTATACTTGAGAAAAAATTTAATGCCTTGTTTTTAAAATGAATTTTACAATTATTTATAGACAAATTAATATTTTTAAATAAATTTTATTTTCTATCTTATTACTTTCGAAAATTTCATGTAACGCCGATAAATGAAAAAAAAAACCCCCAGTTTTACTATTCATTATCATTCAATTTGCTTTAAAATAACGAAGAATGAATTATTATTCAAAAACATCCCTCGTTAAGTGACATGGGCTCGCACGTGATTATTTAACGAAATTTTCTAACAAAACTGATTAAAAGACTTAAAATGCTAACTTAATGACAATTTTGGGGCTTAAAATGTAAATAGTGATTGAATGGGGTCCGCCACAAAAACACCCCCTAAACTTTGGGGCCCAAAATGCAATTCGCCCTTTAATTTAATTCCATATAATCCCCCGTCTTTTACTCCGTACCTTATTATATTTGAAACTTCACCACTAATTTTTATTATAGGAATTAAGAGAGCAATATTTAATATTTACTTTAAATGTATAACGTGTAGAAAAAAGTTATAAGTAGAGGAGAGGGTCTCCTGTACACCCGCTGCATGGTGTGCGGCGGGCCAGGCTTTTCCATTTTTTTTTATTTTTTTTTTTTTTTTTTGCAACCTCAATTTTTTTTTCCTCCCAACAAAAGTAACACTTATTATAACGAAATGTAACACTTTTTTTTTTTCCAAATGTAACACTTTTTTAAAAAAATGTACCACAATTTTGCTGCAATAGATAAAAGATAACATAAAGATTGACAACTAAACCAATGTAACATTTTTTTATAAAGGAATGTAACACTCATTTTTTCAAATGTAACACTTTTTTTCTCCGAAAATTAACATAGGATTGACAACTAAACTAATGTTACATTTTATAAAGAATGAATGTAACATTTTTTCTCTCAATTGTAACAGTTAATATTCTTAAATGTAACATTATATACGAAATGTAACAATTTTTTATTGAGAAAGTAACAATTGAAATGCAAACCCAATTTTTTTTTATTTTTTTTTTTAAAAATTGCTGTTACATTTGACGGTAAAGAGTGTTACTTTTTGAATATGAAACTGTTACTTTTATTAGAACAGAGTGTTACATTTCAGCTGACAAGCAACTCAAAACTTTTTGTGTGTAAAAAAATGTTTTTAAAAAAAAAAAAAATCAAACCATATCATGACCTATGTAGTTTTGTTCGTCTCGTTGAGACGAACACAACTGTATTTTTAATTATTTTTTTTGAGTTATAAATCTCAAGATATAGCATTTTAAAGTTTTTGGGGGGTTTTTTTTTTTTAAAATACGACACGTGGCAGCGCGCGGTTGGGTGAACCAGGTGTGGCTCACAGCGCGCCACGTGTCGCTTCTGGACTGGATGAGAGGCGGGCTGGCGGGTCGGATGGGTCGGCCCGTGGAGCGGCCCGTTGCACAGCCATACACCGGGTGTATTTAAGACTTTGTCTAAGTAGAGTAGCGTAAACAATGAAGAAGAATAAAACTGTTACTACCTCTGTCCATAAATACGTGTGTGATGTAGCACAGGACAAGCCACCAACAGCAGGGCAGATTCGGCGACCAGGCGCACGCTTACCTCTTTGTAATTTGGACGAGTTTCTGTTTAAACACCAAGCGCCCGCCTGGCCTAGTGCGAGCGCCCGCTCGGTTGGTCGAGCAGAATTGTTCCCAGCTTTCAGTTACGTTTAATTAAACACTTTTAGGGTATTAATTAGTTGTTGGAGTATAAATACTCTTTTCCTACTTTGTATTGAACATGTTTTTTATTATTAATTTTAAAGTTTGCCTTTGCAACTTTGTGGGTTCAAACCCTAGAAGCCATTGTTGGCTTGTTGAAGGTTTTATTCCTTCGTTTGTGCTAGATCTTCTGTCGTGGTTGATCTAGGTTGTATTCTGCTGCATCAGTGTGCAAATTTTATTTTAAGGGACATAATTTTTTTATATAATTTAGTGACAAAATTCACATATAATCTTGTAATTCTCTTTACAAACATTTAGTTTTTGCAAGTATAAAGAGACCGGTGAAAAAAATCGAAAAAAACATTTAGGGACAAAGTTATGATCAAAATGAACACTCATTTTGGGATAAAAATTTCTAAAAATGAACACTCATTTTGAGACAGAGAGAGTATATTTAAAAAAATGACTTTTCATAAATAAGTGAAGTTTCAAAATAAGACAAAGTAAATATGTTGGATCCAATAAATAATTTTTGGAAAAAACATATATGCAGCTCATTATTCAAATATTATCTGTCACGGAAAAAAAAAGTCTCATAGTATTATTTTTCAACTAAACTAAAATTTGACTAAATATTAATGAAATTTAATCATTTTAATTTAGGTCTAAACTTTATACTATAGTTGATATACAAATGTGAAGTTAACTTTTTTTCCTAAAAAACCTATAACTGCTCTCCCTCTCTCGTCTTCTTCATCTTCTTCCACAAACCTTCCTTGATCCAAATTAATTTCTTCTTCTTTTGACTTGATTTAAATCTTTCATCTTTTTTTATTTTCATTCAATTCTTCTTATTTTGATTTGATTAATCAATAACATCCCAAATTTTGCATTTATCATTTGACAATTTGTCAATTAATGAATGCAAAATTAGGGATTAATTTTCAGATTTTATTTTTGTGTTTTTTAAGTTTGATGTTTAATAAATTTCTCTCTTTTGTGAGAGACGTTTATTTCTTTCTTTCGTGAGAGCCATTGATTTCTCTTCTTCGTGAGAGCCGTTGATTTCTCTCCGTGGTTGAGAGCTTGTGTTTGTGTGTTTGTGTGTTTGCCTGTTTGTTTTGGTACCGTGCAATTGCAATTCAATCTTATGACGAACCTCGCATCGTCTCAAAACAGAAAGGTTGTCATTGAGTTTTGGAATGTGTGGTGGATAATTATTCGCCAACCCGGATTCTCCATGTCAAGTACCCAACACCAAATTTTATCCGACGAGGGATTTCTTAAATACCAACTTGAGTCAGTTTCTAAGTTTTACTTGGAGTATAATATGTATGTTTCAAGATTTAAATCGAAATTGTCAATGTTGTAAGTTAAGAAATACATCTATTATGAATATTTGGGGTGAGCCTCCGGCTTTTATGGAGTGCCGTCTCTATTATTATTGTTAATGCAATTGAAGTTGTTGTTTCGGAAAAAAAAATTGATATACAAATGTTGATATAGTTTTTTTTTTTTTTTTGAAAGGAAATGTTGATATAGTTAAATTATCGTAATTTTAAGTCAAAGTAAAATTAGATTGACAGTATAAAACCTCCATTCATAAAAACTCCATTCATTTATTCGCTTATTTATACTCCCATTTCATTTCATTTCATTACATACCTAGAGAGAGAAAATCAGAAACAGCAAAGAAGAAGAAGAAATATAAAAAATGGCGACACTAACAATACCGTCATCGGTTCCTTCTCCTGCTGAAGATTGCGAGCAACTCCATAAGGCCTTCGCAGGTTTGGTTTTGACTTTTTCTTTCTTACGTTTTAAATTCTCACATCGCTTCTCATTAGCATTTCTTTCCATCTCAATTTAGTTTGTATTTCGTGATCATTGTTAAATTAGATTAAATCGGAATAATTGATTCAAATTTCAATCTAACATGGGTTGGTTGTGAATGTAAATGCTGTTATTGAAGTATGTGAATTGATTGATTTTATTCTGAATTTGTTTGATTCTGTTGGAGTTGATGTTTTGTAACCAAAACCTCTAAAACCTTAAGGTGTTAGAGAGGGCACCTACAATGAATATCAAGCTTCAACACTCCCCCTCACGTGTGACCCGGTGACACACGTGGAGAGATTAACAAACATGCCACTTATCGGGCATCAACATAATGCAATTTTTAGCACTCAATAATCCGGGTAATAATATGCAAGCGGAAGGATTCGAACCTCTGACTTTGCGATAACCAGAGCTCTGATACCATGTTAAGTAACCAACTCCTCTAAAACCTTAAGGTGTTAGAGAGGGCACCTACAATGAATATCAAGCTTCAACAGTTGACTTTGAAAACATCTGAGAAAATTTTCATTTAAGAGTGTATGAATGTATGTATGTGAAGAACTGTCTATATGGGTTGACTTAAAAATAAAAAAAGGAGTTTTGTCAAAATCATCAGGTTAAAAAGTTGTTTTTGCCAAAAGTTCTCTTTTTTAAATCAACTTAGATGTCTTGAAATGAGTGACTCACTCAGCGATAAAAGTCATGCCTCACAATCTGTAAGGTTTAGGGTTCGATCCGTCAAGAAAAAAAGTCAACCCAAATAAGACTGTTCACATTCAGTTACTCTTAAATGAATTTTTTTCCCCACATGATTTCAATGTCAACTTGAACAAAATAAGGAAAATAAGGAGATCATTTCAGATTGATTTGTGAGATAATCAAACTGATCTGATCAAACAAAACTCAAGTTCTTGGACAATGAAGCTATATAACATAATAATTCCATTGAATATGCTAAGCTACTAGATCTTGGCTCGATCAAGAACTTGTTTGCAAGAGAATCGGAGATTTTGATTTCAACTGATACGCGTAATGTTTATCTATCAAATCTGTTAGTCGACCATCTAACGGGTATTCCAATGTAGGATGGGGAACAAACGAGGCGTTAATCATTCAGATTTTGGCACATAGGAATGGAGCCCAGCGCAAACTGATTCAAGAAACATATGCTGCAACATACGGAGAAGATCTCCTCAAAGGTCTAGATAAAGAGCTCTCAGGAGACTTTGAGGTCAGCAATTTTTTATTTTTTTTTGTGCTTTACAAAAATATTAGACGGCTTCAAATTGTTTTCGATCAAGGTTTATATTTATTTACATTAGTTCTCTGTTCTTGTGTTATTGATTTAACAGCGGGCCGTGTTGTTATGGACCATGGAGCCAGCTGAGCGCGATGCCTTCTTGGCAAATGAATCGGTAAAAATGTTGACTGCAAACAATTGGGTGCTTCTGGAAATAGCTTGTACCAGGTCCTCCAAACAACTTTTCTTAGTGAGGGAGACTTATCATGCTCGTTACAAGAAATCCATTGAAGAAGATGTTGCATATCATACCAAGGGTGACATCCGTAAGGTACATGATCCGTTAAATATTTAACTGAGTCACCATCCATGTAACTGGATCAATTAAATAGTTAACTGAGTCATAATCCATGTAACTAGATCCGTTAAATATTTAACTGAGTCATCATCCATGTAACTAAATCCGTTAAATATTTAACTGAGTCAACATCCATGTAACTAGATCCGTTAAATATTGTCCGTTCAGCTATTAGTTCCCCTGGTGAGTTCCTTCCGGTATGAGGGGGAAGAGGTGAATATGATGTTAGCGAAATCTGAGGCTAAGACACTCCACGAGAAGATCTCGGAGAAGGCGTACACCGATGAGGAGCTGATTAGGATTCTCACGACAAGGAGCAAAGCACAGCTCAATGCTTCGCTCAATCACTACAATAATCATTTTGGTAATGCCATCACCAAGGTAATATATCTGCACTCGTTTGATGTTTAAACCATCAAAGAAAAAACAAACAAAGAAGCACTTATCATAATCAGATCTATGTAGTTCTCCCTCCGTCCCTAAATCTGTTCTCATCCTTGACTTTTTTTTGGTAATAATTTGTTCATTTGTCGAATCCGAGCTTCTGATTTTGATCTGTAAAATGAGAACTATGCAGGATTTGAAAACTGACCCAAAGGACGAGTACCTCAAGTTTTTGAGAGCAACGATAAAGTGCCTGACTACCCCAGAAAAATACTTTGAGAAAGTTCTTCGACTGGCTATTAACAGGCTAGGGACGGACGAGAAGGCTCTTACTCGTGTTGTGACAACCCGTGCAGAGGTTGATATGCAGCGTATTAAAGAGGAATACCAGAGAAGAAACAGCGTGCCTCTAGACCGTGCCATTGCTGGAGACACTTCTGGAGACTATGAGAAGATACTTCTGGCATTGATCGGGCATGGAAAAGCTTGATCAGAAGCATATTTCTGTTTCTTTTCTTGTGTGTAATAATTACCATGGAGTTTATGAGGATTTTTATTTATGCGAGGACTTGTTATGCATAATTAAGCTACATTTTATGGTACCTTGATGTATAATTATTGTTTTGGGTGTGTGTTTTGAGTGCTTTGAAGTCACTGTTTTGGAGGGTTTGTTGCTGGGCTCTGCATTTGCATCTCAAAAATAAATTGTGAAAGAGCCTTATAACCTTGGCATGCTAGCAAAGTTTTTGGCTATATATTATCCTCTCTTTTTAGTTTTACTTTACACGTTTATTAAAAAAACAATATAAAATGATTAAAATTATAATGTATTCTTTCTGTCCCTAAATAAATGTATGTTTTTTTTAAAAAAAATTGCTCTAAGCAAATTTGAATAATTTTCGAACATTCATTTAAGGACAAAGTATGTACAATATTTTGCAAATTTAAAAACTTTTCGCGCATTCATTTAAGGACAGATGAAGTATAATATTTCAAGGGCATATTTGTCTAAAAGACCATTCTTAGACACTATTCATGCAACTAGCATTGGTTTTTTAATAACTATGTGAATTTTGTGAGGAAATATTTGTCCAAAACACTATTCATAATTTGTCATATTAAAAATAAGTAAAAATCTTAAATTTTAATGTACCAAAAACGAAAGTACTTTTTTTTTTTTTTGAAAAAAAAAACAAAAAACGAAAGTACCTTAAATTGGGATTTGGAGTATTATTTCATAAAATATAAAACTCCCTCCATTTTATGATATATTTTTATGATAAATGTGGCACTTTGGTTTTGAAAAGGTACTAAACTATCCTCATCAAATATCATATTTAATTTTCACTTATATTGATGGTGCACTATCATCATGAAATTATGAAAGGTTTATATGTAGTATTTAGTTGTTTATGGCACTAAAAGTTCTGAACTTTCTTAAATGTAAAGTTGGACATTATTTTTCTTTCCGAAACCAAAAAGCAGTGTTCTAAAAATCGCTAGGCGGCGGAGCTGGGCCTAGTGCCTAGAGGCCTAGGCGGGGCCAAGAATTTAACACAATTTTAATATTTTTTTATAAATATATAAACATTTATAAATATTTATCAAGAAATATTGCCACTCATTTTTTTATTTGTCAAAAATAAGTTATTTTAATTAAAAAATATAAATCAAAATAAAGAGTTATGATATTTCAAAAGTGTAAGGTACATATTTATACACTAACTCAACCCATCTTCATTCATTCAGCCCATCTTTATTTATTAAGCCCAAATATAATTTCAAAATGAGGCCCACTATCTCCCTCTTAAGAAAACCCTATCTCATTTAACCCCCTAAATAACACAGCCCTTTTTTTTTTTCTTTACGTTTGCTTCCCTTCTTCTCAGTGCCGCCAGTCCACCCACACGACCTTCCAGAGTTCCAGTTTTTTCGATCCCTTTCTTCCTTCTCTCAACAGATCAAAGGTAGAAACCCTTTCTCTCTCTCTCTCTCTCCCTCTTTCTTCTTTTGGGGCCTCACTTTTCTCTTTCTCCGATCGTCTTTCTCTTTTCTCGTCGCCGATCGCTTTTTCCGGCGACCTTGGCCGAGCCCGCCTAGGACCGCCGAGCCCGACTAGTCGCCGCCTAATCCGCCTAGTCCTCCCGGCGCCTAATATGGCCGACTTGAATGAAATCGGGGCGGAAGGGGGCCGCCTAGCCCGATTTTTAGAACACTGCCAAAAAGTTGGACACTTTTTTTTTAAAAAAAAAAAAAACCAAAAAGTTGGACAGTTATTAAGGAATAGAGTACATTTTAAAAAACTTTGGCTTTGTGAAGAAACAAGTCTAGGTTTCAGTTGGATGGGATTAAAGGTGGAGTGGCCCGACCCGGCCCTTGTTTGATCAAACCTGCGGTTAAACGGGCTTAAACTCGGTCGTGATGTGTGAGCTCGCGAGCTGAACCTGGTCCGGCCCTCTTGCAAGTCCCTAACCCGGCACGCACTTAAACCTTTAGGTTTTATCCAACGTTTTTTTTTTTTTTTTTTTTTTTTTAAATCTGAGAAAATACAAAAAAGTATTTAAAAAATACTCCCTCCGTCCCAAATTAATGTTCTTACTTTGACTTTGCACGGAGATTAAGAATAGGTAAATGAAGTGAGTATGAAAAGTAAAGTATGAGAGAGAAAGTGGGTAGAGAGTTTTTGTTATGAGAATGATAAGTGGGTCCCATAGTCTATTTTAGGCAATAAAGTAAAGTAAGAACCTTAAATTGAGACAGACTAAAAAAGAAAGTAAGAACCTTATAGTGGGACATAGGGAGTATTAAAGACATTACAATTTAATTTATAATTTAGTAGAAATATAAATGGCGTAATAATACTAGTATATTGGTGTTTTTAATTAGAGTGTAACAAGTCTACTATAGATAAGTCATGATATGGTTTGATTTTTTTTAAACATACTTTTTAACACACAAAAAAATGAGCGGCTCATCGTCTAAAATGTAACACGTTTTATGAAAAAAGTAACAGTTCAGTCTTGAAAAAGTAACAATTTTATTATAAAATGTAACAACAGTTTTGCAAAATAAATAAATAAATAGTTTGATAGTTTTTGTGGTTAGAAAATGTAATAATTGAAGTGTAACAGAGTGCATATATGATTATAATTGGCTAACAGATGAATGCAATAGTTTTATAAGCAAATGTTAACTTTTTTTCTTCAAAAAAAAAAAAAAGAATAAGAATTCATGTGTATAATCCGGTTGCATTTCAATTGTTACTTTCTCTAAAAAAACAATCAAACTATTTCTTTTTTTTTTTTTGCAAAACTACTATGTTGCATTACATTATTCCAATTGTTATATTTAACCTTTGTAATTGATAAATCATTAAGTATTTTACCAATAAAATTTTTGCATAAATGAAGGTAGGGTTAATTGCAATTTAGATCTTGAAGTACCATACCACCCTTCCAAGCGAACCCTGATATGTTTTTTTTGTCAAATCATGTCTTGATGATTTAAAAACTCGCCAAATAAGGTATTTTTGACGGATTTCGTTAGAAACTCAGTTAAAAAGCATGTGCCAAGCACGTGACTAACGGAAGTATACTCTGTTACAAAATGTATCAAAACTATTTTAAAAAATTTGCAAAACTACTGCTACATTTTACAATAAAAGTGTTACTTTCTCGACATCAAAATCTTTAATTTTGTGAACGGCTCTATTGTAACGCCCATCCTATTTCTTGTTAAATATTTGACCTACTTGCTAAATACTTGAACTTGCTTATTATGTGCTAGTTTTACTTGGGTTAAATTCTTAACTGCTTTAGATTGTTAAGGTGGTTAAATGTCTAGTTTTGACTTTTGGGTCATTTGTGAAAATTTGACTTTAGGGGCCTTTTTGTTAAAAGTGAAACTTGAGGGGCTTAAGTGCAATTTTTGGAAACTTGAAAGATAAACTTGTTTGGTTTCCGTCTCTGGGTCATTTTCACCCAAATTCATTACGTTGCTTCCTCTGTTCTGAAAAGCTAGGGTTAAAGTTTACCCTATTCTCGACTCCTCGAGTTTAATTATCCCTCCGTTCTTGATTCTGATCCCGGATTAATATTCGTGGCGTTGAATAGAGCGTTCCAGGCCGAACAGAAAATTATTTGGGTTGCTTTGATTTTTGACTAGGTAAGTTATTAGCTCCCCCTTGCTTGTAATAACATGCATAAATGTTATTCTCGATACTTGTGAATGTTAATTTCGTGTTTGGGACGATTTTTGTGGTACTTGTAAATTTGGGACAAAGTGAGTAAAACCCTACTGTGTGAAATGATGAAAGAACTTGGAAAGTATAGTTTTTACATGTTATGCCTTTTGTGAATTGTTAAATTGTTATTAGAAAGTTACTCCTACGCTTGGGGACGGACAATTCTAAGCCTGGAAAGAAAATTGGGGTTTGCTGTAATTTGGACCAGGCGCCCGCCCAGTTAGTGACCAGGCGCCCGCCCTTTTGGCCAGAAATTTATGGGTTTCAGAAATCTTCAATGAGCGCCCGCCCGGTCCATGTTAAGCGCCTGCCCGGTCCCCTGTTCCAAATAAAGTGTTTTAAATCCAAATTAGATTGAAAGCTTATCCCTCCTAGGGCATATAGCCTTGGTATAAGATGTCCTAGCAAGTGTAATTGTACCTTTTGGGGGCATTGGGACTTAGTCTTGAACATTAACACTTATAGAACTCAAATGAGAACTTAAGTATAAGAGTAGTAACTCTTCTTTATGTCTTGAAAGTGCTATGAACAAGCACTAATGTGTTATAATTGTTGTGAATCCAATGATTGTGCACCTTAGGGGCATTAGAACAAAGTGGTAGACTTGAACATCCTAAGAATAGGATTAAGATTTTATAAGAGTAAAGGTATAACTCTTATACATGCTTGAATGTCCAAAGATTGGAATTATAACTTGAAGTATAAGACATTAAAATCTTGTACATGGCTTGAACATCCAAAGAATTGGATTAAGACTTGAATATAAGATAATAAAATCGTGTACTTGACTTGACTTGACACCAATACATATGTATGGTAATGAACTAGGAAGTGCTATGAACAAGCACTAACTTGGATGAGACATGTTCTTGTTGTGTATGTGCAAACATTGCATATAGTTGCTTGATAACAAGGTGACTCCTTGATTACTTGAAGCACGTTCCTTGTTGAGCTAGTCCACTACTTTTGGATTAGTTCTTCTCCCGTAGTTCAAGTAAATATCTACTTGTACATTCTTGTGTGAGTCCAGCTGGTTCTCCTTGCTTGTTCGGAAATATATAGGTTCACGCTTGTCGCGAGAGCTGGGGCTTAAGTGACAATCGGGTCCCTATGTATTTGCGCTTGACCCCTTACTACCGGCCATAGTAAGGGCATAGCTTCCTTAGTTGGAGCAATACGCCTGACTTAAGTGAATGCTAAACTCTTGAACACCTCGTGAACACTCGTGAGTCTTGATATTGGGAATGACACTGGTTACCGGGTCTTCTGATACATACTGAATAATCAGTTTCTTGTTATTGATCGTGATGGTCAAAGTAATACAAGCTACGACAACAATGGTCTTCTTGGGAGGAATAAGGAAGGAAGCAATATCCTTTATAGCTTGCTTGTTTAGCCTTATGTGCTACTTGATGAGTGGCTTAGCCTCTCATATACTTGTTACTTGATGATACTTGATATATGATTACTTGAGTATCTACTTGAATTGCATGATAACATGTCATGTAGTTGCATCTAATAGCTTACTGAGATTTATCTCACCCCGTTTCTTGTTTAATTGTTTTCCTTAGATCAAATGAAGGATAGTGCGCAGTGAGGCTCGACTTAGCTGGGAGCTTACTACGCAGGTCGTGATTCTTTTGGGGCTTGTGTCCTTTTATACTTGGTGAGGACGATGTATTGGGTTGTATAACTCCTTATTTTTGGGGTAGACAGTTTGTTCAGTTCTTGTTGTCACTAGACATCTTGTATAGTACTCTTGATGCCAGCTTATGTGCTAGGCATGTTTCCGCTGTGTATGTATTTAAGTTTGGTTTTAATTTTCTTGTCTAGAACTCGTGTTGTGAGCTAGTATAGCTTCTTACTCTAGAGTATATATATCATGTCGGTTTATTAAACAGATGTCATCCAGTTTCTTGTTAAGTTTATTGATCCTCGTTAGTCACGCGCATCCGGGTTCGAGGTTCTATTAGGGGATCCCGGGACCTGGGGGCGTGTCATATTTAGTCTTCACTGCTGTAAAAAAAAAATCAGTTTGCATGATAATTTCCTCAATTTTCGGAAGTATCAAGACTGGAAAATTACCAAATTAAACATATTGATTTGGGAAGAAATGAGTTTCAAATCAAATACTAGAAGACAGTATATTAATCATCATCAGTTGTAACTCAAGATTACAGTACTAGAATTAGATGAACCTAAAAAGAGGGGGACTAATCAAGTTAATTAGCCCATAATCATCAACCCAAAATTAATGCTTTACTAGGTTTATACAATTACAAAAGGGTGTTGTTATACACACCCGTAAAATTAATGAATACACCCATAGTATGCTTGAAATTTTAAATAGTATAAACACTGTGATGCACAGTACGGGTATGTATAACAACACCTTTACAACACAGCCATGCGAGAGGTTTAACACATCCTAACTCAATAAATCAATAGACTAAAGAGTGGAAAAATTGAAGATCCTCAAATTTCGTTTTAACCCCTTGCAATATTTGGATTCTGGACTCACACACAAGAAACTTAAATGCCTACTTTATCTAGCTTTTATTAAACCTTATGATTATTTTTTTCTCCGGCGCCAATTATAGATTAACAATATAACTCACACGCATTCCAAAGGGGCTAAAAAATTGAAAACCGTAAACAGTCGTAAACATTCTTAAACAACAACAAAATAAATGAAATCCCATCTATTGATACGTTCGGATTCATTGTGATACTAGGCAAGCACTTGAATATTTATTTTCTATTCATCCTTAAATCTCGTTTTTGTTGAGTGTCAAAGCTGACCTTGTCAATTAAGTTGAATTAGTCTTTATTAGTTTATTGTTTTTGAAATAATTTCTCCTTGTTTATAGGAGTGTGATAATGTTGTTAGTGCTTCAAGTATTTTAGCTTAGTTTTAAATCCAAGTTAAGAGTTTGTTAGTGTTTATCTTATCTTGTAAAGCCTATATAAAGGCTGTTGTTCTTTATTTTATTCAAGTAGTACAACATTTTTCAGTTTTCATAGCTTGTGTTTACTTAAAGAGTGTTGATGGTGTTTAACAATTGGCATCAGAGCCCCGTCATACGGGCCTGATTGTGAAGAGGTTAGAGTTTGAGAAAAACACGAGAGACAAGAGAACTAGTTGTGTGGCTATTTTAAGATGTCGAGAAACAAAGATGGTAAGCTGTGCATTCCCAAGTTTGATGGGGATTATGAGCATTGGGCAATGCTCATGGAAAATCTGTTGCGCTCAAAGGAATGGTGGCATCTGGTGGAGACAGGCTACACAGAACCAAGGAGAGGAGAGAAGTTGAATGATGAGAAGCAAGCAGAGTTAGCTGACCTCAAGTTGAAAGATCTCAAGGTAAAGAACTACCTGTTTGCATCGATTGAAAAGACAATTCTGAAGACGATCCTTTAGAAAAACACTTCAAAAGAGTTATGGGATTCTATGAAGCGCAATATCAAGGAAATGAACGCATTCAACGTGCCCATTTGCAGCGATTGCGGAGAGACTTTGAAGTGCTGGAGATGAAGGGAGAATATGTGACTGATTACTTTCCTAGGGTGATGACGGTAGCAAATGACATGCGAAATCTTGGAGAAGACATGCCAGACTCTAAGGTTGTGAAGAAGATTCTGCGTACGCTTCATGAGAAATACAATTATATTGTATGTTCAATTGAAAAGGCGAAAGATATCAACACACTTTCAATTGATGCATTGCAAAGCTCTCTCTTGGTGCATGAACAGAAGCTCAAAAAACATACCGGGGACGAACAACTATTGAAAGTTTCAGTTGGAGGATCCCAAGGAGTTGATAGAGGCAGAGGTAGAGGACGAGGTCGAGGATACCAAGGCCAAGGAGGTGGTCGAGGCAGAGGCAGGGGATTCGACAAAACTCTTGTAGAATGCTACAAGTGCCATAACCTAGGACACTATAAGAATGAGTGTCCAGATTGGGAGAGAAATGCAAATTATGCAGAGTTAGACGAAGGCGAGGAAATGTTGTTGATGTCTCATGTTACCAAGAATAATGCAAGTAAAGAGCATGTGTGGTTTCTGGATTCGGGATGTAGCAATCACATGTGTGGTACAAAAGAATGGTTCTCCAATTTTGATGGTGAATTTTGACAATTGGTCAAGCTTGGAAATAATTCAAGGGTGATGGTGGAAGGAAAAGGGGACATCAGACTTGAAATTGATGGCATGGTAAGGTAATCACATTTGTTTACTTTGTACCTGAATTAAAGAATAATCTGCTTAGTATGGGGCAGTTGCAACAGAGAGGTTTGACCATTTTGATAAAAAAAATGATGAGTGTAAGATTTATCATTCAAGTAGAGGGTTGATTATGAGATCATTCATGTCAGGAAATAGAATGTTTGCTGTTTTAGCATTAGTAAAGGCTGAAGTTGTTGACTCACAAGATACCTCGTGCTTACAAGTTAGTACTGAAGATCAAATGGAGTTGTGGCACCACAGGTTTGGTCATCTTAGTCCAAAGAGCATGAAAATTCTCTGTCATAAAAGGATGGTGCAAGGAACGCCAAAATTTGGTGACTCTGCAAGGGTGTGTGAAGTGTGCATGAAAGGAAAGTAGCATAGGGAGGCTATTTTAAGAATAAGTTTGTGGGGAGCAAGTCGAAGATTGCAGCTAGTTCACAGCGACATATATGGTCCAGTAACACCAATTTCGCATAGCGGGAAAAGATACTTAATTAATTTCATTGATGATTTTAGCAGGAATACATGGTCATATTTTTTGACAGAGAAGTCTGAAGCTCTAAATGTTTTTAAAAGATTTAGAGCTAGAGTAAAGAAGGAGTGTGGTGAACCAATTGCTTGTCTTCGCACAGATAGCGGTGAGTATACATCAAATGTTTTTCAAGAATGTTGCAGGGAGAATGGGATAAGAAGACAACTTACTGCTGCATACACGCCCCGGCAAAATGGTGTGGCTGAAAGAAAGAACCGTACCGTGATGAATATGGTACGGTGTATGCTAATAGGAAAATCTATTCCCAAGGAGTTTTGTCCGGAGGCAGTTAATTATGCAATTCATATTTTAAATCGAATTACATCAGTAGCAGTGAAGGAAGTAACTCCTGAAGAAGCTTGGAGTGGTCACAAGCCTTCAGTTGAACATCTTAGAGTCTTCGGTTGCATCGGTTATGTCCATGTCCCTGATGTTAATAGATCAAAGTTGGATGATAAAAGTACAAAGTGCATTTTCTTGGGATTAAGTGAAGAATCTAAAGCATATAGACTTTACAATCCTGAAACAAACAAAATTCAGATTAGAGATGTGCAATTCGCAGAAAGTGAGAAATGGGATTGGAGAAAAAGTGAAGAGGAATTGGAGCGTGATGTGTTGGAGTGGGAAGAAGAAGATGTTGTTACTCAAGCGGAGGTGAATCAGAATGAGAATCAAAATGATGCAGAAGAAATTGCATCTCAAAGTGCAGCAAACAATGAAGAAAGAGAAAGTCGAGCTCAAGGGAGGACTAGACGTGAACCAGTATGGATGCAAGATTATGTGACTGGAGGACTGTCTGAAGAAGAACAAGAAGAGCAGGAAGAAGTGATGTTCACAGCCACGAAAGACCCAAAAACTTTTGAAGAAGCTGTAAAATTATCTAAGTAGAGGGAAGCTATGAAGAATGAGATAGAAGCAATTGAAGACAATCAGACATGGAAGTTGACAGCTCGCCCAATAGGAGTAAAATTAATTGGTGTGAAATGGGTTTTCAAAACAAAGTTCAATGAGAAGGGAGATGTTGAGAATTTCAAAGCCTGACTAGTGGCAAAGGGCTACTCACAAAGACAGGGAGTTGATTTTAATGAAGTGTTTGCACCGGTTGCTAGATGGGACACTATTCGTATCATATTGGCATTAGCAGCTCAAAAGGGATGTAATGTTTTTCAGTTGGAAGTCAAGAGCACTTTTCTACATGGGGAATTAATTGAAGATTTTTATGTGGAGCAGCCAAAGGGTTTTGAGAAAAAGGGAGAAGAGGATAAACTCTATAAGCTTAAAAGAGCTTTATATGGTCTCAAACAAGCTCCTCGAGCTTGGTACAACAGCATTGAGAAATACTTTGCTAAGGAAGGCTTTGATAAATGTTACTGCGAGCATACATTGTTCGTAAAGAAAGGAAATGAAGGCAACATTCTCATTGTAAGTATCTATGTAGATGATCTTATCTTTACAGGAAACAATGAAGCTATGTTTCTGGAGTTTAAAGAGTCAATGATGAATGAGTTTGCTATGACTGATCTGGGTAAGATGAAGTACTTTCTTGGGGTAGAAGTTGTGCAGGGAGAGCAAGGGATTTTTATCAAAGAAAGTATGCAAATGAGGTATTAGCTCGTTTTGGGATGAGTGACTGCAATTCCGTGAAGAACCCGATTGTTCCTGGCTGCAAAATGTCTAAAAATAGTGAAGGTATTGCTGTGGATGCTACAATGTTCAAACAAATGGTGGGAAGTTTAAGGTATCTAACTGCTACAAGACCAGATCTTATGTTCTCTGTGAACCTAGTCAGTAGATATATGGAGCATCCTACTGAAGCTCACCTCCTGGCTGTAAAAAGGATTCTCAGGTATGTGAAGGGCACCGTTGAATTGTGAGTTGCATATAAAAAGCGAGGAGATGAAGAGTTGGTGGGGTATACAGATAGCGATTATGCAGGTGATTTGGATGACCGAAAAAGCACTTCAGGATATGTCTATATGCTGGGAAATGGAGTTGTGTCTTGGGCATCAAAGAAACAATCAGTTGTCACACTTTCGACAACCGAAGATGAGTTCATTGCAGGTTCCTACGGTGCTTGTCAAGGAGTGTGGCTGAGAAGAGTTCTTGAAGAAGTTGGGCATGCACAATGTAAGAGCACTACTATTTTCTGTGATAACAACTCTACTATTAAACTATCGAGAAATTTGGTTTTTCATGAAGCAAACATATACATGTGAGATACCATTTTTTGCGAGAGTTATCAAGTGGAGGAACAACCTCGTGTACTGTCCTACTCAAGAACAAATTGCAGATATAATGACAAAGCCACTGAAGTTGGAGGCATTCTTGAAGCTCAGGAACAAGATGGGAGTGTGTTCAATGGTTGAGTAAACTGATTGCATTAATATGCAATGCAGTTTAAGAGAGGAAATGTTGAGTGTCAAAGCTGACCTTGTCAATTAAGTTGAATTAGTCTTTATTAGTTTATTCTTTTTGAAATAATTCCTCCTTGTTTATAGAGTGTGATAGTGCGCTTCAAGTATTTTAGCTTAGTTTTAGGTCCAAGTATAGAGTGTGATAGTGCGCTTCAAGTATTTTAGCTTAGTTTTAGGTCCAAGTTAAGGGTTTGTTAGTGTTTATCTTATCTTGTAAAGCCTATATAAAGGCGGCTGTTCTTTATTCAAGTAGTACAACATTTTTCAGTTTTCATAGCTTGTGTTTACTCAAAGAGTGTTGCTGGTGTTTAACAATTTTAGTTTCCTCCAATTTCTCACTAGTAACACACAATTGTAACTTGGCCATTTTGATCATGATCGCGATCTGAATCACACCCAATCATCACCGAACACAATTTTACACCTTAGTTATGGAAATTAGCACATTGAAACCAACCTAGCAGCGGTCAATGATAACTTACCTACATTCAACTTGAAAGATTAAAGACATAAATTAAGAAGGACAATAACTTTTCCACCAAATTAGAAGAGAAATTTGTTGATATATTTGACTAAAATCAGATAAACACATCAAATCAAGTTTTTTCACACTAGCTTCTAGCCCGGGTAGTTTATTTACTAATGTTCTCAAGAGCAACTTATATTTTATTACTGGGAAAAATTACTTTCACATGATTTACGTAATCAAAAGCATTACAATTGTGACGAGAATCTAATATCAGGTTCACAATTAAGCTATGAGTAGCTAGTAACAGTATTTGTCAATTCCTTGTTACTGCCCCCATTTTGTGTCCCGCGTTTCGCTTGTCAAGTAATATGCCTCCGAATAAATGTCATACTTTCTATTTTCGTTTGTCTTAAAATAAATGTCATCTTACTAAAAACCGGGTATGAAGTTTGGTGATCTTTCTATACTCCCCATTCTAATAGGCACAAGCATTGGAATGCATTAGGAGGTGTCACTCTACTCATATGAATAGATTGAGGCAATCAAAAAGCTTAAAAACATTGTCTTGTCAACTATGACATTTATTCAGGAACAGCGAGAGTATCATAAAGATTGTTCATTTTATTTGGGATTATATAATAATTTGGTCCCTAAATTTGGCAGTTTTTATTAGTTTGGTTCTTCATGAATAAATTTTATTAGTTTGGTCCCTTATGATGGCTTTTTTATTGCCAGTTTGCCCCTACATTCTATGAGATTTTTCAAAATACCGAATATACCCCTGAAACTAATGATAATTTGGTCCCTAAACTTGGCGCTTATATTAATTTGGTCCTACATGATGGATTTATATCTTAGTTTGCCTCTTTTAGTTATTTTTACTAATTTTCTACTATTAAATTATATTTAAAAAATTGTTTATAATGCGCTAAAAATAATTAATTAATTTCAAAAGAGTCTCAAATATTTTTCTCCTCTAATTTATTCGAGTTAACAACCTTAAAATTAACTCTTTGATGGGTTTGTATGTTGACAAAGTTTATATGATCATTTTTTAAAAATGTAATAATATACCTTTAAAAAAATATAGTGAGAGAAATAAAATATTTCACTAAAAAATAATTCTTTTAATAAATTCAACAATTTTATTGAACTGATTCACATTCAAACCAAAACTTTTTGTTTAATATTTTGGATTTAAAAAAGGAAATTCATTATTAATTTCATGGATTAAAGGCATCATTTTTTAATTTTTAAATAGTTAATATCGATTCCTTAAAATAAGATTGAAAATTAGCAAAAGCATATAAATGGGAAAAAAATGATGCCTTTACTACATGAAATTAATAATGATTTTTTATTTATTTAAATCCAAATTATTTTTAAAAAGGTTTTGGTTTGAATGTGAATCGGGTTGAATCAAATTGTTGAATTTATTAAAAAATTATGTTTTTACTGATCTGTTTTATTTCTCTCACTATATTTTTTAAGGGTATATTATTACATTTTTAAAAAAATGATCATATAAACTTTGACAACATACAAACCCATCAAAGAGTTAATTTTAAGGTTGAATAACTCAAAAAAAAAAATAGTGGAGAAAAATATTTGAGACTCTTTTGAAATTAATTAATTATTTTTAGCATATTATAAACAATTTTTTAAATATAATTTAATAATATAAAATTAATAAAAAAATAAAAGAGGCAAACTAAGATATGAATCTATCATGGAGGACCAAATTAATATAAGCGCCAAATTTAGGGACCAAACTATCATTATTTTCAGGGGTATATTTGGCATTTTGAAAAATCTCACAGAAGAAGGGGCAAATTGGCAAAAAAAAAGCCATCATAAGGGACTAAACTAATAAATTTATTTTTGAATGACCAAACTAATAAAAACTGTCAAGTTTAAGGATCAAATTATTATTTAATCCTTTTATTTGAAGTGATGTTAAAGTTTAGGTTTATTGTTCTAAAGTTTAGGGAAAAAAAATAAGAGGTGGTCTCCCATGAGAACAAGGGGATCCGTCTCATGCATGAGACGGTTCGCCCCATGACCCATGGGCCGAACCCGCCACGTGGCAGCCTCTGAGAGCTCCAAAAAAAAAATAAAAAAAAAATTGAGTTTTTATATTATTTTTTCGGCTTTTCCGTCGTTGACCAAAAGTAATAGTTACCATAACTTAATGTAATGACTGAATACATATAAAGTAATATTGTTCATAAGTAAACGTAACACCTGTTTTACAAAAACAAAAGCTCATTTTACCCATTTTTCAAATGTAATACTAACTATAATTACATGTAACCCAAGCAATATCTAAATGTAATTATCATTTATACTGAAATCTAATAATGCTTTTGCAAAAATGTAAAATATTGTGTATTTTGATTTAATTTTTTGAAAAGTAACAACTCATATATATGAATGTAATTGTTTGTACAAGTAAATGTAACACTTTAATAAAAGAAATTATAAAATATTTCTATAGTGTTTTTAGCTCTAAAAATGTAAATGGTTGAATCATTACTTTTTCTATACATATGTGTTACAATTATGTATAAACATTATTACATATAAGTAACACGTTCGTTACATTTTAGTTGTAATAAGTATTACTTTTGGCAAACGAAGAAAACAATAAAAAAACACTGTTACTTTTCTATATATATGTATTACTTTTATGTATACAAACTGTTATTTTATATGTATACAGTAATTACATTATGTTATAGTAACTATTACTTTGACAAACAGAAAAAAAAAAACCAAAAAAATATATAAAAATAAAAAAAAACCAAAATATATATATATATATATATATATATATATATATATATATATATATTGGGCCTATGAGAGGCTGCCACGTGGCAGGGTCGCCCTTGAGTCCTGGAGCAAAAATTAAAAAAAAAAAAATGGGCCTATAAGAAGTTGCAACGTGGCATGGGTTGCCCCTTGGGTCATGGAGCCGGTTCAATGGCCGGGTCATGGGTTGGGTTTTGGGTCGAAATGACCCGTCTCATGGATGAGACGTGTATGTGTGTTCTCACTTGAGTCTTTGTCAAAAAATAATTACGAGAAAATTTTCTAGGGACAACCTCTACTGACAATCAAATTGAAAATCATTTTCCAAAATTATCCTTCGACCTCATTGACATTGTCAAGTCCTTTCTTGCTAAATTTTCTCATTTCATAATAAGACTAATTCCTAACACGATCGTCATAATGTAACATGGCATATATATAAATGTAAAGATAAAAAATTTAAACTCGCATTTTGATCATGCCATGCGTTGTGCAACTGTGAGTTTTGTAAACATTTTAAGCACTACTTTTCCTAAATATGCCAGCTTGGAAAATACTTTTTTAAAAAGAATATTTTGAGAAAAAAAAAATCACTGGAAAATTATCGAAAACATATTAACTTGGAAAGAATAAGCAATTAAACGGGGACATATATTAATTTCAATAATTTCAATCCAATATTACAGTAGAATGAACCAAAAAATAGAGGGGCTAATCAAGTTAATTAACCCACTATCATCAATAAAGAATTAATCCTAAACATTGATCATACAATTACAAAACAGCCCTGCAAAAAGATTAATAAATCAGTCAAATATTAATAAAGAATGTAAAAATTGAAGATCATCAAATTTTGTTTTAACCCCTTCCAATTTGTTTATCAAACACTGCAACTCCTCCAAGTTATCATACTCCTCAACTTTCACCCCTTCCAGCCAATTCTTCATCATCCCAAACGCCACCGTTTCAGACCCAACAAATTCTTCCCCATTATTATCATCAGCAACACTCGAAGAAGAAGTAGTACCAGAATTAGAACTCTCGCCGTCACTCCGACCCACCGATTTGAAGAATTGGTCAACGACGGAGTCAAAGTCAGGCTCGCCGGAAGTGAAAGGGCGGCCGGAGGGGGTGAAGAGGGCGAGGGCGGCTTTGGCGGCGGTTTTGGAATGGAGCTCGTTGATTTTCTTGACGAGACCCTTTCGTCGCTTTGAGAATGTGACCTGTAGTTGAGAAGCTTTCTCCTTTTTCTTGATCTCTATTTTCTTCTTCCCAGTTCCTCCGACTCCCACCATTACTCCAATTTCTCTCGGAAAAAGTAATTTCTTATTCTGATTTGTTGTTGGGGCAAATTTTTCCGGTGTCTGAATATATATTGACCGGAATATAGCCGTTGGGAGTTTGCTTACCGCTAGCGCGAAGTAATTAGGAAACAGCATTTTCCGATTTAGCCGTTCGAATTAATGTACACGATTTTAAATCAAATCTCTGGGATTGTGTTGTAGATTTGATATTCCGGTAAGGGGTGGTCTCCCTGATTTCAAATTCAATTTCGTCTAATTTTGATGGATGGTTTATATATTGTTGAACATTTGTTTTACAAGATTTATTTTCACTTTCAGGACAGGGTGAATATTGTTGATTTGCAATTTGGTTCCTGACTTTTTTCCGAAATTTGCAATGTTGAAGTTGTCTTTTCAATTTCGCCTATTGGTATACTCACTTTGTCATTTTATTGCAATTCGACTACAAAAATAACTGAGTATTAGTTTTCTAACAGATTTTATATCATGTGACTATTACATAACGTTTTAAGATATTTGTGAAGCTACACATATCCGATTGATAGGATTCTTTCTTTAAACATAAACTAATATTTAAATTTACAGCATATAATTTTTTACAAATTTTTTTTGGTGAACTAGTTATATTATATTAATTTGTAATTTAAATAAATGAAAATATTTTAAAAATAGAAGACATGGGAAAAATAATCTGAAAAATTACTATTTTCTACCGTGACATACCTTCTTTCCTAGCGTTTACTTTCCTCCACCCATACTCCACGTTCCCGAATCATCACTTCCACATACACTCTTCCCCCTATTTATCCTCCTCTTCCTCTCCTTTTTTTTTCCTAACAAATATTTTAATGAATTGATAATTCACATATAGCATTTACTTCATATGAAACATATTTGGGGCTAATATATTTTTTAAATTATTATTTCAAGTGTTTTCTTTTTTTCTTAATATTTAATATAAAATAATTCAGTTACCCGAAAAATTTCCAAAAAATATGTTGTAAATTTAAATATTAGTTTCAATTTAAAAAAAGATTCTTATCAATCGGATATGTGTAGGTTCAAAAATATCTTAAAACGTCCCTTAAAAAGTCATGTCTAGTCACATGACATAAAATCTGTTAGAAAACTAACGCCCGGTTACTTTTGTAGTCGGATTGCAACAAAATGACAAAGTGAGTATATCAATTGGCGAAATTGAAAAGACATCATTAACATTGCAAATTTTGAAAAAAAGTCAGGAACCAAATTGCAATTAACCCTTTTTTTTGAAATATTTAATGATAAAAAGTAAAGTGAAAATAAAGATCATAAGAGTATAAAAATTAAATCAAACGCTTGTTTAGAGTTTTTTTTTTTTTTTTTTTAGCAAACGATAAGTTCTATTTCATTCACAATTAAAAAAGAGATGACATTCCACAAAGGCCGGAGGCTCACCCCAAATTTTAATAGTAGTTCCATCTCCTAACCTATTACAACGACAAATCCAATCTAAATCTTGAGATATTCGGATTCCTCTCCAAGTAGAACTTTGACACTGCCTCAATTCGGCATTCAAGAAATTTCCCCTCGAATAAGATATTACGCTGAGCATTTTATATGCAGAATCCGGGTTGACGAGAAAACGTCTACCAGCGATCTCAAAATCGACGAACAAGCCTTGTACGGTTAAAACATTGGCATCCACTTCATTGTGAGAAGATATAGGAATTATCGCACTTGCAAATCTAAAAAACAACAAACACACAAAGAAACGAACTACGGCTCTCACAATGGAGAGAATACAACGGCTCTCCCAAAATGGGAGAATTTTATTTTTGAAAAACAAACAAAAAATATAAAACCACTCTTAATTTAAACTTTAATCATTGAATTTGTACAATGATTAAAGTTTAAATTAAGAGGTAAAAACAAATCAAATTAAGTTTAACAAACAAAGAAGGAGAAGATTGTTGAAGTATTGGATCAGATTGATGGGATGAACTTGTTGTTGTCAAAATCAGAATAGAGAAGTTGAGAGAGAGAGAGAGAGAGAGGAAGAAGACGGAAGTGCTTGTTTAGAGATTTAGGACTATTAGTATTTACTTTTCTTTTTTTTAGCAAACAACACATATTTTCATTAACAAAAATAAAAAAGATGACACTTAACAACAGCAGCGGCGGACTCAGGAATTTTTCACAAGGGGGACAAAATTTCATAACACATTTAAAGGGGCCAAAAATAAATGTTAGTGCATTTATTTTTTTACATAAAGGGGGGCAAAGTCTAAAATATTGCACTAATACCCTATTTTTTAAAAAAAAAATACACTAGTAATTTTTTATTTTTTAACAAAGGGGGCAATTGCCCCCATCCCTAAAGGGTGGGTCCGCCCCTGAACGATAGTCGAAGGCTCATCCCAGAGTTAAAGATTTTGATCTATAATATACGTGCAATCATTAACAAACTACACGCCTCCATGAAGAAGCCTAACTCTTCCTGAATAATCAAGCCTAACACTGAACAAAATCTTCATTGAAGAGTCTTGCGTGCAATGATATCGAATGCACAAATGCTTTTCCAAGCATGACATAGATACGGCCAACACTAGGCTTCAAAAAATCCCTACACGGATAATATTTGACGTTAAAGAATCGATAATGTAAATATTTAAGTTAACAAAAAATGTGCAACCAAACATCTTGCAGAAACCCAAACATCACATAAAAAGGGTCTCAAGTTAAAGCCACATGATCTCGTTCAGAATAAAATTGACCCAGAAGAAAATAATCCCAAGTTAAGCCATAGGACCTTGTTCAGAATTAACTTGGCCCAGAAAATTACAAATCGTGCCATTGATCACATTTGTGGCTGCATATTTAGGGGGAGGGGAATGAATGATACGAAGTATTAAATTGATAAGGAAATTGTGTGAATACAATTTCACCATGGTAAAAATAATACGAGTAATACAAAATTAGTTAGAAAAACGTGTAAAAATCAAATGCGACATTTACGTGGGACAAGTAGAGTGACCGTTCAATATAATTCTTAGGACCCTTGTTGATGTTGAGAAATCAGAAAGTAGAGCTATCAATTAGCCAACCATTCCCATGAACTGAATATCGCAACAAACTGTTTACTTTACAACAGTACTTACTGGTACAAAGTTACTACAACCTCCGTACTACAACCTCCGTCCCAGTTTAAGGTTCTTAGTTAGTTTTTTTTTTTTTTTTATGTTTGTCTGAAGGATCTTTGAGCAATAATTGAAGGTTAATCTAACTATCCAAATGAAAATCTAAAACTTGTTATTGATAGACCATCATATATACTATCAATAACAAATTTTAGAAACAACAAAAAAACTAAGAACCTTAACTGGGACGGAGGGAGTATTACCATAGGTAATAAAAAGAGTGCTTTGTTAAGTTAAACATAAAATACTCACACGAGTAAGCGTGACGGAGCAAAATGATAGTACTACTAAAGATCTCGAGCCACACCTGAAAAAATCTAAATCAAGGCAATGCTGCTCTCGCCACCCGGGGGCTTGCGTACGCCGCCAAGATAATCTCTGGGTGCTGCCTTACCGTCAGCAAAGATATTGCTGCCGCTCATTTCTCTTCGTTTAGCCATGCTCAATTGTTTTTCAGCTGAGCCGGGAGAAACATCTCCTCTGAATATATCGTTCCCAGTCAACTCAGCAAACTTCTGATTGTGTATTTTCTTTGTTGTCTTCGTTACTGGTTCTTCACCAAACATGATATTACTCTGTCCTCCAGCAGGCTATGGAGAAAGGTTAAACAAGATCAGCGTGTATAAATTATTCATCAAAACTTGGATAGATGAAAGTAGTGCTGGAGCCAGAATTTCTTGCGAATGGGGTTAAGATTGTTTTGGGGGAATATGTGTGCATCCTATAGGATAATGGAGTTTGCAATATAAGAAGTTCAAAATGAGCCATAGTAAAAAATAAACCGAAAAGAAAGGGGGTCGAAATAGACAAAAATAATTTTTAAAGTTTTTTTTTTTTTTCCAAAATTTAGAGGTACTAAATGACATTTCTCTAAAGTGAAGGGGGTTGAAATAGACAAAATATTTTTTCCCAAAATTTAGAGGTACTAAAATGACATTTCTCAAAAGTGAAGGGGGTTGAGTGACCCCATCTTCTATGTGAGTTGATCAGTTGATGAGTGCAGAAAAGTAACTTACATTAGAAACTCTTACAGATGTGTGCACGTTTCTTGGTGCAGGTGGCTCTTCTATGACTTTGGTTGGTGTTGGTTTTATGGTGCGAGCAGCAGATCGAGGGAGAATTTCTGGAGGAGGAGAAAAAATGTCATGCCCACTAAGTTCCCTGCACTTGGCATCTGACGACTGTTTTTTATTGTTATTATCTGAATCGCCAAGTGTTCCACTTAATTCACGCTGTTTCGCTACCTCTGGGAGAGAAATAGGCTTCTTTGGAGAAACATCCTCCTCGGGACTGAAGGATATCTGACTGATTCCAGTTGTAACATTCTGAAAATCAGAAGATGCAAATCTAAGGGGACATACGGAAGGGGAATTCCTGATAATTAAGGTTGTTCTTGCAACATTCTACTTCGACTAAGAACTACTCTCATCTCGCATTTGACTTGTCAACATTTTTAATGAATGTGCTTCACTTGTTTGCATGTTGCTTGTACAATGGTAAATTTGCACTGCGACACTTTCCTTGTTTAGAAATGCGACATTTATTTTGGGACGGACCAAAAAGGAAAGCGCGACATTTATTATGGTACAGAGGGAGTAACAATTTACCTGAACTATACGCACTGAGGTCCTGTTACTAGAATAAAAATCAGAGGTGGTGGAATCCTGTGCACCATCTTCCTGACCAGCTGAAAATATCTTGCTTCCAGTGATCTCCTTTAGTTTATACCCAGAGCAAGGCTTCCTGGCAGTAGAGGAATCGAAAATGGCAGCAAGCTTGTAAATTGTGAGACGCAGAAACCACAAAATATAGGTACATGACAGCATTTCAAATTACCATTGAGCAAACCATCAAGTGAAAAAAAAAAAAAAACTAGAGCAAAAAAAAAGAAAACAAAAAAAATAACTGGGAAGGAGATCAGATTCACGCAGAAGTATTCAACAATTCCCATGGGCAACATGTCTTAGTTGCATAAGTATCCGAACTGAGAAGTCTAGCATACATTTTACGCTCTTTTTCACAGGGTTTAGTCTAATACAAGTGCCTGATAAACTTAAAGAATCTATTGAACAAAAGTGGAAACAAAATCTATTGAAATAGATAATTCAAACTGAAAGTGGTTTTAGCTCCCATCAACATATCGAAAGGAATCATCTATCTGACAAAGAAGAAATGAAAACGAATACATAATACACCCTCCGTCCCATAAAGTTAGTCCCTACGTTTATTTTTGTTCGTCCCAAAAAGATAGTCTCATTTCCAAAATTGAACACTTAAAACCATTAAACTGAGTCTACATTTCCTTTATGATTAAAATTTTAACCCACACGCTTGCTTATAACAATAACTGCTATTACGTACTCTAGGTCAAGAATATCCCTCGCCATAAGCTATCATGCGAAGAAATCCACCTAAAGCCAGTTATGTAATACTTAAAATAGTCAGCAGTTAATGTACTCCATCCAGCCTCATTTCCTACCAATGGAAGTAGTATGCAACCTGTGATGGTTTTTTTAAGGGTGATATTGGAAAATGAAATACATCCTTAAAAACTTTGAACAGTCAAAGGGGAACAATATTTGGGACAAAGGGAGTAATAATCATGTTGTACATGGTTTCCATCGTAGAAAAAGTTACAAAAAAACATAAATCAACAAGAAGTTCACAACAAAGTCTCATCTTTATTGTATTGGACTTCCAGAAATATCTACCAAGATTACCATGCTGCAAGAGTAAATTGATAAATGGCTATTTTATAGACATTTAAGGCTCTATAATGTTATATTTTCATCTTAGTTTAGTTAGATTTTAGTTAACTTTAGTTCATTTTTATCTATGTTTCGCGGATTTTATGCTTGTTGGTGTTTTGTGGTGTTTTGTGGATGGAACAGGTTATATAGGTACTTTTCAGGGTGAAATATAGTGTATATGGTGAAAACGGAGCAAAGGAATTAAAGATGGAACCAAATGGGGCAAACTGGGAAGAAAAGGAGTAAAAAACAGAAATTTCAGATGGCACGACCGTGCTTCAAAATCAGCACGACCGTGCCATTCAAGTCGACAATCAGCATCAGAAATGGATTTCAGTACGGCCGCGCCAACTTCAAAGCACGACCGTGCCAAGTCTCACAGCACGGCCGTGCCACTTTCAAAGCACGACCGTGCCAGAGTAACTGTTCAGACATGGCTTTTCGTTTGAAGACTTTTTCTTGAAGGGACTTGACTTTTAGCCTCTAGCACTATATAAAGACATTGCATAGGCCAGAATAAGGCATCCAGAAATTATTGTACTAAAACTCTAGCAAATTTTAGTCTCAAAATATTATTATTTCCCCATTCATTAAAGTGTTCTTGAGGAAGATTTTGAGTGAAGTATTACAAGTTTTTCAGCCTTTGTTCTTCTTATTATTTGCAAGAATAAGTTTCCTTTTTCCTTAATCTTTATAATTCTATTCTTATATCTTGTTTATCCTATTATAACAATGGCTAGTGAGTAATCCATCCTATTATTGGGATTGGATACTCGACAATTTTATGTTCATCATTTTTAATTCATGCTCACTTTACTTCTCTTCATCTTAAATCAATCTCTTTGTATTATACTTAAACGCCTACGACCATGATGACGTCCATGATTTGTATGAATCCCAGTTAATCGAGAGAAGGACCTAGCGGTGAATCTCGATTAACGGAACCATACAAAGTGACTGGGATTCTATTAATCACGAGAGTAGATTAATGGCCTAGGGATGTCCTTGAGTGGAAGTACGTGGATTTTTATGAACTTAATGGGTTTTTACTAACTATGGGCCATCGAGAGATAGGGCATAATTAGTATTAAAATACATGTGTTTTAAGCCTTGGTTAAGAAGTTGACACAACATAGCGTACCATCCTTGTTTTAATATGAACCTTTAAATCAAAAGAGCATGATTATTTGATGAATGTTTATTGTTTGAGTCCCAATCCCGAGAGTTCCTCAAAATATAAGAGTTCTTAATTCAAAGTTAGTATTTACAATTTATTTTTGGTTAAGTGACAAACAATTTAACCCCCAATCATTTTCTTTTACTATTTTTCTTAAAGCAAACGTTTTCTAAAAGTGAACCTTGTCCTTGTGGGATCGACCCGCATTTGCCGTTTTCTATACTATATCTACACCGTGCACTTGCGGTATTTTATAACTAGGCCTTTCGTTTAGGCCCTAACATAAATTTATCATGGTTTTAGCTTCCAATGCTTACAAACTTGTCGATATACTTTTCAGAAGACGAGAAAGTCAATGATTCTTTAATCACTACTCACTAGAGAAAAAGTCACTCAAACTATAGGACCAACTCTTTTATGTCCAAGTTCTAAGCTTCATATAGCACTCTATAGCCACCTGATCTTTGAAATTTCTATGGGATTTTAGGAGAGTTAGACGAAGCCAATCACACATGGTAGAGAGAAAAGTTTATGTGAAAGACTCAAATATTATTGATGCTAGAGATAAATATTTATAGTGTTACAAAGATTATTCTAAAGCTCTAATCTAACTTGATTTACAAGATATGAATCTCCTAATTGATATACACAATCTCTAATATTGTTAAGTAAATAAATGCAATATATACTTGATATAATATAATATTCCTAATATGCCCCGGCAAGATGGACGCCGATAGGAGAGTACAATCTTGAACATAATTCCATGAAGGTGATCAGTTTCGTGAAGTAGCGATGTGGATATCACCGATGTGAGCTTTGTTCTTCGAAGATTTGATCGGAAGAATATAGGTGGGAGAAGAAGACACTATATTGTGGGAAGAAGTAAAAAAAATGACATAAATATTTGTGAAGTATAAGAAAGAATAAAAATATAATTGAAGGATAGAAATATTTGTGAGGAAGAAATATTTTTGAGAAGAAATTTTAGGGTATGGCCGAGAGGAGAAATATTTGAGAGGGAAATATTTGGGAAAAAAATAAAATTGAAGAAGGAGAAAGATTTATGAAGGAAGAAGCAATACTCAATGTGACATTTAGGTGGGTGAAAATTTAGAGGGGAGAAGAATTAAGGAGAAAAATATTGGAGATAGGTATTTGAGAAAAAAATTATGAAGAAGAGTTTTGATTTACGTCGCAACAACGTCGCATTGACTATTGTACGTTGCAATGACGTTTATTTTACGTCGTAATGACGAAGAGTTTTGGGTATAATTTTACGTCGCAATGACGGAGAAGAGGTTTACGTCGCAATGACGATAGGGTAAGTGGTGGCCAAGAGAGGGGAAGGAGATGGCACAATAGCATCGCCTAATTTGTTTTTGTTTTTTTTTTCAGTGGAAGAAAAAGAAAGAAAAAAAAGTTTTAAAGAGGAGAGGAAAAGAAAATTCTGAAGAAGGAAGATTTTTTTTTTGATAAAAAGATATGAATGGGCGGAGACGACGTCGGAATTAGTATGAAGAAGAGAAAGAGAGACGAAGGGGGTTGACTGGGTAGTGGTCAGAGTGGTTGAAGAAGGAGAAATATGGAGTTACGGGTAGTCAGACAAGAAAAAAAAAAAAAAAGATTGCAAGAATCCAGAGGCCCGGCACATCTATACAAGTAGACTACCACATCAAATATGTCACTTTGCCCTCCTAAAGAATCGCAAGTATGGCATAAGTTGACATCACGGTCAACTGTCTCGTTCAGGTTACAAGTCCAAGAGGTAGACTTTAATTTATAACTTCATGAGATCGACAAAGCCTTCCATTTTAATAAATATCTAACGGCTATATGTTAAAGTGATAAATCTGTAAACTAGATGAGATTAATAATATTAAAATTGCACCCTGCAAACTAGAAAACACTCCCTCTGCCCCTAAATATACTTTCATTTTCGAGGAGATTAAGAAATCATCATCTGACTTTAATACCCTGTTAGTACTCCTATAAATAAAAGTCACTTAATAAACACATTCTGTGATTGCAATGCAAGTTAATGGTGTTACAATATCTAACTTGAATTCAATTTTACTGCAAGAATCCACTCTCTAAGTATTTCGGGACATTATGCCTTTCAATTACTCTCTCCGTCCCAAAATGATTTTCTCATTTGCTATTTTTCATTGTCCCAAAAAGTTCTTCTCATTTTTACAATTTAGGCTTAAATGTTCATAAAGACAACATGGCTAGTGAAGCAAGTGTTCCTATCCTTAAAAGGTATGAATAGTCAAATGTGAAATCATTTTGGGACGGAGGGAGTATTATTTTTATTTGAAATGTAAGCTCATTCTTTGGGCGGATCTGAGGAAAGGATGGGTAAATAAACTCAATAGAAAACAAAACATGATTATCAGATCTAAGATATTTCAAAGCTCGTATGCATAAATTAAGAATATATGCATATATGAGCTAAAATCAGAAAGAAGCAAAATTAAAGGCAGATCCATCATAGATTTAGGCTTACCTTTTGTTAAGAGATTCAGCTTCCTCTTCAGTGACCTGACCGCCGAACAATACCTTACTAATTCCATCTGATGGCTGTCAAATTAGCGTAAATTGATCAATAACAATTCAATAAGAATCGAAGGCCGGGGGTACTAAATATTGTTTCGTGAGTACCTACCTGATAAGAACGAGGGGAAGCATTGCCGGAGACGGAGGTGAATGAAGAATCAGGAGCTGGTGTTTCCGGCCAGGTGAGGAAATCGGCGGTGGACTTCTTCCGTGCCGCTGTTGATCTCTCCATTTCACAGTAGTTGTTGTTGGCTTTTCTTTATCTCTCTCTACTTGATTTTTGAAAATTTTGAACTCAAAATCGATCTTACTAGCTATCTGGACTGTATAGATTGAATCGATATTTTAGGGTCACGCGCTGTTTGTTCTCGGTCACGTGGATTGCAAGGTGGGTTTGAATTCCTTTTTCGTGTGGGTGGGGCCCAAGTTGGGTCGGGCACACGGTGGTGGGTTCCGGATTTTGATCAACTCTTTCTTGCGAGCAGTGTTCTAAAAGACCTCATCTAGGATGTCTAGTCCCCGCCTAAGTCCTAGGCGTTTATGAAACGCCTAGGTCGCGTCTAAGATATTATAATTATTTCTGAATTCTCGGCTCCGCCTAGATACCGCCTAATCCCCGCCTAGGCGCTAGGCGCTCCTGTATCGCCTAGCAACCGCCTAGCAATTTTTAGAACCTTGCTCGCGAGTCGCGAGCTACTTGCTCCCCTCCCTCCTCGTACAAGTTACTATCACCACTTGTTTAACATTTTTACGTATTGGTCACTGATATGTTTTATTGCACATCTATCTATAAATATATATATAAAAAAAGAGTCTTTATTCTATTCCACATTGCGCCACATGGAATTATGTCGTGGAATTCCATGTGGCATCATCCTATTGCTCAAGCAAATGTGCAAAGAGTGAAAAGATAAGTCTCACATTTTAAATTATTTTTAAATCAAATAATCATGTTTTAAATCATCAAATCAAATTCAATTTTGAATGTGATATTTTAAAGGGTAGGGCTATACCACTACAATAATTACTTTTCCACTACATTCATCAAATTTTTAGTCAATTAATAACTTTTTTTTGACACAATTGCCCTTAATAAGAAATGATTTACATTACAATATTTGTTTATCCACTACACTCATTAATATTCTTTTTTTTGTAAACTTTAATCTTCTTTTACTTCTATTCATTTTAATCATGCAAAGATAAATTAATTATTTATATCCAAAAAAATTATAAAATGCATATGAATTGATAATAGGAATAATAGGAAATAATTTATCAATATTTCACCTACTTTCTTTTTAATTATATGGACAAACCATATCTTTTTTCACCTTATTGTAGTTCCATTTCACAGTGTAACCTTTTAGTTCGTCTATTTTTTTCCTCACTAAGGGGATGAAGAATAAAATGGGTTAAATTGGTGAAGTAGTTACATATTTCTGACACAAATTTTTTATTAAAATATAAAATTGTGTGGTGACTATAATTATGGATATTTTTCGTAGATTGATACTCCCTCCGTCCCAGAGTATATGTCCACATTTTCTTTTTAGTCTGTCCCAGAGTATATATCCACTTTCTATAATGGCAAAGAATTTTTACTATTCCTCCAACTCATTCTCTCTCCTACTTACTTTTATACTCACAACACCAATCAACTACTATTCCATTCCACTCATTATCTCTCACAGTTTACTTTTATACTCACAACACTTATATCACTACAACCATTTCTTAATCTCCGTGCAAATGAGATGGTGCACATATACTCTGGGACGGAGGGAGTATTTATTATTATTAAATTAAATGGTGAATTCATTAAAAATGATATTTTATAAGATTTAAAACGTTAGAAAATATGTTGTCGAATCCTAATTTCAAAAACCAAATTTAATATTAGGCTAAATATCTTTAATTAATGTTTTCTTCTGGATAAAAATAATGAAAGGTAATCTGATTGTATAAATTTTTTATTTTTTTTTGTAGGGAGAAAGGAAGAAAAACAATATCAATATAAAATGAATTAAGAGTATTTTTGATATGTATTTTCATTTATATCTTTTATATGGTTGATTTTACTATGCCCCGTCGAGTATCGACGGGCTACAAACTAGTTTTTAATAAAAGAGGTGGTCTTGAAAGGAATAACCCGACTTGGGATCTACGGATCTATCCAAGCTTAACTGGGCTAGACCGGTTGATCGCTCTCCTTCATATTCAGCTCGGTATCAACTAGTATACGAGTAAGAAACGTCATCTACGAACCGAGCATACACTAAGTCGTGTTCCAATCATTGTCACGCTCTCCAAACGGTACCATGAACGAGCTCGGCTCGTCGCTAACGAGCTAAACCGGTAGGGATTGTCCATGATTAAGAATATCGAAGGCCCTTTAACTTTTCCCCACGAGCGCGCATCCACCTCTTTGGTCGGACCTCGGCGTACCTCTACTCGGTATAAACGAGCTGAACTGGGACTTAGGACAATCTCCGCCATGACTAGAGATATCAGAGCCCTGGCCCAATCCGTCACAAAGGCCCATTAACGGTTTCTAGAACTGTTTCCCTAGTACGGACAAGGTGACTCACCCAGTGGCGGATCTAGGATTTCCAAACACCGGGTGCACAATTTACACTAAATAACTTCATACCAAAAAATTTCAAAACGCAATTATATTCAAGTACATAATTAAGTACATAAGTTCAATACAATTGTCTCATAAAAGAAAACAATACAACTAACAAATTAAATTTGTCCCTTGCGCGTTTTCATATCAACAAATTCTTTACTAGCAGAAGCCATCACATGGACTGATTGTTGACTAGGTGCACTACTAGAATTACCCACCCCAAAACTGGTTTCACCATCCCCAATTTTTCTCCTTTTGATAAGAAATTTGTCCATATTCAATAATCAACCAAAAACACTAACAATCCTACAAAAACATCAATGGAACTATTCAAACACACACACACACACACACACACACATATTTAAATTCAAACATTTAATCAACAATTATATTGAAATCACCCATGAAATTTGAAAAGAAATATCAAACCCCCAAAATTATATTCAAACCCTAGATGTCAAATTTACTTCAATTCGGAGAGAGAAAATAGATGAGAGACTTGAGGGTACTTACAAGAGTGAAGAGTGCAATTGTGCAAAGGATTAAGAAGCTTGGTGATGAAGATCGACAGGCGGATCTGCAGCCATCGCCTCATCGGCTCTTTCTTTCTCTCGTCCACGAAGCAATAGGTCGGTAAGTTTTCTTTTTTCCTGAAAGAAGGTCAGTAAGTTTCTGATTTTGTGAATGTGTGTTGTGTTGTGTGGCTCCGCTTCGTTTCCCGTAAACTTATGTCAGTGTTGATTTGTTAACTTTTCCTTCTACTAAGTTCACATCCCTTCTAGTTAAATTACCACTCTAATTAATTTTTTGGGGATGCACTTATTTAAAAAAAAATGGGTTGACCGGGTGCACGTGTACCCCCTACTAGCATGCAAGTCCGCCCCTGGACTCACCCTTATGGATAGATCCAAATCCCTAGATTTGAGGAGGGGAATCTAGGTGACGAGGCATCTATTTTGTGGTATAAATAGGCACCTCAACCTCATTTGGAAAGGTTAACTTCTCTCTCCTAGCTCTCTTTCTTTCCGAGTTTATTCTCTCAAGAACATCTAACTTATTCTCACGCCGGAGGGCCTTCGCCGGTGAAGCCCCGGTCCAGTTCACGTTTGTTCATCTTTTCCAGGCTAAGCAAAGCGTTCCAGATATCCAACCTTGGATCTGGCACTAGGGATGGCCAACGCCGGTTCCGGTTTGGCATTTATGTGAACCTTAACCGGCCCTTGGTTACACCGGTTCCGGTTGTCACAATCCGGTTCCGGTCCGGTTCCGTGTTACCTTTTTTTATTATTTTTTTTATCATACAATAATGAATAAAAAACTTAAAAATTATTTCATAAGTGTTTTTTTTTTTTTTTTAAAAAAAAGCTAAATCAACGTTATATTGGAAAAACAAACATAGAAAAAATAAAATAAATGATAGTATATAAAAGAAAAAAGGGACGGTACCCTTTAAATTTTATTAATTAAAGGCAAATTTACAATGAGGGGGACAACCAAATTTTTATTATTTTCATTCACTGAATTTGGCTAAAAAATCAGTCAAAACACAACTTTTCTTGTCAACCTTCCATTAGTAACGGTTAATTCTGATGAAACTGTTAGAAATCTAATGATTTTGATGGCTTTTTAACTGTTTTACTGACGGTTCAGACGGTTCAAGTTCACGGTTTAGTTGGGCGGTTCGGAACCGCCGGTTCACGGTTTTTTGGGGGTTGAACCTTAATCGGCCCTTATCCAAAACGGTTCTGGTAACCACGGTTCCGATTTTCGTGGCGGTTCATGGTGGTTACGTTTTTTTTCGGTTTCGGGCCGGTTCGACGGTTCTGGTCCGGTTTGGCCATCCCTATCCGGCACTATTGATCCACTTTTGGTTCGATCAGGTCTCTTGTGAGAACACCTTGATCCGTCTTATAGAAGAGTCGGGTCGACCCATGACCCGTGTACAACATTCCCCGTGAAGCGTAGGATCCCAACCCATGCTCCACTCAAAATCTGCCCATTGGCCCTTTTTTTTTTCTTCCCGTTTTTATATTTTTTTACTACTTTTTTCATTTGCCAAAAGTAGTACTTAGTATAATATATAACTAAATATAACAACTGTGTTACTTATAAAGTAACATTGTTTATAAGTAAATGTAACACCAATTTTACAAAAAAAAATTGTTCATTTTATTCATCTTTCAACTGTAATACTAACTATAAATACGTGTAACACTAACAATAACTAAATGTAATTATCGTTATACTGAAATGTAATAGTGTTTTTCTAGAATATTTTTTATTTTTAAGTATTTCGATTTTTATTTTTTTTTGAAAGAAAGTAATATTTGAAAAATAACAACTTATATACATGAATGTAATTATTTGTACAAGTAAATGTAACACTTTAGTACATGAAATTGTAACAGATTTCTATAGATAATGTAATACTTTTACATGTATCATGATAAATTGAACCCATTGTAACTTATTATTTGAAAAGCATATAGATATACTATTATACAAGTAAACGTAACTGTTTTACAATGTTATTATACAAGTAAAATGTAACATTCATTTATAAATTGTTACTTTCTTATTTTTACAATGTTACTAACACAAGTGTTTTTAGTTCTAAAGTGTAAATGGTTGAATTATTACATTTCTATACATATGTGTTACAATTATGTATAAACACTGTTACATTTAAGTAACACGTTCGTTATATTTTAGTTATAGTAAGTATTACTTTTGACAAACAAAGAAAACATAAAAAAAACTGTTACTTTTCTGTATATATGTATTACTTTTATGTATACATACTGTTACATATAAGTAACACGTTTATTACATTTAGTTATAGTAACTATTACTTTTTGCAAACTGGAAAGGGAAAAAAATTGTCCATGGGTCATGAATCCGGATCATGGGTCAAAAATGACCCCTCTACTATAAGACGGATCATGGTGTTCTCATATATACAAGTTTTTGTTTTAATAGAATCCTACCTTCTTCTTTATTATGTCGTCATTCTATCAATACTCCATAAAGAAAATGCTAACCAATGTGTGTTCGGAAAGAGTACAAGTTTAATGTACTCTTGATTTCGTATTATTAGTTTTTCTCTTTGTTAATTTAGGAAGGTAATGATTGTTGTTATTTTTCCTTTTTTGTAACTAGATTAGGATATATTTCGTTAGCTATATATATATATATATATATATATATATATATATATTATTACTATTTTGGTTTTTTTTTTTTTTCGGTTTGTCAAAAGTAATAGTTACTATAACTAAATGTAACAAACATGTTACTTATATGTAACAGTTTGTATACATTAAAGTAATACATATATACAGAAAAGTAACAATTTTTTTTTTAATGTTTTCTTCGTTTGCTAAAAGTAATACTTATTACAACTAAAATCTAACAAACGTGTTACTTATATGTAACAGTGTTTATACATAATTGTAACACATAATATGCACAGAAAAGTAATAATTCAAATATTTACACTTTAGAACTAAAAACACTTGTGTTAGTAACATTGTAAAAATAAGAAAGTAACAATTTTTATAAACGAATGTTACATTTTACTTGTATAATAACATTGTAAAACAATTACATTTACTTGTATAATAGTATATCTATATGTTTTTCAAATAATAAGTTACAATGGGTTCAATTTATCATGATACATGTAAAAGTATTACATTATCTATAGAAATCTGTTACAATTTCAACTACTAAAGTGTTACATTTACTTGTACAAATAATTACATTCATGTATATAAGTTGTTATTTTTAAATTGTTACTTTCTTTTAAAAAATAAAATCAAAATACTAAAAATTAAAAAATATTCTGGAAAAACACTATCACATTTCAGTATAACGATAATTACATTTAGTTATTGTTAGTGTTACACGTATTTATAGCTAGTAATACAGTTGAAAGATGAGTAAAATGAGTTATTTTTTATTTTGTAAAACTGGTGTTACATTTACTTATAAACAATGTTTATTTATAAGTAATTAACACATTTGTTACATTTAGTTGTACTAAGTATTACTTTTGGCAAACGAAAAAAACATAAAAAAAAAAACGAAAAAATATTTTCTTTATAGTAATGGCATGAAAGATGAGGCTATGCCTCTCTTTTGTTAGCAATTAGTGCTCCCTACGGTCCAAAATAAATGTCTTTTTTTTTTCATTTGCACAACTCTTAAAAAATGTAATAATTATCATGACTTAGTGACAAAAGTTTCAACCTTACCCTTATTAAGTATACAACTTTCTTACATTAATATCTCACACTAAGATAATTAATAAAAGATAACAAGTTTCAATGCAAGGATAAGAGAGACATTTAGCTCAAAAGTGACAATTATTTTTGACCAAAATTTTGATTCAAAAGTGACAGTTATTTTGGACTGGAGGGAATAGTTGTTTTGTTACAAAATACTCATAACTACTACTAATACGCACCGACAGACGACAAATATGAGACCGTAACAACCCAATCACGCCACGGACAGTAAAATAAGTTCCCAACATAACAGATTCTTCATTTATGTACGTAATGATTCATTCACTTCATTTCTTCAAAAAAAAAAAATAATAAAAAAAATAATAATTAAATACACTTTGCTTTTATTGCTCAATCTTCAAGGTGTTCGAGCAGCATGTCTTACTCACTTATTTTCTCTTTTATTTCGTGTTTACAAGGTCTACGACGGTAAGAATTGAGATTATGTGGTATATACTGAAAATAATCTTAGTACCACTCAATTTAATCAATCAATGTAAAACTATGTACTTAACTATCCTGATTTGCTAACCATTTTTTTTTTTTTTTTGTCTCATTGGCTTATATATCAATAATTGTAACACTTCTGTTGTCTTGAATGAATTTATAGTTTAGAAAAACAAATTACTAAACAATACCTTATTCAAGTTAATTGTCATATTTTCCCTTGTACTCAAGAAAAATGTGAGTATATTTGAGTAAACTACAAAATGGACCCGCGTACTATCACCCCAACATCACTTTGACATGCGTACTATTAACTCAGTAAATGTAACTTGCGTACTATAATTTTATTATCCATTTCTCTAAGATTTGTAACGTCAGTTAAAAAGTTAATGAGGATGTTAATAACTTAACAAAATGTATGACTCTTATTTACAAATGTGGCTCTGATCTTCAAATTATTACACTTCCCCCCTGAATCTTAGAAAAAGTTAGAAAACTAAGTAAAAATTATTCTTTTATATATTTATTATTCTATAAAATAATGCTATTAAAAAAAGTTTCAAATAAGAGGGAAAAAAAAAGATAAATAAAAAAAGCGGATTGCAACGGGAAAAAAAAAAACATGTAACCTCTTTCCCTTATTATCTGCTCCCCATTCAACCTACGCCCTAACCTACCGTCTCATATCTCCGGCGAGCGGCCTCCGGGCACTATCAGGTTCCGACCCCACATCGGCTTGAGCAACCACTACCCCTTACTCTTCTCTCTGTCGCCGTCCTACTTCCTCTTCTCCGGCGCCGTACCACTCTCAACCACGCAGCAACACCCAACAACACAATTCCACAAAAATGAACAAAATCCCAACAAAGCAATCTATCTTAGCACAAGCACAACCTGATTTTCGACCAACTTGGGTTTGAATTTAATACCTTTGTGAAGAAATTAACCTCTTGTCCGACATTAATGGGGCTCCACCGGAATTGATGATTCGCCGGAATTAATGGAATCTGGTCAAATCTGTCGCTTGAAGGGAGATTGAAGGTTGAATAATGGGAGTAGGTGTTGCTAGGTTAGAGAGGGAATGAGGATTTGGGTTGTAGTATGTGCTTGAGAAACGGGGCTGTGGTCGGAGTTGTGAGAGACGACGGTGCGTCTCAATCGATGAATTTGAAGATGGCCGGAGGAGAAGGGGAGATGGCGGACGGATTGGGGTTATTCCGGTGGTACGGCCAGTGGGTGTAGTGGAGAGAGAGGCTGAGTGGATTGCAGTTGATTTGGGGAAGAGAGTATGGGAGTGGGAGAGAGAGAGAGAAGAAGATGATGAAAAGGAGAGTTCATTTTAAACTTTAGGATCAATTTTAAACATTTGAATCTAACTTTTTGTTAAGTTATTAACGGTGTTGTTAACTTTTTAACTATCGTTACAAATCTTAGGGAAAATTAAAGTAAAACTATAGTACGCAAGGTACTTTTACTGAGTTCATAGTACGCAGGTCAAAGTGATGTTGGGGAGATAGTTCGCGGGTCCATTTTGTAGTTTACTCGAGTATATTTGTCCGTCGTTAACTTTTCATCTAAAAACTAACGAAAATGCTAACTAACAGCTTAGGTGGAATTTAGGATGCAACACTTGGAAAAAATTGCACACGCTGATTTTTTTACGAGGATTGCTAGGGTATATTTTAAAAAATCCCATAGTACAAGTGTAGATCTGTATCTTAAACGTAAGTACGGGGGCATAATCCATATTTTCTCTTTACCACTACACAACCACCACAGCCACATTATCACCACCCCTTTACCACCAACACTACTTCTTAATACTACCATGAACACCATCTTTAGCACTACATCCATTATCACTATTACCACTACCGTCACCGCCACTTGTCACTACCACTACCACTACCACAAACACCACAATCAACATTAACAACACCATCACTGCTACTATTTCTCACTAGCACCATCACAACTTCTATTTTTAGATGGGCTTTGATATTGGTGGTGGTATTGATGTTGGTGGCAGTGGCGGTGATGGTGTTGAATAGGTGGCGATAGTGAAGTGGTGGTCTTTGTGGTTATAATGGTGGTAAATGATTAGCGATATTATTGGTAATGGTGGTGGTGGTAAATGGTGGCAATGATGATGAAGTTGTATAATGGTTGTAATGATGGTGGCGAGCGATGATGGTGTTAGTGATGGTGGTGGTGGTAGGCAATTGTGGTTTTTTGAAAGAGAAAATGTAAATGTATGTCAACGCACTTAAGATGAAAATGCATATCTGCCCTTGTACTATGGGATTTATGCAAATGTGCGTTATAATCCTCATTAGAAATTCCACGTGTGTAATTTTTCCACATGTTGCATCCTAAATTTCACCTAAGCTGGTTAGTCAGCATTTTCATTAATTTTTTGACAAAAATTTAACAGAGGTCAAATATACTCATATTTCCTTGATTACAGGGGCAAATAAGGCAATAACTTGTATAAGGTAGATCTGCAGTTATGCACCCTTAACCTAAAGAGTTGGTCTCCTGTAAAACGCGTTTTTCCTAGTGGTTAGAAAAAACGTGTTTTTCAAAATCGTCTGGCACTTATTAACACACTTAATGGATATTCGTAACACAGAAACTGGTCATCCTAAACATTGTTATTGGCTATCTATTAGCACTTCTGCTATTCTAAAAAAAAAAAAGAAAAATCCTTCAGGCTATCACTTTCAAAAGTTATGGCTCTCAATCTCATATCCAGAAGGCTTTATATTGATATTCAGAACCCTTCTGGCTATCACTTTCAAATGTTTTGGCTATCAATCTCATATCCAGAACGCTTTATATTAACATCTAAAACCCTTTGAGAAGTTCTGACTATTTACAAAAATGTCACCGCGCGTTTTTTTAAAACACGTCTGGCTATCACTTTCCAGTTTGTGGATATCAATCTCATATCCAGAAGACACTATATTGATATCCAGAACCGTTGAGAAGTTCCAACTATTTACAAAAAATGCTACCGCGCGTTTTTTAAATCACGTTTTTCCTAAGCCATTTTGGCTAACCTAAATACATGAGCATATATCTATATCATCCCACTAAACAAATATCTTAACCGCCAATTAAATTACTTTTGTATAGATCAATAAAAATACTTGAATGCCATTATTTTTTTATTTGTTCCTAAAACAAAAAATGGGCATTCTTATATTAAAAATAAATAAATAATAATTTTAACCTGTTCAATTAAATAGATTATAATCCAAACAACACTAAAAACCAATGGCAAATATAAGGCATAGCAAAATTTATTCTCTATCTTTCTTACACATACAATATCTTGTAAATAAAAACGATTTAAAGGCGAATTTTTTCGCTTCAACCTTACCCCCCCCCCCCCCCCCCCCCCCCCCCCCCCCCCCCCCCAATATGCAATGACTACGTAAAATAATAAAAAGAGTGAAATACGATTATAAAAAGTGAGAAATATTATGAAAAAAAGAAAAAAAAAAGTTTAGCTCTTCTTGCCTTCCTCACCACCATCTGCCAAGTAAGCCTTCTTCCTCCTCTCAGCCTTAGCCAGCAAACAAATCACCATAAAACACGTGGCATAACCACCATGGACTTTCCAGCTAGTCTCCGGCGGCTGATGCAGCACCGCCCTATGAAACACCGTCATGTAATAATGAAGCCCAACTGCAAAGCCCACAATCGTCTGGCCCAAGCCCAACAACTTCGACGCCATTTCAGTATCCGTCGAAAAAACCAGGACCATGTACATGAGTAACATCAGAAGGTACAACACATAAGCAAGCGTCTGCAACAGCTGTATGCAAACATAGGTGGACTGCGAAGTAGCGTAGAAAAACTTTAGGGGTTCAAGGCCGGTGACGAGGGAGGACAAGGAGAGGATAGAGAAGTAAATGGAGAGGTAAATTTGGATGAAGATTAAGAGTTTTTGGAGGGAGAAGTAGGCTTTGATGCGGTTGAAAATGAGGGAGACGAGAATTAGTGGGATTAGAATGAAGGCAAATGAAATTATTGAAGCAATTATGGGTGCGTATTTCTTGCCCACAATTGGTTTGAACCCGTTTGTGATTTCTTTGTTGGCTTTGTTGATGTATACTTTTGATTGGGAAGAAATAATGTCCAAATCTGGTAATAAGGTTTCTTGAAATTTTGAGGGTAGATCTCTGAATTCTGCTAGTTTTGCTACTAAGTCATCTTCATCGTCTTGATCGAACCAACTAAGTTGGACTGGTTTTTTCTGGGGTTTGGTCTTTTTTTCCTGGCTAGTTTGTTGGTCTTTGGATTGTGTTTTGGTTGGTTTGGTTAGATCTGAGGTTTTCTTGGTGAGGAGTGAAATGGGTTTTGTTGAATTTGTGGGTTTTGAGGTGGAATTGAGCTTGAGTTTGATGGTGGGTGTTTTGACCTCAATTGGGTCATCAATGGTGGGTTTGGTGAGCTTGGTTTTGTTCTTGGATGAAGTGGGAGAGGTTAGCTTCAGAATCTTGGTCTGATTTTTTGTTGAATCTAATGAGGATTTGACAAGTTTGGTTTGGTTTTTGGTTGAATCTGAAGTGGGTTTGACAAGTTTGGTTTGGTTCTTGGTAGTAATTGGTTTCTTTTTGATGGACTTTTGTTGCAGTTTTTGTTGTTGATCATCATCATCATCATCAATAGCAACATCATCTTCTTCGGATTGAACTTTAAAAATTCCTCTTCTACCAAAAGGTTGGTGTTGGTGTTGGTGGTTGTGGTTACTGACAGAGTGAGTGTTGTGGGCAGAAGTAACAAGTAGGAGATGAGAAGTGAAGACAAAAGAGAGGAGGAAAAGTAGGAGTACCTTTCTAGGACTGAAATCTTGGATGAGTGGAGCCATGGATTTGGTATTGGGACACTCTCTGAAATCTGAATAAAGAAGAAAGATGTAAAGATCTAAATCTAAATGAGAAATGTAACAGATACGAACTCACTCACTAGACTGTTGTTATGCAGTCTGTATGGTCCGAATTCTTAAATAGGGAGGTAGAGTTTGTCAATATAAGTGTTTTTAAGTGTGAAAAGAGTGAAGAAATGGTTAGGACTTGAATGCGGTAGGAGGGAGGGAGAGAGGAAGATCACTGGTCGACACGACAGTCACATGGTTGATCACAAGCATAGCATAACACGGTTGATTTGGTTTCACTTCTTTGAGGTTTTTTTACATACACTTGGTGTGCGTTCCTCTTCTAATGTAAATCTAAGTCTTTGTGAAACTTCAACATCGAAGTACAGTATCAAATATAAAATACTTGCATTAATAAAGATTGAAACATGAAAATTGGCACCATACCATCTAAAGCCTACTGAATTTAACAAGAGTGTGAGAAGGTAAACTTGCAAAAGAGGATGCAATTATTACTAAAGAATCTATTGTGGAATTTTTAATTGAAAACTACCAAATTAGTTAGGTCAAACATCATCCGAGAGCCAATTTTTCTTCTAATAGTAATTCAATAAGCTTACATGTTCAAAAGTTAATGTACTTTTGAACATTAATCATTTACATGGAACAAAAGTAAATTTAAAGTTGGTTTTTCTAACTTGTGCCCATGGGCACATGTTAATCTCATGAGATTCTTTAGTAAATTGTGTGGGATGACTTTAATTACTTACACTAACTAATAATGGGTTCCATTGTAAATTGTCTGGGAGTGACACTAATTACTGTACTTACACTACTTAATGATGGACCTTGATGATAATAGGACACAACTTTTAGCATTCATTTTTTTTTTTTATTCTTGTTGTTCGTATACTGTATCTCTTTTCTATGTGGGCTTGTTTTGTTTTTCTTTTTTTACAATTATTATTATTTTCTTCCTTTATTTTTTACTTTCTTCTTTTAATTCATTTTGATGTTGATAAATTAATGATTTTTCTTTTCGTCCCACTTAGATGGAGTAATTTATTTTAGAAGAGAAAAAAAAGGATGCAAGGCGGGATGTACCCCTTTTTACTTACTCACTCCGTCCCAGAATGATGGTTCACTTTTGACTTTTGATAGTAAAAAAAAGTGAAAAATTTGACTAAATATAAATGTCAATCTAAATAAATGGTGAGTTTGCTAAAGGAGCTAGATTAATGAGAATTTACGCATTTAAAGCGTTTGGAATTACTTGGGGTAGTATGCTGCAGCAAGAAGTTTTATGTTCTTTACATTCAGGATTAGGATTAGTATAGTTAAAGTGAGACTCAATTATTGCTTTATCACTCTTTATTTATTAAAAACAAAATCATGGAATTTATCTATGAAGTACTCCATCCGTTTCAAAATATCTGGCTCTTTAGACTTTTTCACACATATTAAGAAATGTAATTAATGCATATTAAGAAGACCCATTTGCCCCTAAATAATTCAATTTTTTAGGTGATTAAATGCTTGCATGAGAGATACTTTCACCATCATTATTAAGGGTAAAAGTGCATTGATAATAGTAAAGCGACAAATATTTTAAAACAATTTTTTACTCTTAAAGCGACAGATAATTTGAAACGGATGGAGTATCATTAACCCTTGGTAGTTAACTAAGCATATTGACCTAATTTTAGAATTCCAACTTGTATTTATGAAAAACTGTGATCTGGAAATCCAATAGGCGACCAATAGTTGGAATCGTTGACTACTACTCGACCTCATTGGACTAACAATGTGATCTGGCCATCTTGGTTGAAATAGTTGACTTTAGTGTATTTTTAATTTTTCAACTTGCTATGACTTGTGCTTTCATTGGATTGGAAAGTAATGATGAAACCGTGTTTAAATTAAATAAGTGAAATTTTGTGTGTGGTGATATTTTTCTTAATAACTTCACTTCCCACGATGCCAACAATAGTTTTTTAGAAAGCCAGTTATAATGTTTTAGGGTGCTACTTGGGGTGTTCAAGAGTATCAGTTTATGGGTAATTAAGTGTTAGTTTATGTGTTATTGAGTGTCAATGGGGTATTATCAGAGTGTTGTTTAATAGTGCCAATTGTAGTGTTTAAGAATGCCACATATGCTTTTAAATGTCAGTGGGGTATTATAAGAGTGTTGTTTAAGAGTGTCAATTGTAGTGTTTAGGAGTGTCAATTGTAGTGTTTAAGAATGCCACATATGCTATTAAGTGTCAGTGTATGTGTTTTAAAAATGTCAGTGATAGTGTTTAAGAGGAGTGTCAGTTGAAGAGCTTGAAAGTGTCAGTTTGTGTATTTAGAGAGTGACAGTTCATCTGTTAAAGAGGTTCAGTTCATGTGTTAAGGAGTGTCAGTTCATGTGTTAAAGAGTGCCGATAGAAGTGATGTTGTGTTAATAAGTTCCAACACGTTTGAACATCATTGCCGGCTATTTACAAAGAATGTCACTGTGATAACTAAGTATAATACTCGCTTTGTCCTGGAACAATAATAACACTTACAACTTTTATATGTCCCATAAAAATTGCCCACTTCATAATTGAGATTAAAGTGAACAATCAAGATCACATTGGTACTGACATCAAATCCTCCTATGTAACTGATAATGTGGGTAAGATTACAATTGAAATCTCAATAATTAACATGTTTTTCTTATATCAATAAGATTGTTACACTTGCACAAACAACAATTAAAGTACTTTACTACAAAGTGTTTTGGAGATGAATTGCTAAAGTAGTGTACATACTAGGTTACCTGATGGCTCACAAAGGAGCAGCAAATCTTAATATTAGTTAAGTTTCTATGCTTCAATCTCTCCAAACTAACGGCACACGTTACCTATGACGTTAAGTAAATAATTCTATCTGTGGCACGATAAACAAACAATATTCAAGCAAAATGCTAATGCGAAAGCAATCTCTTCTCGTCATTCTCATCAAAATCAAGCGTTTCATCAGATTTCAAGATCTCGACTTGGAGGTATAATTCTTCAGCAGGGACAATATCGTCATTTTCTATACGACCCATTTCAGATTCTATCAAAGCATCCATTCTTGCCCTCTCTCTGTCTCGCGGATATGTACAATAGAGGAAAGAGTAAACAATGCAGCAGACTGTAAATGGAATACCTATTGCTGTGTAAAAAGTGCTTTGGCAAGAACAGCAGCATTCTTTCTGTCCGTGGCGATTTCTTGGGAATTTGTTGATCCTTTAGGGATAGGTTTATACCCGTAAACCTGCTGAGCCAAAACTCCGACTAATGGTGGAGCGAACGATGCTAATATGTTCTCAAATGACTGATCCAAAGCATAGATGCTTGTTCTAGATCTTTCCGGAACAATTTCTGCAAATATTGGACTGCACACATATCAGCGACAGCAATCCATGGTTGAATTTAACGTATTTTCGAATGGGCGAACTTCGTTTTCATCCACTGTACTGGCAGCATAGTGGATGAAACGGAGTTTGTCCTTTTCAAATAAAAAAACTTTACTTGCATTAATTCATAAAAAATGAACGTACTTGTTTGTAGCAGGCGCGTTCCATGATGTGCACAAACCCATAACCAGAAAGACGACACCATGCATAAACGCAGAAGAGGGATCATCAGGCAATACAAGCAAGAGAATCGCAGTAAGAAAAATAGCTGAACCAGCACTAATTTGTGACAGAATAATCCTCCCGGAATTGGGCAAAACTTTAGCAAGTTTATCCCCCCATCTTTCCTCCAAACAAACCACCAATTGAGAACCCGATTATAAAGACAGTCCAGAGTAACCCTGTGGTCTTGTGGGAGAACCCAATGAGTTCCAACCACATTGGAATAAACGAATAAGCCGAGCCAGCAAATGAGCCAGTCACACCTTGAGCCACAATGACTTGAAACGAAGGGATTTGGATAACTTTCTGTGCTTCTTTAACCAGCTCCGTTAGTTTAACTGGTGGCAATTGAGATTTAATGTTGTTGGCGTCAGAATCGTTAAAGTGAGGATCTTTACCATAGATTCGGACCAAAATGCCCACTAAGACACTAACAATTGCAACCAAATGGAAGGCAATTCTCCAACCGGCTATTCCCATGAAGGAAGTTGAAGCTAGAAGTATAGAAAAGAAACTTCCGATGACAGCACCTACATTTCCAGTGAACTGCAGCCACCCGAAAGCTATACCTCGGTTATCATCATCCGTTAAATCAGCAACGAGGGAATTAATGGCTGGTGAAACAATCGCCAAACCTATCCCGTTCAATCCTCTAGAAATTGCCACCTAAATATGAGAATTTGATGGGAAAATGATGGTCACAATAGCAGAGTTGAGGATTGGAGATGCTATGAAAAAAAGGGTCTTGGTAAAGAATTGCATTGTTATTCCTCGCAACAATCTGTTATTCATGTTCATTATGGTAAAATTAGGTTAAAGAGAAGAATATTTTGTGCAATTTAAAGCTACGAGCAATACGCAAATCATGTATCTCTTCTTATGTGTAAAGTCAGAGGTTCAATCCTCACCAAATACACTTTCGAGTGCATTTTGTAATAGCTTAAGAAAATCATTAATAAAGAACCCAATTTTTCTTTTTTTTGCAAATCCATTTCTTCCTTTTCTGGCCATGACGTCGGTGGGGTCCGCAAACCCTATCGACGTCACACTTACAAGATCTGCTGGGACTGAAAAAATGGACAGTTCCCCTCTCAAAATACTAAACCCGGGAGTCAGTTCAATCCACCAAACTATTGAAACTTTGTAAAAAAAAAAAATTAAAGCAAGAAAATTTGTAATTTTTCAGTGTAAAAATGCCCTACCCACAACTACAGGTCCTACACTTGCACCTTTAAAAAAAAAAAAAATCCTCTACCACCTAATTCTAGCCGGCAGACGTATTGAACCCAAGACCTCTACGATGGAGAGACTTAAACATGCTCAAGATGCCACTCGGGCACAAGCCCTTTGGCCGCACTTACACCTTTAGTACAGTACTTTGGCAATTACTGAATGCCACTCCAAGATCCTATAATAATATGCATATAAGCAAGCTTTCCTTACATCATGATCAATAAATATAGCTGCACATACATTTGTTTTTATTCACTTCTAACAGCAAAAATCAACTCAAAATACAGTAAGAAATTACATTTAATCATTCACCCAATTTACTTATTAAATCCACAATCAATTCAAAATTTAATGTATTTACTCAATCAATGCTGAGTGTAGAAAACAGAGAGAGAGGGAGGACCTGTAAGAAACTGGTGGAGACGGCGACTAGGAAGGTGGCGGCGGCCCAAAGAAAAGCACCGAAGGCAATAACGTGGGCGCGGTTATGGCGGAGGGCGAGATAAGCTGCGAGAGGGTAACAGAGAGACTGAACAACGGATCTGAAGAGAGTGAGGGATCCTAATCCGGTTGGATCGATGTGTAAGGTGTCCCCAACTTCTTTATAAACCGCCGGAAGTAGAGACAAGTCGGCTCTTTCCATTATCGCCGCCGCATTTATCAGTATCAGTGTTAACCTCTCCGATCCCATCTTCAAAGATTTTTGTTATGAGTTGACCTGACTGACCACCCCCCCTGATTTATGGGATGGTTATGTGAGTTGACTTTTCTTTGGACTGAGGATGAAGATGGGAGAGTGCAATGCAACGTTAAATCTCGGCAGCTTTCAGCGTCTACTGCAAGACTGCCGTTAATTTGTTAGTTTTGAAATAAACTTGTTTTTTTTATTATTAAAAAAATATGTATAGTATTATTTACCTAAAATAGATGTTTTTGTTTAAATTTTAATTAATCGTTTTACTATTTTATTTCCATTATTATTATGTACTCTATTCACTCAATTAGCTTATTCTCATAGAGTAATGCAAAAAACTTAAAAACATTTATAATACTATTGTTTCATTTTGTGAATCCATTTAGAGGTGGTCTCTTGTGAAAACACTTAGATCCGTCTCATAGAAGAGACGGGTCGATCCATGACCCGTGTACAACATTCTTCGCGAAGCGTAGGATCCCAACCCATGCACCACTCAAACAGGGGTGTAGAACCTGCTTTGACAAACATCACATTTTGAAGTTTGGGTGCGCTTTTCTTAAGGATGCGCATCTGGCATTTAGGCGCATGGCTTTTATGCGCATGGCTCTTGTGCGCAGATTTGACATTCGAGTTTGAAGCGCAACCATATTCAAAACATGCGTCGTCAAGCGCATGGTCAACTTTAGCCTTACCTTTGGCTTCCCTTGTTTGCTTCTTTGGGTAGACATAATGGAAATTTTATCTCTGGACTTTCTCCTGTCCTTTACCCATTGAAGCAGAATGCTTTGCTTTAGGAATTTCAATAGTTTGCTGGGGTGTAAATTCCTTTTCTCTTTCAGAGCAAACGGCGCATTTAAAGTTGTCACTAGTTGAGAACCCTAAGCCTTCCTTATCTCCACTGGCTTTTTGGGATTCTAGAATTTGATCCATAGTGACACGAGATTTGGTCCACTCATCAGTGATCTTTGTGAGATCAGCTACTTGAGCAGCCAATTCTTCGTTTCTTACTTTAAATAGCGCATTTTGATCTGTAAGAAAACGGTTCTTTTCAGTAAGAGGAGTCATGCTCTTAATCTGCTCCTTAAGGAGGGTGATCTCAGATTTTAAAAGAGTTTTCTCCGTCTTAAGCTGTGAAATTTCTCCAATTGATAAGTCCACTGCTTCTTTCATAGAATTGAATCTTTGATTACCTTTTCAGCTTGCTGAAAAATAGACTCGCGCTCAGCAGCAGAGTCATCCTTTTCTATTACAATTTCAGCAGGAATTTCAAGAGATTCTTTGCGTATTGGCGCAGCAACAAATTTCTTCGTTAGGTCTGCTCTGGCAAATAAGTACTTGCCATTCTGTCTGGTTGGAGTTAGATGTCCCATTTCTGCCAGTTCTATGATGGTGGGACTTTCTTCTGAATAGTACTTGGCGCAGCCTTTGTGTCCATTTTGGGATCATTGTCTGACTCGCTATCAGCATCGGCATTGGCCACTAAGCAGAGCAGTCCATCCTCAGAGTCATCATCATCACTGTCTTCAGTGTCAGTCTCTATCCAGGTCTTGAGTTGCTTCTCAGCAGGGTCTTCTTCAGCAACCATTCCGCGCTGCTTTGAAAATCTCTGCGCAGTATTCTTCTTTATGTACTCAAATCTTGATGTAGGACATTTTGATGCAAAATGACCAGGCTTTCTACAGTTGTAGCAAACCAAGTCATCTTCTTCCTTTGAGTCTCTGCCACGAGAGAATTTAGCTGGAGCTTTACTTGAGGATTCAGGTTTTGAGAATTTCCTGAATTTTTGGAATCGCTTAACAAACATAGCGAAATCATCATCATCCATTTCAAGCAGAGAAGAAGTGGATACTTTGTCTGAGGTTTGAGCAGGCGCATGTTCTCTTTGAGCAATCATTGAAATTGCTTTTCCTTTTCCTTCAGTTTCATCAATTCGATCAAGCTTAAGCTCATACACTTTTACGTTGGCGTATAAGCTGCGCAGAGGCCAAGTATCTAAAAATCCAGAATCTTCCAGATGACTTGCCTTGTGCACATATCTGGAACCTAGCGCATCTAAGAATTGAGAATTTACTTCTTTATTGGTGAAGGTAGTTCCAAGAGACTTACACGAGTTTACAACAGCACAGAAGCGGTCATAAGTTTGTCTCAAGGTTTCACCATCCTTTCTCATGAAGCAGTTGAATTTTCTTTGCACCACAAATCTTTTGTTTTCCTTGCTTACTTTCTCACCATTCACATAGCCTTCAATAGCATCCCATAGATCCTTTGCAGTTCCACCGCTCACAATTTGATTGTGCGTGGAGAGGTCTAGAGTACTGAGAATGATGTTTCTAGCTCTTCCATCGTAACCAACCCATTTCTTTTCTTCATCGGTCCATTCCCCTTTGTCCTTCTTGATTGTAGGATTATCCTTGTTGGTAGCAGCATCTGGATTGGCCTTCATTGGAATGTAAGGTCCTTCAAGAACGATGCCGTGGAGGATCTCGTCGATAGAAGAAAAATGAGTGAGCATGCAGTGCTTCCAGATTTCGAAGTGATCTTCATTCAGTACTGGGACATGTGAATAGTTAGCCATTGCCCAAGATTTTGAAGCCATCTTGAATCGGCACCCAAGCTGTTAAGCTTGAAAAACAAAACAAGTTTTATGAAGGTGTTTGCTCTGATACCACTTGTTGGTCCCAAAGGGGCAACAAGGGTATGAAAAATGCTAGAGGGGGGGGGGTGAATAGCGTTTTAAAATTCTTTTCAAACCCTTTGCAAATCAATGGCTTATGCGCACAGTTCTCAAATAAGCTAAGTATAGCGCGCAGTGAGAGTGTGAAATGCACAGCGGAAGTTTTAAGCAGCACCTGCGCAGTAAAAAGCTGCGCAAGGATAAAAACGCACGCGCTAAGTTTTGGCTTAAAGAGTTGGATAAAATGTTCTAAGGCAATAAGCAATAACAAACACAGCAGCAAAGTATAGCAATCTGAAAGATCAAACAAAGCAGTAATTCAGATATGATTAAGCAGGAAGTAAATAGCGAGAATAATGAACAAGCTATTTGGAGAGGTTCGATCAATGAAAGATCTACGTCCTCTACCAAGATGGTTAGTCTTGGATTTTCTAATGGAGATCTTATTATATGAGAGAGTTACAAGTTACAACAATGTAGAACAAACTAACTCAAAGATCTATAATCTATGAAGAACAAATCCTAGACTAAACCGGTGTATCTCAAGAAGTATGATCGAAATAATCAAAGCTTCAAGAGGTGTGTGTGTGTTCAGAAATTCTGGGCTCTATGAATCTATGAGATGAAGAGCACGAAGAATTCTGGTGATATAAGGCTTAGGATCTGGGCTTGGAGTTTGAAGGTATGAAGGTTGAAGGTTGATCTTGAATCTGGGAATATAAGCAGCAATCTTCAGAGCTTCAGTGATACTTATGAAAGCACAAACTCTAGCAACTTGGAAATGAAGATGAGCTGGCTATTTATAGCAGAGAGCTTAAAACTAGCCGTTGGAGCTCTGAGCAAGGACGATGAGCTGGCACGATATGATTGGTGCGCAGGTGTCCTTTATAGCCGTTGGAGCTCTGATCAAAGTTGATGACCTGGCACAATATGATTGGTGCGCAGGTGTTTTAGAGCCGTTGGAGACTGAGCATGAAGACCAAATTCAAAAGCTTCTTCTAGAAGGTTGACAGCTGTCTTCATTTGAAATATTTCTCTTGAGCGCGTCTCCACCGTTGGATCTGCTGAGTGTGCTTGCTTTGTCGTTTCTGCACACCTCAGCATTTTTAATAAGCGTGCATCTTCTAAGCGCTTTCCAAGTTATGTGATCTGAATGCATTGAAAACTGTGCAAGGTTGAATGCTGCGCAGAGGAGACCTGCGCAGTGATGTCCTGCGCAGAGAGTCCTGCGCAGTAACCACAGTCTTGCTTAGATCTTCATTCCTTCGCTCCAAGCTTCAAGAATATGAGGTTGAAGAAAGATAAGCATAAGGACCAAGTTAATCTGCTCTGCTCATAAAAGCCATGCGTATGGAGGATGAGCAAGTGATGCTATGCGCGTGGAGAATGAGCAGGTAATGCTATGCGCGCGGAGAATGAGCAGGTAATGCTATGCGCGCGGAGACTGAACAGGTAATGCTCTGCGCATGAAAAGTGCTGCGCACGAAATGTCCTGCGTATTATACTTGGTCTTCAGTAAATGAAACCTCAATTCCGATCAAGCCCTAACCGCTAAGCCTATTCTATAAAATTGGACTTAGCTAAAAATAGAAGTCATAAAACTTCTTACATAGGATCCTAAAGTCCAACAAAATACTTAGGTGATGGTATCAATCAATTCTAACATAATTGGGAGGGTTAAGAAATAAGCATACCCAACAGTAACATTGTTTATAAATAAACGTAACACCAGTTTTACACAAAAAAAAAACTCATTTTACTCATCTTTTAACTGTAATACTAACTATAAATACGTGTAACACTAACAATAACTATATGTAATTATCGTTATACTGAAATGTAATAGTGTTTTTCCAGAATATTTTTTATTTTTAATTTTTGAGTATTTTGATTTTGTTTTTTAAAAGAAAGTAACATTTGAAAAATACTCCCTCCGTCCCGGAGTAAGAGTCCTACCCCTCATTTGCACGCTTATTAATAAAAATTAGAAGTGATGTAAATGTTGTGACTGTAAAAGTAAAGTAGGAGAGAGAATGAGTGGGAGAGAATAGTGAATTGATTAGTGTTGTGAGTATAAAAGTAAAATAGGGGAGAGAATGAGTGGGGTGAATAGTAAATATTCTTTGCCATTTTAGGAATAGGACTCTTACTATGGAACGTACCAAAATGGAAAGTATAACTCTTACTATGGGACGGAAGGAGTAACAACTTATATACATGAATGTAATTATTTGTACAAGTAAATGTAACACTTTAGTAGATGAAATTGCAACAGATTTTTATAGATAATGTAATACTTTTACATGTATCATGATAAATTGAACCCATTGTAACTTATTATTTGAAAACATATAGATATACTATTATATAAGTAAACGTAAATGTTACAATGTTATTATACAAGTAAAATGTAACATTCGTTTATAAAAATTGTTACTTTCTTATTTTTACAATGTTACTAACACAAGTGTTTTTAGTTCTAAAGTGTAAATAGTTGAATTATTACTTTTCTATACATATGTGTTACAATTATGTATAAACACTGTTACATATAAGTAACATGTTCGTTACATTTTAGTTGTAATAAGTATCACTTTTGGCAAACGAAGAAAACATAAAAAAAACACTGTTACTTTTCTGTATATATGTATTACTTTTATGTATACAAACTGTTACATATAAGTAACACGTTTGTTACATTTAGTTATAGTAACTATTTCTTTTGACAAACCAAAAAACAAAAACAAAAAAATATAAAAAACCAAAAAAAAAAAACCAAAAAACTTGTGGGTCATGGATCCGGGTCATAGGTCGAAAATGACCCGTCTCTACTATCAGACGGGTCATGTGTTCCCATACAGTTTTTTGTCATGCATTTAATGTCTTCAACAAGCACTTGGTCTACAATTCTTATTTTAGAATGTTAAGAAATGTGCGTCTCCTTTTCTTTCTAAGAAATACTCCTCTGTCCCAGAAAAATTATCACATGTTAAATTTTATGGTTAGCAAAAATGAACTTTAACCAAACATTGGTGTCAGTCTAATCATCACAATGAAATTCTCAAATGTGTTATTGATAAATCACTTACTGATTAATCAATTACAATTTTTAGAATTTCACTAGAATGATTATATTGACACATATATTGAGTTAAAGTTCATTTTTTCTGACCACAAGAAGTCAAAATAGGACAATCTTTCCGAGACAGAAAGAGTAGTAAATAAATTTTATAGTGGCGCTGTTAGGACTTAGGAGCATTATATTTTCCTGACATGTAAAACACTTTCCGGACAACTTGAGAGATTAGAGAAAAATTAATCAAAAGAAAAAAGTCCAACTATTTTGGAGGTTCATGAATTTAATCAAGCATAATATCTTCCATACATATTCCACAATTTTTTTTAGAGCTAACATCAACAATTTCCCCCATAATGCAAGCATAAATAGTTGCAAATCTCACAAAATCCACATCAAGCTTTGGCTTTTCCAGCCTGAATTGACTGAATTTTTTGCTGCAACTTAAATATGGTTTCCTTCTTGCTATTTTGCTTCTCTTCTAAATCTTGCAGAGCCGAATCTAACCGCTTCAATTCAGCAGAAATGTACTCGATTCTCTTGCGTACGTTTGCATTTGCCTCTGCCAAGTCCTGTTTCACGAGCACTGGTCCAATCAATTTGTACACGTTGGCATCATCGCTCAATAAATCCAGTTCCTTAAGAACGAGCTCGTTTTCACCCAGCTGTATTGTGTACTTTTTTCTCACTTGGTGGTTTTTGGCTATGTCCTTTTGCAGCTTGCTCAGGTCGTTTGCTTTCGTTTCTAGATCACGTTGTAGCTCTCTCACAGCAGTTGCCATTGCTCCTTTTGACTGTCGTTCTGCTTTAAAAACAGAAAGAAGAAATAGATTCCAGATTTCAGGAATGATATAAATAATCTTTTAGGGCAAACCAAACGTAAAGGGATGGAGGTAGTACTATATATTTTTTTTTTTTTATTATTATTATTATTATTATTATTTTTTTTTTTTGGGGGGGGGGGGTAGGGAGTATCAAAATTCCATGCATTTATTCAGATGTGGAAATACTACTAAAATCACTTGTAGACAACACGGATTACATGGTTTTAACTTCTAAATATCGTCAAGTAGATGCCTGGTCACAATTGGCAAACGTTTTAGCGTATCTCCGTATTTCCTGGAATGAGTCGAATGTGTTCAGGAAAAGGGGGACGGTGGATAATTCACAATAAGGGGACGCAATACTTATTTGAGAGTCAATTATCTTAGAGAATCATTTGTTTCTACAGCATATTGAACTTCTATTATAGGATATAAGATACAAAGTCTAGATATCTAATTTTCCAGACATACAAAAGAACTTCAGCTTACCAAAATAAATAGTACACCATGTTCATCCAAATGCAAATTAAAAAAAAAAAAAAAAAAAGAAAGAAAGAGAGAAACATGTTCAAATGGATTCAGGAAAACTACTTTGATTTGCTACCCGTAAACACTTTTTTTAATAGGAATTCCGTACAACTCTTATTAACGCTATTGCCCAAGCTATCCCCCTCTGTGTCATATCAACTTTTTCCTTGCCTGTCAATATTCTTAATTGCCTATCAACTTATAGACGCTTCTATTGGAATTCCACTCCTGCTGCTCGTAAAATCCCTACCATTCAATGAACTCAGATTTCTGCATCCTTGTTATAGAGGGGGGGGGGGATAAAAAAAACTCGTTGTTGCTAAATCAAGCAGACCAACTAAAACTAATTTGATGATATTCCAGCAGTACATTGCACTGCTGAATTCCAGCAGCTTTCAGCTTCTTATGGAAATATGGTTGTTAATTTGTTAGTTCTCAAATTAGCGTAATTGTTTTTCTACAATTATTTTTACTTATATTTTTTTGAATATGTTACTGTTTAAATTTTAAATCATTTCCTTTATTGTTATATACATGTCAAATATTTTGTATTCAATTAAATTGGCCACTTCTCTTAGGAGATGAGTACTTATTAAGTCCAAGTATTTTTATAAAATAATTTCGCTTTTCTTAATCCATTTTACAGGTTAATCAAGGCACTTGTTCTTAAAATCCTTAATTTAGAATGTTTCTCAACGACTATCTCGAATTTTTGGAAAATCTTTTAAATAAACTTGTGGTATCTTCGATAAGAGGGTGAAAATAAAGAAATGTTTTTCCCTAAAATTGTTTGATAGAAGAGAGTGAGAGACAAAAGAAATACTACCTCTGTCCCCAAATGAATGTCCCAAAATTTTCAAATTTACTCTTGGCTAAGAGCAAATTTGAAGTTTTTCGGACATTCATTTCAGGACGGAGGGAGTAGTAGAGTTCTATTTTCATTTGAATCTTGCCCTTGTGCCCCCCTTCCACCACTCTATGCATCATTTTTGTTCTCACAAACCTTCTATTGATAGGCCAGCATAAAATTGAACATTAATTAAGAAACTTGGAGAATAAAACTAAGCAAACCCAAGAATTTTGAAAAAAAAAAATCTGTGCAAATTCAGTAAGAAAATCAATCTCAGAGTCCAATCACATTCAACTGCAGTTTTTCGGAAAGTTGTTTCGAATTAATATCTACTCCAACAAACAGCATACCTCAACCCTCAACAATATGTATTGCCCCAACAAAATTATCCTTCATATAACAACTTTCTGGAAAACTAATACCCCAATTTGCAGTTACGGAGGATTAAGAACGACTTCTCCCTAATTGAACCCAACCTCCCTCAGTAAAATTTTCCATTTACAATCCACCATTACGTGTGGAGAAGCAGAACGATCTCCAGGAAAGAGTTCCCTAAAGCCATCGCCTGAGCATTTGGAAACATTTTTAGGACTACTCCCTAATTGGAAACATTTTGCCCAACCTAAATCAATAAGCAGAACTACATTTAACAGCCAACTATTTACTACTACTAGTATTTTTTTTTGTAACTCAAGACTCTTCTTTTCTTATGTTTCCTTCGATCAAGTTCTTTCATTTCCTTTCGCTCCTCATTTCACAATTGTTACTTCCCAACCAAATCATGAACACCTGATTTGCAGATCTGACTAGGGTTTATAAACCAAGATTAAAAAAAAAAAAAAAAAACCTACTTTGGAAAAAACTATCAACACATTCTTCTGCGTTACAATTCCCATTTTTTCAATTTTGGAGGCAAACTGGTGAATCTGTGCATGTTGATATAGAATTAAGGCCAATTCGGCAAATGAAACCTGAACTGAATATCTTGTACTGAGGATGGCTTCAGGAATTTTAGTAATTATCAACGGTGGTCTTGATCATAAGAGAGTGTTAGAATTTGGTTTGTGCTCTGGGAGCTAATCAAACCAATCTTCTTCTTTTTGTTTGTAACTCATCCCGTGAAAACCCAATGAGACAATCAAACCCAAAATCAAAATGAAACTCGACTTAAACCAGGATCCTTTTCACCCAAAAAAGAAAAAACTTTCATCTACCAAACCAGAAAAAAAAAAAAAAAAAAAAAAAAAAACAGATCTGGAGAGATACAAACTTGGAAATGAGAAGATAGAGGATCTTTAAGTGTATCTTCCCAAACATTAGCTGTGGGACAAAGTTCTTTGCTCGCTTCATTACGGGCTTATTCTATGGGGAGTTTTCAGGAGGCTTTCTCTTCACATTTAAAGAGGGATTGGAGCGCGGTTTTCGCCTAGAAAAGAGCTTTATTTTTACCATCCGACCACTATCAATTAATCACATGAAGTCATGAACCTCATGAAATTATTGCATTTTTACCTAGTACTCTAAAACTCTTTATAATAATTCAAGAGCTTTAACTTTCTCGTCATGGAAAAACATTTGAACTTTCACTTCAACTCTGAAGTGTATATTTACCAACTGACCATAAGCAAATGAGTTAGCTAAATATCAAAAAATTAAAATAACTAGGATCACATTTCATCTGATTGGATTCAAGCATAAAAAAAGAAAGCACCCCGCCCCCAGTATTTGAGTTATTTTAGATTCAGAACCATTCCTCCCACTACAAGACTGGAAAAATCAAACGTGACCCAATATCAAAAGTGGCACTAATTCACTACCCAAAAAAAAAAATGAGGAAAAATGAGCATTCAAGAGGACAAGGGCCCTTTTAAAATCATAGAGACCTAACATCTAAGTGATCATCTAACTACAAACTTTCTTGCAACAGAAAAAATTAGCTCACAACAATTGATATCCAACAAATAAAAAATGTAACCTTTATATTTAATTTCCATCGCTTAAGGAATGCCCTACACTACAAACATATAGGGAAGCAAATTTAAAACAAACTGAATCAACAACTAACCCAAATTTGGGACAAACATTCAAATTTACGAAGATTCGGACACCACGCGAGACATTAAAATCAAATGAATCAACATAATACATGAACCATAACTCATTTAATCAAATATCATTCATCAAAATACACAACGAAATAACTGGGTTAACTAATTAAATCATAAAGAACTAGCAAACCCTAAATTAGAAAAGTGAGTATTAAAACCTTAAATGAAAAGTTATCTTCTTGCCGAGCTGGGTTGAAGCCCGCAGCTAACTCGATCGGCAATCTTTTAGCCACGCTGGATTACAAGTTCGTCCCCGCCAAGTCGCCACTCCTCTCTTCTCAGTTGTTGTCAAGCGCAAGATCTCACTCAATTGGAAGCGTCTTATTACTGACTTGGGAGATTTAAATTTAATCATCGTACGTACAATGTAGCCCTTACAAAAATGAAAATGATAATAACACCCCTCACCTTACAAATGCTATTTAAAGGCAAGGCCAAAAGCCAAAAATTTGTCCACATTTCTTATGAATGATTTTTTTTTTCCCTACGTCCTCACCAATCTATAGTTCTCAATTTGGTGATAATTTCTTGAATCGGATTGCGTGTTTTTGGGTTCCGATAATGACGACACATTTCGCTAGTTTAATATAGAAAGCTACTATTAGTGGGGCTGTAGGCGCAAAAAGACAATCAAGTCCTTGAAAAACAACATGGCAGCCAACAATACCCACTAACACGCAATCAGAATAGCATGTGTTAGAGAATCAAGTCCTAGTATTAAAAAATCTGCCGCCGAAATAATGCATGTGGAATTGAAGATGGCTAAATTTGATGTAAATTTTGTATGGGATCAAGTTTGGTGCCTTTCAATATAGAACAGTACTCTGTATACTTTCTTTTCTTATGTTGTCGTTGTTAACTTGTCAATGTTGGTAAAGACAGTAGTACTTATTTTAGGACAGACAAAAAAAATGTGACACTTATTTTATTCTGGGTCATAAGAAGTATACTGCATGGTGCATACATGCTTTATATCTGCTTAAGTAATTGAGTTAATTAACAGCAGATCCATACAAGAGGTGATGATGCACTTCATTTCAGCTAAACAAACATGAAGCAGTGGACCTTGTTACTTAACAGCTTCACAATTATTGCAACTTCCAACAAAAGCTAATGAAGCACTTTGACTTTCTTAGTCATCATGATTAAACTTTGACCAACTTTTGATTAATATTAATGTTCATGAAATCCTGAAAATAGATACTGATAACATTTTGGGACGGAGGGAGTACAAAAATTCTCCCTTAAATCGTGGAAATGACCTCACTAAGAATCAAACAATATACACAGAACAATTTGCTTTTGATAAGCCAACTTATTTGCCTGAATCCATAAAACTCAACTTATCAGAAAGCAATCTCTTCTCATCCTCTTCCTCCTCCTCCTCAAGATCAAGCCCTTCACCTCCTTCATAATCTACTTCAATCACACTCATCTCACTCTCAATTTTGCAGTATTCTTCTCCAGAAATAACCGTATCAGATTTAACATCATCCGTCCCAGACTCTATCAAAGCATCCAATCTTGCTCGGTCCCTATCTCTTGGATACGTGAAATAGAGGAACGAGTAAATGAGGCAGCAGATTGTCATTGGTATGCCTATTGCTGTATAAAGTGCCTTGGCAAGTGGAACTGCGTTTTCTCGGTCTGCTTTGACTTCTTGACCGCCTTCTAAGCCTTTTGGGATTGGTTTATAACCGTAAACATGTTGAGCAAGAAGTCCAACTATTGGGGGAGCAAATGACGCTAATATGGTTTCAAAAGACCGGTCCAGTGCGTAAATGCTCGTTCGAGACCTTTCGGGAACAATCTCTGCAAAGATTGGACTGTAAACACATCAAGAAGCATGAATACACACACAACCACACACACACACATATATATACATGTATATATACATATTTATACTCCCTCGGTCTCATAACAATGTGCACAAGTTTGGGTGTGCACGGGAATTAAAGAAAGAATAGTAGTGGGCAGTTGTTGTGAGTATGAAAAGTGAGGTAGGAGAGAGAAAGTGGGGTATGGAATAGTAGTGGATAGTTGTTATGAGTATGACCAGTGTGACCCATTGAATAAAGATATATATATATATATATATATATATATATATATATATATATATGTAGGTGCTCAAATGAGAACCTAAATATCGTGAGAACCGTGAGAACCAATCATAGCCATTAGATTAGAAAAAAAATCAAGGGTCCATATGTTAGATACAATTGATACACTTAGATACATTACAAAAAATTCAATATTACGCTTGGATACAATAGGTTAATAAGTATTGTATCTAAGTGTTGCACTTGGACACACTATGTTAAAAACTAATGTATCCAATTGTTTTTCAAAAATTAACTAATGTATCCAAGTGTATCAAATGTATCTAACATCTGGACCATTGATTTTTTTTTCTAATCTAATGGTTATGATTGGTTCTCACGGTTCTCATATAAAATGGTTCTCACAGGAGCGCGACCCTATATATATATATATATATATATATATATATATATATATATATATATATGAAATTTCCATTTATGGAAAGTGTGACTTATCAATGGGACGCCCGAAATGAAAGTTTATGCACAAATTATGGGACGGAGGGAGCATATACGTATATACTCCTGCTTGTGAACTGTTAAAGATGATGCAAAGAGCGAAGAAGTGGTTTGAAGGGACGTACTTGTTTGTAGCAGCAGCGTTCCAAGATATGCATAATCCCATAACAAACAAAACCAAACCATACAAGAACATAGCAGAAGGATCATCAGGCAATCCGAGCAACAATATAGCTGCAATAGGAATAGCTGAACCAGAGCTTATCTGTGAAAGAATAATTCTTCCCGCATTTGGTAATTTCTTGGATAAGACATCCCCCATTTTCCCTCCAAACAGAGCCCCAAATGAAGTAGCCACAGAGAAAAGGGTCCACAAGAACGCCGTTGTTTTGTGGGAGAAGCCAATCAGCTCTAGCCACATGGGCGCAAACGAAAGAGCTGACCAAGGGAACGATCCAGATACCCCCTGCGCCACAATTATTTGAAAAGACGGAATTTTCATCACTGATTTTGCTTGTTTGATCATTTCCTTTATTTCTGTTGAGAAAGATTTGTTCTCAAGTGGAGACGATGATGCTTTGTCTGGAAAACGAGGATCATTTGCATAGAGACGGACCAAAATGCCTACAATTACTGATATGAAACCAACAAGATGGAAGGCAATTCTCCAACCGGGGATACCCAAGAATGAGGTTGAGGCTAATAATACAGAACAAAATCCACCTAAAATTGAACCGAAACTTCCTGTTAATGAAAGCCATCCAAAAGCCATGCCTCGGTTGTCATCGTCAGTTGAATCAGCTACAAGGGAGAGAATGGCCGGGGTGACTATGGCTAGTCCTATCCCGTTTAATCCTCTTGATATTGCTACCTGAATAATAATAGGAATTTAAGACCGAAAAACTTGTTATGCTTATGTATACTCGTATTATAGATTTGTTTTAGGGTTGCAAAATGCAGAAAAGATTGTACTCCCTCTGTCCCTAAATGAGTGTCCATTTTCAGGAAATCTTTGTCCCAAATGAGTGTCTTTTTTTAGCATAACTTTGTCCTTAAATGTTTTTTTTCAAAATTATTTTCACCGGTCTCTTTATATGTGCAAAACTAGATGTTTGGAAATAGATTACAAGATTATATATGAATCTTTGCCACCAAAGTTTACAAAAAATTGACATTTTCAGATATCCCTTAAAATGAAATTTGGACACTCATTTAGGGACAGAAGAGGTAGTACAAAGGAACACAAGAAGATTTTCAGTTTACCATGGATTTTCTCATACAACATGCCTAACTATCAAAAAAAGGGAAAAAGAATAAAGAAGTTATCTAGAATGAAAGAACTTCTACATTTCCAAATGCTTTGCATGGTTAAACGTATGCTACAGAAAAAGGAAAAGCAATTAGGAAGAGAAAAGCTAAGGATCCCAATAACTTATCCCAAGTGTCGAAATAACTCAAGTTTGAATGTGAGAGATACTAATTTCACTTTAACTTTCTTGATCAACTCAATAAAATTTTATCTATAATTTTATAAAATCTAATTATCCTCATACAAATATTAAAAAAAAAATGTTATTGATATTATTTAAATGATAAGTTGATAACCAATGACCAGTGGCGTATCCAGTATATGTCTAGGGTGGGCATATGCACACCCTGGATTTTGAAAAAAAAATTACCGAGTAGTGATAAAAAAAAAAAAAAAATTATATAGGGGTGTAAATTGTGATTTTTGAAAGATGAGGGGTGCAGAGTGTTAAAATTAAAACACTCACTAAACTTAAAAGGAAAAAAACAAACAAGACCCATCATTTTTTCCTCTTCTACGCCGCAAGCCAGACTTCTCTTTTCTCTTCTGCAAATCGACAATCCGACGGGCAACAAATCGACGACGGGCAACGCCCTGACAAACGACGCCCGCGGCGCCGGCCCTCCCTTACCTTACTCCCCTCTCCGTTGCTACTTGCCGGAAGTGGGTGGGTGGCCGTCGTCGCAAGGTCCGACGCCACTGCAAATCGACAATCGACAGTCGACTTCTCCTTCTGTCTCCACCGCCGGTCCGCCGCAAGGTCCGGCGCCACGCCACTGCCCACCTTCAACAATCGACAGTCGACTTCTCCTTCCTACCCAATGTCTGAATCTCAAAAGGTAGTTTTGTAAATTCAATTTTAGGGTTTTAAAATCAGAAATTGATGATGATTTGGGGATTTATTGAGTAATTGTTGTTATCAATTTTGATAGGTAAACAATCTAAGCTTGATGGATTCTTCTCCAAACGCCCTCGATGTGAAGCTTCGGTTCCGGTTGATGTTGATCCTGTTCCTAATATTACCCATGTTGAAAGGGTTGAACAAGAAATCACACAAGGTAATTCTTCTCAACGACAAGTAAATGATAACTCTTTCAGAATTGAGTCTGATCCAGGATTGAGATTACCATTGTCTCACGTTGCTAAAAATCCTAAAGAGCTTGAAATGATTCGTAGAGCCTACTTAATCAAAAAGGCTTGTCAACCGCGTCTTTCTTATTTTCCTCAAACCATGATTTATGGGAAACCCCGTCGGTTTATTGTTGATTGGTATGATGAGTTTGATTGGTTGGAATATAGTGAGAGTAAAGATGCAGCGTATTGTTTATATTGTTATCTTTTTAAACTTAAAAATGGAGATCAAGGGGGGGTGGTACGTTTGTTAGTGAAGGTTATACAAATTGGCACAAGAAGGATGGATTCAAGAAACATATGGGAAACCATGATAGTATTCATAATCATTGCTACATGGCTTCTCAGGATTTACTAAATACGATAGCTCATATTGATGTTCCTATTGAAAACAAAAACAAGGAAACTAAGAGGGACTATTACGTTCGAGTGCGGACTTCAGTGAAGGCTATTAGATACCTCTTAAGTTTCGAGGTCACGATGAGTCTAAAGATTCATTAAACAAAGGAAACTTTCATCATCTTTTAGAGCTTATGGGTGAAGACAATGAAGAAGTTAAAAGAGTGATATTAGATAAAGCTCCCGGAAATTGCATTTTGAAATCTCCAACAATCCAAAAGGAAATGATTTCCGCCTTTGCTCATTTTGTCTCCAAGACGATTGTTTGTGATATTGAAGATGAATTCTTTGCTTTGTTGGCTGATGAGGCTCGTGATGTCTCGAACAAAGAACAAATGGCAGTTGCATTACGTTATGTGAATCATGAAGGGAAGATCATGGAGCGTTTTCTTGGCATTGTCCGTGTGCCAAACACTACGGCACGTTGCCTAAAGGCCTCCCTTGAGTCTCTCCTTTCAAGATTTGGATTGAGCTTGTCTCGTGTACGTGGGCAAGGTTATGATGGAGCTAGTAATATGCAAGGGGAGTTTAATGGTCTTAAGAGTTTAATCTTGAAAGAAAACAAATGTGCTTTCTATGTTCATTGTTTTGCTCACCAACTTCAACTTGCTCTTGTGCAAATTACAAAGAAGAATATGCAACTTTCTGAGTTTTTTAGATTTCTTTCATCATTGGCAAACATTGTTGGTGGTTCTTGTAAACGTCAAGAGTTGCTTCGGGAAAAACAATTCGAAAAGCTTCTGGAGAGAGTGTCTTTTGATGATCTTGAGACCGGCAAAGGTTTAAATCAAGAAGGCACTTTAAAAAGGCCCGGTGATACACGTTGGAACTCTTATTATTTTACAATTGTGAGTATGATTAAGTTGTTCTCTTCGGTGGTTGGAGTGCTAGAGCATTTACAAGAAAGAGGTGAAGATGCGGCTCATAGTGGTCAAGCTAAGACTCTTTTGAGAAATATATGTTGCTTTGAGTTTGCTTTTGTGTTGCATTTGATGAAGTCGGTGTATTTGGTAAGTCTCACTTATTATTAAGAGCATCTAATATGGAACATCCAAAGTTACTCCCGTCACATAATAATAATAATAACAAGTGTCACACTATATTTTTTTAGTCTGCTCCAAAATTTCAAAATAAATGTTGTTACGTTTTCGAAAAATAAGGAAAAAGTTTTAGTATGTAATTTTGCCATTGTACAAATAATGAACGAGCATAAGTAAAACACATTTTTTATTATCGTTGACAAGTAAACTGTGACATTTACTACGTACGGAGAGCAAGTGTTCTATAAGTCGCTCGACTATGCACTAGGCGTTCATCAAACGCCTAGGTCCCGTCTAGGGTTTGATAGTTATGTTTGAATTCTCGACCCGCCTAGATTCTGCTTAGGCTCTGCCTAGGCGCTAGGCCCCATGCAGCGCCTAGCGATTGCATAGCGCTTTTTAGAACTTTGACGGAGAGTAACGAGCAAATTTGAAGCAAATTGACATGTATTTTAAAATATTAGGACAAAGGTAGTACAGTAGTACTTCTAAAACGTTAATAGAGAAAGCGAACGAAAATAAACCTCTAAGAAAGTGGAGGAGATGGCAACGAGAAAAGTGGCGGCGGCCCAGAGAAAAGCGCCGAGCGCAATAACATGGGCACGGTTGTGACGGACGGCGAGATAGGCGGCGAGTGGGTAGCACGCGGATTGAACTATGGATCTGAAGAGAGTGAGGGAGCCTAAGCCGGTGGGGTCGATGTGTAAGGCGGCTCCAACTTCTTTGTAAACACCAGGCAACAGTGATTCGTCGGCTCTTTCCATAATAGCGGCTAAGTTGACGAGTATTAACGTTAATCTCTCCGATTTCATTGTCTCCATTTTCGTCTGTGGGGGATTGCTCTGTTTTTGGATCTGGCTTCGGATTTGGGATGTTATTACATTGTTAATGTTGGCGTGTTTAAGGTTGTGGTTGACTTAAATTAAGAAGGGAAAGACGTTAATTTGTGTCTGAATTTGGGGATGCTAGTATATATAATAAGCCCGATTTAATGGGACCGTGAAGATATATATATATATATATTTTAAAGCATGGGACCGTGAAGATAGTATGTAGGTGATTGCTGCACCAATTAAGGGGAATTGAAACGTTTTGGTCCCGCCAACGATATTATAATTATGTCTGAATTCTAGGCACCGCCTAAATCCTATCTAGGCCCGGCTGTCGCGCCTATCGACCGCCTAGCATTTTTTAGAACCTTGAGTAAAATAAAAAACTAACGGCAAACCATGCTTCCCGTCAAAAAACCACATAACATAACATTAGCATCACGATTTGTAAAGTTGTTCCTTCTTTTTATCTCTTGGCTAAAATATCATTTGAAAAAACCATGTTTATGATCGAAAATAAATGATGACATGTAAAATACAATTTGAGTTTGATTATTCACAATCATTAACCTTCTGATAAAAGATGTGACATCATTTTAGCCATTGAAAAAGTATGGGGCTCTTATTCTTAATCTTGCAGCATAATATATTGATTCGGATTTGCTTAGTCTACACTGAATTCTTGGGTACCAATTTATACTCCCTCCACCTTCACAACAACTTTCACTAATTATTTTCAGCGTTCATCGGTAAATCTCACTTTCGTTAAAATGCTTATCTTTTATTCTTTATTTTTACCCTACTCACTTATCATATTTTGTTAGAATCATGTTTGGATTCTAGGATAGTGCCTTGAAACAAGACGGGGAGAGGAGTTCTAAGTTGGCAAGGAGACTTTGGGCGGAGCCAAAGGCGGACAGAGGCGTCTGCACAAGCATCAGCATTGGCGAGCTAGCTCTCAGATGGCAAGGCGACCGCCCTTAGGGGCTTTGCGAAGGAAGCCGCAAGGCTCTGGCAAAAATGTCGATCCGGGCTTCCTTGGCCGATTAGAATAGGGGTTGGATTAGAAGTATAAAACACTTCTAAGTCTCTAGTTTTCTCCTACGCTCTCATTAATTAGAACAGACTTATTCTAAAGTTGTTGAAACATGTGATTACAAGATTCACATATTTTTAAGGATTCATCATTGTGTTGGGTTTTGCACAATCATGCGCAGCGGAATAAACCCAAAAGTCTGTTGGGTTTCGTAGTAACATGCGCATCGGAATTAAGCATTTAAAATTTTATGAAACCCAAAGCCTATAGATCCATTCATACGATTATGACAAATACATCTACAATGAATACAAGAATACTAACCCTTGATACGTTTATTCTTTTCTTGATCTTGAGTCTTGGGTTCTTCGCGCTTATTCGAATCACGAACACATGAACACGAACAGAAAGATGATAAAGGAATCACCCTCTATGGATACCCACACGCGAACGAATATTAAAAATTCTTTCTTAATCTTGACTGCTAGATCAAAAAGGGACTATATGATTTTATGAATTATTGATCTTGATTCTCAATCTCAATCAATAATAATGTTTCTCCAAACAAGTGAATCAATCATATACAATGGCTGCTGAAGAGATATTTATATGGGTATAAGTCCTTAACCCTTAAGGACTTAGGAAACCCAAATCCCGTCACTTAATTACTGTGCAAGATTTCCTGGCCGACAACTCTGGCACGGTTGTGCCCTATAACTGGTACGGTCGTGACAATCATGCCGAGCCTGCCTCCTGCCGCCCAATATTGGCACGGTCGTGCTTTGTATCTGGCACGGCCGTGCTTAGCACAACCTTGTCAGACCAAAACTGGCACGGTCGTGCCAATCACCTTGTCAGCACGGCCGTGCTTAGCACAACTTTGTATTTGGCGATTTATGGCACGGTCATGCCCTATAAGGCGCACGGCCGTGCCAGACCAAAACTCTGCCATTTTTCCCTTTTAACAATTCGTTCTCTTGTGTGTAACCCCATAGGATTATATCAAGTTGGCAATAAGCCCAAACACACTTTGTCTCATAAATCATGAGTGGACCCTAGCAGGCCATCATGATTACCCAAATGATATAACTTGTCAAATTTCGTTAATCCATTATAGAATATATCATAATCCTTTTGTCCACGATGTCATTGAACGTAAGCCATGGCAATGGTCAACTTACAATGTTCAATACTTTCTTGATTCCGAATATATTGATAATACAAATCATATTTGAGCACGGCCATGCATTTCATCAATACTATTCATTGAGTGGCCAAAGCTTGACATCTCTCTTGACGAGGGACAAATTCCATCTTGACTTATTACTCTTCCCAACATGAATCCGATTATGCCAATCACATTCTTTATAGCTACCTGTTTAAGGGTAACGTTTGAATATGCCAAACGTAATGTTCATCATGTGAAAGACAGTAATAATCTCAAGTCTAGGGATTAAGTGATATAACTATATGAGACTTAATTATGAAATTGTGACCATGACATAAATCTCATAAGGGCCAGTCCAGTATTCGTTTTCCAATAAATACCCATAAGTTTAATTTTATCCCATACATGATGGATAAAATCCACTGTAATAAAAATACCTTACAAGTGTACAAGTGCCGAAGCAGCAGTATACAAAAGTAAGGGTTGAACCACAGAGACTCGTGGATAAACAAGTTGATTTAATTAATGTAAATAGTAACCAAATGGGTTTTTTTTATTTGATTTGATTTTATTAACTAAAGACTGAAATTAAATACTAAATTAACACAACAATGATCAACTAGCAACGATGTAAATAGATTAAAGAGATTCACGGGTTGGATTTCAACGATGTAAATAAAGCATAACCTAATGGCTGCTGATGTGTTCTTTTTATACTAGGGTACAATATCCCAAAATAAGGAAAGGAAAAACAATCCTAAACCAAGGAGGACATCTTCAAAAAGTTGCATCGGAGTAGGGGGCGCGCGCACCAAGTGGAAGAGGGCGTGCGCACCCTATTTTATGTTCCGGAATAAAAACCTTCTGATTCAAGAGGGCGCGCGCACCAGATAGGAGAGAGCGTGCGCACCCTTGTTGTTATCACAGATCCAAACATTCTGATTAGAGAGGGCGTGCGCTCCTCTATATGAGAGGGCGTGCGCACCCTTACTTTTTCCTCAGAAGTCTTCTTTCTCTTCCTTAATTCCTGTATAGTCCTCCGCCTGGGTTTCTCCAAAATTCCCCTCAGGTCTTTTCTCCATTTTATAGCCCAGATTCATCCATTTTTCAACAGTTTCCCCTGTACTCAAAGACACTCAAAACAGCCATTAAAACACTAAAAATACCCGAAGATTAGCTCCAAGATAAGACCAAATGTACTCAATATTGATGTGTAAAAACACCTCCATCAAATACCCCCAAACTTATCTTTTTGCTCGTCCGCGAGTAAAAATAAAATACTACAATTAAACAACTACCATTAATCACAACTAAAACAAAACTAAACACAACTAAAAAAAAATTAAAAAATTGGCTTGTTCTCATTACAAATGGGGGATTGTTAACCACAAGCCTCAGGTTCCTCACACAAGTGTCAATAATGGGTACCATTGTAAAACCAAATTGCAACACATGTACACTACTAACTCGTTTGATTTTCCACCGCAACATGATAGGATGAGTGATGGGTTGATCAATGCGACCAACATAAGATTAGTTTATGGGATCACTTAAGTTAATGCTTTTATTCCACAAATGATGATGCTGTTGCACGTTAACCGAATCAAGGACACTCATAATCATGTATACACAGTTGTCAACCCGGTTACCGACATTGAACAAAAATATGGCATAAAGTTTAAGCACAACAAACGTGCAAGGCTAGGTTCACGGTTACAAATGAAGGTAAAGACATACGAAGTTAAGAAAGTGGACTAAGAAGTCTTCTACAATATGTATATCCTCACAATATGTTAAAACTCTCTGCTCACCCAATTCTCACACTGTCTCACCCCCAAACTTGAACTTTTATATAATTACATGGGGTGAGACGCAATTCCCTATTTCTTGCGGCCTTTTCCAAGTCATCACTTCAATACATTAAAGGGACAAGCTTTTTTTTTTTTTCATACTTACACAAGACAAATGTGTGCTTATTTAATCACTTTGCACACTCCTCAATGATCACATTTTTTATTTTTTATTTTTTTTGCTTGCCCCTTCCTTTCAATACATATACCCATTTCATAACTCTGGCCATAAACCATAATTCCCCAAATCATTCTCCCAATTTCTAACCATAAATTTCCATCATTCCCTAATCCACTTCTTCGTCAAGGTGAGTTTAACCCATTCTAAGTGCAAAATGGTAGAAAATCGGGTATCAAAAGAAGGTGAACGGCGGTCTTTAATGTGCCATTCTTTCATTCATTACTAGGCTTAAACGGGTGTTCTAGCGCTGATTTTATTTATTGACTAGATAGACAAAATAAGGCCAACAAAAGGGTTGAGAAAGAAATTCCATAAATACCGAATAACCTATTGACTTGTTATTGACAACCATGCAACGATGTTCTAGGGTCCCCGAACATACACCAAGTGATCCCATAAATTATTCCTAAGTTGATAACATGATCATGGAAGTAATGTAATTGAGAGGTGGTGCAATCATGTCTTTAGTAGTGTTAATGCAGTCCCAACTCTAAGTTAAACAATAACACCCATAATGACAAAAATAATCTATCGGATCATCATCGACCGTGGCCAACATCCCCAAATAATAAGAAAAAAATTTAAAATTTTACCCTAAAACAAACTAAAACCAAAACAACTAATTAAATCCTACTAGAGTGATAGCAGATAACCAAAACAACTGTACCCCATACCCCCAAACTTAAAGATTTGCATTGCCCCTAATGCAACAAATCATACAAAATTAGTGAAGGAGTAGGGATACCTTAATCATCTCACTGCGTCGGGGGAAAGAAGTGATCTCAAGGACCACTAGGACTACCACCTTGAAATTGTGGTGGTTGCGCTACTTGCTGCTCATCCCAATTAGGGCCAGTCCATTGCATGTTCGGCGGTCTCATGTATGGCGGATATTGGGGAGGGTAATATTATGGGGGTATGGCTCTCCGGGAAAGAAATTAGCCATCATCCGTTGCTTGAAGTATTGATTCTCCCCAACCTCTCTGTGGATTACCTCCTCCAAATTATCCAGCCTTTGATCCGTCCTTGCTTGCCACATGCTGTTGGAATAAGACTCCATAGCAGTTTCTCTTCTAGACTCGCTCATTTGCTCCTCATGACTTTGCACTTGCCCCGCCAAATAATATGTTGCCTCATAAGGGTTGAGATTATGCATTTCCTCCTCCACCTCTTCTCTCGCTTGACTACTACTCCCAGCTGCAGAGGTGGATCCCCTTCTTAGATTAGTGGCTTTCTTCAAAGTAATCGGGGCACCGGCCTTTAGGTCCTTGATATTACTCGCAAAAGTATTCCCGGCCAACTCCACCAACTCAGTGACTAGAATGGGAAATTTATAACTCGAGGACCCCATCCCCTGAGTCAACTATAGCATCTTCTGTCTGATAATTAACCCGGTGTTTATCTTTTATCTGCGCATTACCACATGCATCAATGCAGCCTACTGCCAATGTATATCTCCCTTGTGCGAAGATGGAATGATCCGCTCACAAATAAAGTGGTGCAAATACTGCAACTCCGGCACTAGCTCACTAGTCTTGAGAATGTTACCCTTATGGTACCTCTGAGGGTCAATGTTCACCCCTAGAGTCGCAGAGAACATGGGAAGCATTTCTTTCACTTTGTTAACCGTACTCATCTCCCTCAACAGCTTCTGATAGGCACACTTCCCCTCGGACGTCCCAACGGGCATACGGTAGTATTGATTGATTGTTCTACTCGTATAATCCACCTCCACACCGTGCACGAATGAATTATCTGTGTCCCCTCTCCCAAAAACATTAGCATAGAAATATTTGACCACCAAAGATATTCCTCGGGCCGTCGGGTCCATGGCCAAATCTTTCTATTTGTAAAACGTGAACACCTCCTTCATACCAAAAGATTCCCAATCGAATTCCCTTTCCACCATAAAACTATTCCCCTTGTAATTGTTATAAAATTCTTCCGCCTTTGTATTCACGAATTTGGTGTTATCATAGGGGGGTTCTACCAGGACAGTGGGTGTAGGTGTATTCTTCTTAGTTTTCCCCATTGTCACAAAACCCACGAGACAATGCTCTACACAAATAGCTCAGAAAATCAACTTACTTGACCGGAAAAAGTGGCCGGAAAAGTTACCGGAGTTTGTCTGGAGTTGTAGAGGATGATGACCCTAGAGAGCTCTTGTTCCACAAATCGTTTTTCCCTTCTGCAACACCTTTCAATTTTCACCCAAAAGCTCACAAAATCCCACTTTCTTCTTCTTCAAAGCTTTATACAAAATCTTAGGATTGCCCGGTTTTAATGGAAATTGAGGCTTGAAATCTTGGAATGGAGGAGTGTGAGAGGGGAGAAGATGATTTCTAGCCAGCAATTTGGTTGAATTTTGTGATTTGGGTAAGAATTTGTAGAGAGAGATGAGGGTTTGGGAGGATTTCTAGAGAGAGAAAGAGAGGAGGGCTGCTGGGTGTAATAATTTGGGATTATGCCTGTTTTTCTCATGATTACCCGGCTGTGTGCATTCCGTCAAGAGGGAGCGCGCGCACCAGGATGGAGAGGGCGCACACACGCATGGATCAGAAAGAAAGCCCATTTTGGTGAACAGGGGAGGGCGTGCGCACCCTTTAATCAGAAACATTGGTTTTCTTGTTTTAATAGGGAGCGTGCGCACCCTTGGTAATAGGGCGTGCGCACCCCATTATCTGCTTTGAAATTTCGATTTCTACTATCTTTTTCTGCTGTTTTTACCGCTCCAAAATGGTTATTTCCTATAGATTATCTGCACATCACCACAAACAAACTTCACAAGCGTAATATCTTCTATGAAAGTTAAAAATGACTAAAAAACTAAAAATCTTTTTGGAGGGTGACACTATTTACACTCCCCTATAAACCCACAAACTCGGAGAGACCCGTTAAGGTGACACGGACTAACTTTTTGAACGCACTTTCGTTCCCTACGTTCCCCCTGGGACAATAAAGGGCTCAGGCCACCGTAGTTAGAACCGACCCAGAAATAAAAGACACGAAAGCAATTTTTTTTTTTTAATTTATGAATACCACCACCCCCAAACTTAGAACATGCTATGTCCGCAGTGCATCAAAAATAAACATGCTCCTAATCTAAGAATGATAACTGAAATAAAAGAAAGCAAATAAAATGATACATGGTTGGGTTGCCTCCCAACAAGCGCCTTTGTTTTAAGTCGATGGCTCGACATAATGCCACATGGGGATTACTTGGCCTTCTCCAGATCCACCAACTCGATCACTTTTATATCTTCATCAATAGCCACCCCCTCATAATAAGGTTTGACCCGGTGGCCATTAACTTTGAACAAATTCCCCGTTTCCAAATTCTTAATTTCAACTGCTCCATGGGGGAATTCTTTCACCAACTCGAATGGACCCGTCCACTAAGAACGCAGTTTACCCGTAAATAGCCTCAAACGAGAGTTAAAAAGAAGAACTTTCATACCCGACCTTAAATCTTTTGGCTTCAAATACTTGTCATGGTACCTTTTAGTTCTCTCTTTATACAGTTTGGCACTTGAATAACTATCTTGCCTCAACTCATCAAGTTCATTCAAAGTGAGCAATCTCTTCTCGCCCGCGGCATCCATGTCCATATTCAACTCTTTCACCGCCCAAAATGCCTTGTGCTCCATCTCAACCAGTAAATGGCATTCCTTCCCATACACAATCCGGAAAGGACTCATGCCAATTGGAGTCTTATATGCCGTTCGGTACGCCCATAATGCATCGCTCAACTTTAGAGCCCAATCTTTGCGATTCGAACGCACTGTCTTTTCAAGAACCCCTTTTATTTGTCTGTTGCTTACCTCCACTTGTCCCGAGGTTTGAGGGTGATAAGCTGTGGCTAATTTATGAACCACCCCATATTTCTTCAACACATTGTTGAACATTCGGTTGGTGAAATGTGTTCCTTGATCGCTTATGATTGCTCGTGGCACTCCATACCTGCTAAAGATATTCTCACAAACAAACTTGGAAACCACGTTAGCATCGTTAGTCCGGGTGGCAATAGCCTCCACCCACTTTGACACATAATCCACCGCAACTAATATATAAACAAAACCATGGGATGGAGGAAACAGACCCATAAAATCAATACCCCACACATCAAATATATCAACAACTAAATTTAAGTGTTGGGGCATCTCATCTTTTGGACCTATGCCACCAGTCTTCTGGCATCTATCACACCTCTTACTGAACTCACATGCGTCCCTAAATATGATGGGCCAATACAAACCGGCTTGAAAAAAATTTCTAGCAGTCTTTTGACCACTAAAATGCCCACCACATTGAAGCTCATGACAAAAACGCATGACACTCTCTTGTTCATACTCAGGGACGCACATTCTCAATAGCTTATCAGGACAAATCTTCCACAAATAAGAATCATCCCAAATGTAATGCTTCACATCCGATTTAAACTTTCGTTTTTGATCGTACGTGAAGTGTGGTGGCATAATATTAGAAACAAGGAAATTCACAAAATCCGCTTACCAAGGCTCTTGAACATGTAAAGCAAATAGTTGCTCATCCGAAAAAATTTTATTAACCGGAATCGCACCATCTATCACATTAGTAAAAGTAAAGTTCTCTAGCCTAGATAAGTGATCCGCCACCACATTTTCGGTCCCCTTTTTGTCTCATATTTCTATGTCAAAACTCCTGCATTAGGAGCATCCACCTAAGAAGTCTAGGTTTAGAATCCTTTTTATTCAACAAGTATTTAAGTGCAGCATGATCAGAATAGACAATTACCTTGGATCTAAGCAAGTAAGAAGCGAAACTTTTCAAGAGCAAACACAACTGCTAAAATCTCTTTTTAGTGGTAGTATAATTCAGTTGTGCGTCATTTAAAGTTATACTTGCATAATGAATCACATAAGGTAGCTTGTCCACTCTTTGCCCCAACACAGCCCCAATCACAAAATCAGACGCATCACACATGATCTCAAAGGGTAGAGACCAATTGTGGCTAGATAAAATGGGGGCACAAGTCAACTTTTCTTTCAACACATTGAATGCTTCCAAGCACTCTTGGTCGAAGATGAACTCGGTATCCTTGGCGAGCAGGTTACATAAAGGCTTACAAATTTTGGAATAAACTTTTATGAAGCGCCTATAAAAACCCGCATGGCCCAGAAAACTTCGTACACCTTTAACCGACACAGGGGGAGGTAATTTAGAAATCACATCAATTTTTGATTTATCTACCTCAATCCCCTTACTAGATACCAGATGCCCTAACACAATACCATGCCTCACGAGAAAATGATATTTTTCCCAACTAAGGGTCAAATTTGTCTCACAACAACGTTTTAAAACCATTGTCAAATTCTTGAGGCATCCATCAAAACTGTCACCAAATACAGAGAAGTCATCCATGAAGACTTCGACACATCTTTCTATCAAATCAGAGAATATGGAGGTCATACACCTTTGAAAGGTCGCAGGTGCATTACATAGCCCAAAGGGCATCCTCCTAAAAGCAAATGTGCCAAAGGGATAAATAAAAGTGGTCTTGGCTTGGTTCTCTAGTGCAATGGGAATTTGGTTATATCCCGAGAAACCATCCAAGAAGCAATAATACGCATGTCCTGCTAACCTCTCTAGAATCTGATCAATAAAGGGCAAAGGGAATTGATCTTTCTTTGTTGCAGCATTAAGTTTGCGCAAATCTATGCACATTCTAAGCCCAGTCACTTCCCTAGTAGGCACTTCCTCACCCTTCTCATTAGTGGTGACAGTGTAACCCGATTTCTTTCGAACAACTTTAACCGGGTCTCACCCACTCACTATCAGCGACAGCATAGATAATGCCCGCATCTAACAACTTTAGGACCTCTTTCCTAACTGCCTCCTCCATTTGAGGGTTCAACCTCCTCTGTTTTTCTCTAGATGGCTTATCACCATCCACAAGATTAATTTTATGTATGCACATGGAGGGGCTTATGCCTTTAATATCTGCTAAGGACCACCCTATGGCCGACTTGTGCTCACAAAGTACGTTTATGAACTTGGCCTCCTGCTCTAGGGTCAAATCATAGGCAATGATTACTGGTAAAGTCTCTCCCTCCCCAAGAAAGACATACTTTAAATTTGAGGGGAGGGTTTTTAGCTCAAGAGCTGGAGGGGTTACAATAGAAGGCGCCGACCTCTCATTGAAGTGGCCTAGGGGGTGAAACGGACCATCACTAGGATGGTGTTCGTCGGCCTTTTCCACAGCCATTAGTTGAACATCCGCATTATCCCTAGATTTCTCACCGCCAATTGACAACAAAGACTCTAACTCCTCACAGTCTCTCTCATGCCACAAAACTTCACTCACACAATCCTCAACAATATCCACACAGTTACAAGACTCATCATCTATGGGACTTTGCATGACATCAAACACGGATATTTCAATTTTCTCATTAGCCACACACATAGATAAAGTCCCATCACCCATATTAATGATGGTATTGGTAGTAGCCAGAAATGGACGCCCAAGCAATATGGGAGAATCATGACTATTCCCAACACCATTAACGGTTTCAAGCACAACAAAGTTCACAGGTATAATCAAATTGGCTACCTGTACTAAAACATCCTCCACAATTCCCAATGGCCTCTTAATTGAACGGTCATCCAGTTGCAAGGTCATTGTGGTGAGTTTTAGCTCAGGTAAAACCAACTCAAGATACAGATAATGAGGCAATAAATTAATGCTAGCACCAAGGTCCAACTTTGCCTTCACCTTCTTAGAGTCCCCCATAGATATAGAAATGTTAAAACTTCTGGGGTCCTTTAGATTAGGTGGGAGGTTCTGTTGTACCACAGCACTAGCATTCTCTCCCATAATCAACTTCTCATCATTCCCATACTTGGGTTTCCTGGAATTTAGTTCTTTGAAAAACTTAGCATAAGCTGGAATATTTTTTATGACATTCAACAATGGGAGATTAATGTTAACTTTTGAAAACATGTCATACAAATCAGACATTTGTTTATCCAACTTGTTCCTCATAAATCTACCAGGAAATGGTACGGGAGGTACATATGGCTTGGGGGTAGGGGAATCAGTAACAGGAATTTCCCCCATGCCATTAGTATTCTTATCAACAACATCCTCCACAGGAGTCTACGAGGGTTTAGAAGAAGAAGGAGTAGGAAGTACCTCACTACTAACCTGTTTGCCATTTCTGAGAGTCATGATGGCCTTGGCTTGCTCCCCTTGACTTGGGAAGGTTCCCGTTTTATGCCCTTCCTGCCCTTCAGCTAGTTGACCAATTTAGGTCTCCAGCTTTTTGTTGACAGCTTCCTGCTGCTTCTCTCGCTGCTCCATCATCATCCTCATTTTCTGTTGCTCTTGCATCATTGACCTCATCATATCCTCCAAAGATTGCTTGGGTTGCTGTTCTGGATTCCCTGGTGGGGGAGGAGGATAGAGAGGTTTTTGTTGAAACTGGTTCCCTTGGTTAGCCCTCCATAACAGATTCGAGTGATATTTCCAATCAGGATTATAAGTATTAGAATAAATACCACCTTGATTCTGATTTGGGGGTACCCTTGCATCGCATTAACCTGTTCAGAATCAAATTGTGCAACAACTTGACAAACATTAGTGGCATGAGTGTTAGAACCACAGTTAGCACAGAAATATGATACAACATTTGCACTTGAAGAAGCCATATTTGTGTTCATTTTTGCCATATTTTGGTTCAACAAGGACATCTGTCTAGTGAATTCATCCATACCACTCAACTCATGCACTCCCCTAGGTTTGCCTCTAGAGCCTTTTTCTTGAGAATTGGCCCCTAACATCTCAAATAAGTCCTGAGTCTCAGCAACAGTTTTGGCTCCTAGAAATCCACCTGTTGTGTTGTCGACCATAGCTTGGTCAGCTGCAGTCAACCCCCTATAAAATGTTTGATGTAAAAGGGCATCGGGAAAAGCATGATGGGGACACTGCACTTGCAACATTTTAAACCTATCCCACGCCTCATGAAATGGCTCACCGTGATCTTGAGTAAATCCTATTATTTTCTGTCTAAAGGTGGCCAAGGTGGCATGTGGGAAGAATTTTTTTAGAAAAGCATCGTGCAACCCATCCCATGTAGTAATGCTCCTAGCAGGAAGTAACATTAGCCAGGTTTTGGCTACCCCTTGAAGAGCAAAAGGAAAATACTTAAGCCTTAATTATTCGTCAGTAACTCCCTCCTTGACAGGAAATCCTGACACAATCATCATATATTCTCTCAAGAAGTTCAAAGAATCTTCAGCGGGAAGACCCTGAAACTTGGGCAACTGACTAAAGTAATGCCCCTTCGCCTCATAGGATTTAGTTGCATCAGTTAAGATAATACACGACATCGATGTGTCGACCTTAGGCCTAGCATACTCTTTCATTAATGGGTTTGCCATTACTACTTCAATTTTTTCTCCCTCGGTGAAAGAAGTTTCCAATTCACTTAAAACTACCTCTGTCTCGGTGACAGAAGCTTCAGATTCAGACTCACTAATAGAGGAATGCCCCTATCAAGTCTATCAATATTATCGTTCAAAAGGACCAACTCGGGATCCAATGAACGCCTACCATACATACACCAAAAACTTGATGGATAAAATCCACTGAAATAAAAATACCTTGCAAGTGTACAAGTGCCGAAGCAGCAGTATACAAAAGTAGGGGTCGAACCACAGAGACTCGTGGATAAACAAGTTGATTTAATTAATGTAAAGAGTAACCAAAGAGGGGTTTTTTTATTTGATTTGATTTTATTAACTAAAGAATGAAATTAAATACTAAATTAACAAAACAATGATCAACTAGCAATGATGTAAATAGATTAAAGAGATTCACGGGTTGGATTTCACACTATCATCATTCTATGTTATTTTGAAATAAAGTTACTGATTCCATTCCAGGGTTCGTTCACTTCTTGTAAAGATTGGGACAGTGAGGCGGCCGGATTGCAATTTTTTTCTCTCTAGCTAATCACACTTCGCAAATCAAGTCCATGTAATTATTTAAAGAGTTATTACGTTTTAAAGAACATATAAACCTACACCCACTTGATTTCTATCACGGCATCAAATAGATATATTAGTCAAAGCATTGGTCTATGCTTTAATCCCCAAATCAATGGCGGAGTTAAAACCCTAAATTTTTAAAAAGGCCAATAATGACTAGTTCAATTATTGAAACCCTAAAAACTTGATTAAAATACTTTGAACAACTAGAATGAAATCAATATGAATAAAATGTTTATAACATAGAACTAGATAGTGTTTTACATTCAACCCATGAATTAAGAACTTAGCTACTCATATTCAACATAATGAACACAAGTAATAAAATTAAAAACATAAAACCTGGATCTTGAATGATGAAAAGAAAATACCCGGTCTTGTTTTTACGCTCCCAAAAATCCAGAGAAAAATAAAGCATAACCTAATGGCTGCTGATGTGTTCTTTTTATACTAGGGTACAATATCCCAAAATAAGGAAAGGAAAAACAATCCTAAACCAAGGAGGACATCTTCAAAAAACTACATCGGAGTAGGGGACGCGTGCACCAAGTGGAAGAGGGCGTGCGCACCCTATTTTATGTTCCGGAGTAAAAACCTTCTGATTCAAGAGGGCGCGCGCACCAGATTGGAGAGAGCGTGCGCACCCTTGTTGTTATCACAAATCCAAACCTTCTGATTAGAGAGGGCGTGCACTCCTCTATATGAGGGGGCGTGCGCACCCTTACTTTTTCTTCAGAAGTCTTCTTTTTCTTCCTTAATTTCTGTATAGTCCTCCGCCTGGGTTTCTCCGAAATTCCCCTCAGGTCCTTTCTCCATTTTATAGCCCAGATTCATCCATTTTTCAACAGTTTCCCCAGTACTCAAAGACACTCAAAACAGCCATTAAAACACTAAAAATACCCGAAGATTAGCTCCAAGATAAGACCGAATGTACTCAATATTGATGTGTAAAAACACCTCCATCAATACACCATAATCATCATACTACCTCCGTCCCAACTCAATGCGCACGTTTACTGTTGGGCACAAGATTAAGGAGAGAGTATTTATATTCAAAAGTATTGTGAGTGGAGAATAATGAGTGGTTGGGAGGAAGAAAGAGAATGAGTGGAGAATAATGAGTGGTTGGGAGGAAGAGAGAGGATGAGTGGAAGATTATAAAAGTAATAAAAAACTTTCCTTTTTGGATTGTGCATATATCAACGACACCCACTTAAAAGGTAAGTGTGCACATTGACTGGGACGGAGGTAGTATATGATTATCTATTAAACTTATACTAACAATTAATCATAATTATCAGGGACGGGGATTATTATAATAAACATGCAAAGGATATAATAATCAACATTTAATATCTTTATTAAAACATAAACAATAGATAACATTAATCGTTCTCATAATGTTCCTAGAGCATACAACACCAACAAAGCCTAGATCCGTTCAAGATGATTAAATTAATATGGGGTTGAATTTAGAATACTAATCGTGATGGAGCTTTAAAATTTTCGGATCTTGAAATTCGTTCTTCAAGATTTGATCTTCTCCAAGATTTTCTTCAAGTCTTGATCCGCAGAAACACGAACTAGAAGATGATTAAGCAATCACCCTCTATGGATATATACACGCGAACGAATATCAAGAACTCCTTCTTGATCCGGACTGCTAGATCCAAAATAGGCTATATGAATTTAGGGTTCTTGATCTTTGATTCTCAATCTTAGATCAAGAATATTGTTTCTCCAAACAACTAGGTTCCATATGTTTAATGGCTGGTGAAAATATTTATAGTCTCTAGTCTTTAACCCTTAAGGACCTAGGAAACCTAAATCCCGTCACCCAATTAAACAGCAGAAATTCGGCTCAGGCACCTTTGGCACGGTCGTGCCATTTGGTGCGCACCAGCGTTTCCCGGCTGATGATTATTGGCACGGTCGTGCTCGTTAAGTGGCACGATCGTGCTCACAAACTGGCACGGTCGTGCCAGACCAAAATTCTACCTTTTTGCCTTTTTAACAATTCATTCTATTGTGTGTGACCCAATAGGATTATATCAAGTTGACAATGAGTCCAAACACATTTGTTCTCATAAATCATGAGTGGACCCTAGCAGGCCATCATGATTACCCAATTGATACAAATTTGTCAAAGTTCGCTTATCCTTTATAGAACATATCACAATCATTTTGTCCATGATGTCATTGAGCGTAAGCCATGGTCAATGGTCAACTTATAATGCCCAATGCTTTTCTCGATTCCAAATAGTTGATAATACAAATGGCATTGATCATTCAATCCATTTGAGCACGGCCATGCATTTCATCAATATTATTCATCGAGGGGACCAAGCTTGACATCTCTCACGAAGAGGGACAAATTCCATCTTGGTTAAGAGTAACGTTTGAATATATCAAACATGATCTCCAGTCCACTATGTGGAAGACGGTAATAATCTCAGGTCTAAGGATTCTAATGATATAACTATTTAGAGGTTTAATTATGACATTTTGACCATGACATAAACCTCATAGTTGGGCCATGTCCAGTATGTGTTCTCCAATACATACCCATAAGTTTAACTTTTATCCCATACATATAATCATCACATGATTATCGAATTAAACTTATACTAGTTCTTCATTCATAAGTACTAAGGATGGAGATTATTATAACAAAACATGTAACAACAAATAATAATAGAAAACATCTATTTATATAAATGAAAAATGATAACAAACATTGTCAAAAAACGTGATGACAGCATGCCTAGGGCATATACACCAACACATTGATCTAGTGTGTTTACAGATTCACACGTAGATTACTTGTAACGTTCTTGATTTTTCTTTAATAAAGTATTCTCCCCCGTCCGTGGACGTAGCTATCTCGCGATAGTGAACCACGTAAGTTATGTGTTATTTATTATTTGTTTGTTGAATCTTTATCCAAATTCAATATATTCATACACTTAAATTGTGGGTTTCACTTTGAAATCAATCACATTTATAACTCCTTTCCCACATACAAAAATATAAATTCTTCTTACTTATTGTTGTGTTGGAAAAAATTAATGTAAGTTGTTATGTGAAGGAAGGAGTAATTTGCCTTAAAATACAAATGATCCCATTTTTGAATGGACCGCTAAAACTCCTAATTGCAAAAGCCTTATTTTTTTTCCACAAAACTTCCCAATTCACATTACTCACTGCATAAAATGGATTTTCTTCTAAAACAAATGGATTTTCAGGAGTGCTGATGAACTCCCTCATTTTAAAAATAAAATACACACACATTTAATACGTCAAACATTTATTTTTGAAAGGAATACGTCAAACTAGGGGTGTAAGTGTTTCGGTTCAAACCGCGGTTTGGGACTAAACCGAACCAAACCATGCGGTTTGGTTTGGTTTTCAAGTATAAATGGTTTGGTTCGGTCCCAAAATTTGCAAACCACGTGGATCGGTTTGGTTTGTGATTTGACCTCTCCAGACCAAACCAAACTGCGGTTTGAGACCGCCAGACCGAACCATCAGACGAAACCACTAGACCGAACATCCAAATTATTAGACCAAACCACTAGATCGAGCCACCAAACCACATATATTAACCTTAGATTTGTGCGTTGAGTAATATCAACCATTTGATTATTAAAAAAAAATACTATTGTATCAAATTAATAATAATCCTTGTTTCTGCATCTTTTTCAATGTTCATTTCATCATTAGCGCCACGAATTGAACCACGCTCTGAACCATGGTCTGAATCACATAGCTGAACCGCGCTCTGAACCAAACCGAACCAAACCATCGCGGTTTGGTGTGGTTTGGTTTGAAAATTATTATGGTTCGATTCGGTTTGAAGTTTTCTCAAACCGATGATTAGCGGTTCGGTCTGTAATTGTAAATTGGTCCAAACCGAACAATTTACACCCCTTAGTCAAACATTTGATAGGTACTCTATTTTAATTTTTTATAACTTTATAAAACTTGCATGAAAAATATTACTCCCTCCGTCCCAGAGTAAGAGTCCTACTTTTTATTTTGGTATGTCCTAGAGTAAGAGTCTCTTTCTTAAAATGGCAAAAAATCTTTACTCCCTCCGTCTCAAAATAGATGCCGTTTTGGGAGTTAAATTTTGTTTCAAAATACTTGTCGTTTCACTCTTTTCAAAACTTTGTTATTGCTCTATACCAATTATACCCTTAATAGTGATAGTGAACTATCTCTTACCTAACCATTTAATTACCTAGGTAGTTGAATTACTTTAGGGGTATTTGAGACAGATGGAGTACTTTTCATCCCACTCACTCTCTCTCATACTTTACTTTTATACCCACAACACCAATCAACTTACTATTTCCTCCCACTCATTCTCTCTCCTACTTTACTTTTACACTCACAACACTTACTTTACTTCCACCATTTCTTAATCTCCGTGCAAATGAGAGGTAGTATTCTTATTCCGGGACGGAGTGAGTATCTAGCAAGATTCGATGATGAATGAGAAACTGTGCCCGCATCTATGAGTTGAGCATTTAGAACTTTTACTGGGCTATTTACAAAGGGCCTTCGAACGTGTTTAACTCAGATTCAAACAAGGCAAGTGACCATGGTCATAGAAACTGGAACAACCAGTCCATTTTGTTCCAACCCAACAAATGTTGGACCTGAACATTGAAAATGGTCTGGTCCGGTATTAAGATAAAAATGGGTTTTATTTACTTGTATGTATATTGCATGTAAGTTATATTATTTATTTATTTTTAAATTTATGATGTTATATTAATTTCAAAATAGATAAAAAAAAAAAGATATTTATATTAAAACAAATGAATTACTAATTTGTTTTTTTCATTCTACCATTTTTTTTTTAAACACGGTGAGAGTATTAATTATGACAAAGTATCAGGTACACCGGCCGCATGGTGTGCGGCGGGCTGCTCCATGGGACGACCCGACCCGCCAGCACTCCTCCATTCCCAGCTTGAGACGTGGCGCGCTGTGAGCCACTCGCTAGTTCACCCAGCCGTGCGCTGCCACGTGTCACATTAAAATAAAAACTCCATTACTTTAAAATGCTATATCTTGAGATTTATAACTCAGGAAAAAAATTAAAAAATACGTTGTGTTCGTCTCGACGAGACGAATAAAACTACATAGGTCATGATATGGTTTGATTTTTTAAAAAAAAACATTTTTTACACACAAAAAGTTTGAGTTGCTTGTCAGCTGAGATGTAACACTCTGTTATAATAAAGTAACAGTTTCATATTGAAGAAGTAACACTTTTTACAGTCAAATATAACAGCAGTTTTAACAACAACAAAAAAATTGGGTTTGCATTTCAATTGTTACTTTCTCAATAAAATATTGTTACATTTCATATATAATGTTACATTTAAGAATATAAACTGTTACAATTGGAAAAAAATGTTACATTCATTTTTATAAAATGAAACATTAGTTAGTTTCAGTCATTATGTTAATTTTCGGAGAAAAAAAGTGTTACATTTGAAAAAATAAGTGTTACATCCCTTTTATAAAAGTGTTACATTAGTATAGTTGACAATCTTTATGTTATCATTATCTATTGCAGCAAAATTGTGGTACATTTTTTTTTAAAAAAAGTGTTACATTAGAATAAAAAAAGTGTTACATTTCGTTATAACAAGTGTTACTTTTGTTGGGAGGAAAAAAGTTAGGGATGGCAAAAAAATAAAAAAAAACGATAAAAAAAAAAGGGGGGGCGCTGACGCTGGCCCGTCGCACGCTGTGCTGTGGGCGGCGGGTGTACAGGAGACAGCCTCATTAATGTTTTGTATTTTGCCATAAAATTATACTTCCTTCGTCTTGATGAAAATTATTACGTGTTCCATTAGAAGTTAAATAATAAATAGGGAAAACTATTTTTTTTAAGCAAACGACAGATCAAATCCATTCACAATAATAAAAGAGACGCCGCTCCATAAATGTCGGGGTACATCCCAAATATCGATAGTAGTTTTATATCTTAACTTACAACAAAGACTATCCTAAACTAGATCATGTGACGTTCGGATTCCATTCCAAGTAACACTTGGACACTACCACAAATTGACATTCAAGAAATCTATTCTCGGATAAGATTTTTCTTTGAGCAAGGCATGCCTTATAAAATTCAGATTGACGAAGAAACGTCCACCGTACAGCTTAAAATCGACGAAACATTCTAGTGCAATAAGGCTGGCATACACTTTATTGTAAAATAATAAGAGACTCATCGCAGTTACAAGAAAAAGCAAACAACAAACAAACATACAATTATAAGCTCTCAATTGAGAAGTGTAGACTGAAATTATAAAAAATAGTGTTGTTGGATAAAGTTTACAATGAATACTCCCTCCGTTTCAAATTATTTGTCGCTTTAGGAGTAAAAAATTGTTTCAAAATATCTGTCACTTTACTATTATGAATGCACTTTTACCATTTTGTCTCAATTATACCCTTATTAATGATGGTGAAAGTATCTCTCATGCAAGCATTTAATCACCTAGAAAATTGAATTATTTAGGGGCAAATGGGTCTTCTTAACATGCATTAATTATATTTCTTAATATGTGTAAAAAAGTCTAAAGCGACAAATATTTTGAAACGAAGGGAGTAATTAACCAAGAAAATATGAAGAAAAAAAAACGAAAAGGAAATTAATGTTTCATCGAAAGATTAAAGGAGAGGTAGAAAGGAGATGAGCAGTGTAATCTTGTAAACTGAAAAATAAATGGTTGGCAATTCATAATCTTACCATCTACAATACTCCAGATTCAACACCCACTTTATCACTCCAAACCATCTTCTCTCTCTTCCACCTAATAATTCAACACTCATTCAACTTTTACACCCTACAATGGTTTGTTTAATCTCACATTCAACACCCTTCCAACTCATCATCCTATACCCCACCACTTAAAATGTATTTTATATTCTTTATTATTATAATTAGTAAAATAATAATAATAATAATAATCAATTATAAAAAAATACTTCACACTTAATTAATTTTTTGTAATTGCAATTAAATAATTATGAATTTTAGTGTAAAAAAAAATAAAATACAATTTTCTAGGTGAAAATTGTATTTTTATGAAGAAATTGCAATTAAATAATCATTAATTGGGGTTGTAATTCCATTTCACTAAATGTTTTTTTGGTGTCCAAATATAATGAAACTTGCATCTGTTTATAGGGATTTTTTTATTATGAAATTTGGTGTAAAAAAAAAATAAATCATTTATTGTAAAATAATTGAGCTCAAATAATTGAAATGAAAATTTAATCCAAAAATCTGATGGACCAATCATGCGCTGCCAAGTGTCATAACCAGGGAAAAAGAAAGAAAAAAAAGGTCAGCCTTCGCACGCGACGCGCCGCGCTTGGCGTGCACGCGCCAGGTCTGCCCAATGCCGAAGCGCCACGGGGCAAATTCGGCAGCCCACAAATCCCATTCAATTGTGTTGAATTTATTCAACACTCATCCCATTCAACACCCCCTTCAACTCCCCATTGTAGTCAGTCAACACGTCCTACTATCTTTAATCCCCATTCAACACCCCATTAATAAACTCCATTGCACATAATTTACTCCATGTGGAATGGGGAGGGAGACAAGTAAAGTGGTAAAGTGGGTCGGCCTATAGATATGATGGCCTCTGTATAGCCCTATGGGCTGAGAAGATAGTTGGAGACAAGAGTCATCATTGCTATAAATGGTTTTCATAACTGGCCCACTTTTACCTCTCCAATCTCCCAAAAGGCCTTACCCTTTATTACCCTTAATCCCATTACTAATCATGAATCATCACAGTAATTCATTTCTTCATTCCCTTTCTGTAACTTTATTTTTATTACGTTTACTTTATTGATAAAATAGAATAAATTTTTACATTTACTTTTATAAAACATCAAATACTACTCTGGTTTTAATTTAATATTTTTAATTTAATTTTACACGCTTATTGAAAAAAAAAAAAAGTGGGTCCCATAAAAATAAGTTGTTAAAAATATAATTATGCAAACACCGCAAGTAAGTGGAGAGTAAGTTAGGCAAGTAATTTTTTAATAATTACAATGAACTTTATAAAAACAAGATTTTCAAAACATTGTTCGTACTACTTTGCCATTTATGAAATAAATCAATTGATAACTTTAAACAGGAGTAGATAAAAAAAAAAAAAAAAAAAAAAAACCTTATCTAAAACTGAGGGAGTAGTATTTACTTTTACACACAGTAATTTCTTTTCTTTTTCTCTATTTATCTGACCTTCTACCTTCAAATCCTAACTACTCATTTACAATAATGACAATATAAACAAAATTATGAAGTGAAGTTAATTAATTAATATACTCCCTCCGTCCCAAAATGATCTTCATACTTTTTCTGAAAATATTACGAAGGAAGTTTGAGAAATAATTTCTAGTCGATTCAATTATATTAATGAAATCTAAAACGTGTTATTGATAGTATTGTTGATGGTGTATCAATAACAAATTTTAGATCTTCATTAGTATAATTGAATCAACTTGAAATTATTGCTCAAACTTTCTTCGTAGTAACTGCGAAAAAAGTATGAAGATCATTTTCCGGACGGAAGGAGTATATTCTAATTTCAATATCACATTACAAAATAAATATTTATTTTAACTTTTGATTAATAGCAAAAACACATATTATATATAATATATTTATATTAGTTAATAGTAGCCCCGTCTATGGTTGATTATGGTTGATTAAAGGGTAGGCGCTTCTACCGTATTTCTCTTTCTTACCTCTTCGTACTTATAACATTTATTAAACCATCAATATTTTGTACTATAACAATGGTTTCTAAATTGAATGCATGGCAATTAATAAAAAAGTAAATATAATACTATAGTGAAATAAGTGTTGTTGGTATAAAAAATAATGTAAAACAATATAGAGAAGGAAATAATAATTGAATTGTTAGTATGGGTGAACAAGAGGGTCGATTAATTATATATTATAAATTTTATTTCTTACCGTTCAGGGGTTTACTAAAGGCTATTGTTAAGCCGTGTCCAAGTTTTACTTGGAGAAGCATTTGCGCATCACATGTATAGTTCCCGTGGACTTTTGATTGGTAATGATTTGGTTCGGGATGGCAATCATATATTCGAGAGTATGTTAGGCTATTCATGTAAACATCTTAATTGCAATTTTTACATTTTGGACGAGCCTCCAACATTTGTGGAACGCCGTCTTACTCCTTATTATCGCCATTATGAGATGTTTGTTTTTTTTTAAAAAAAAACAGTTTCCGTTCCCATATAAGTGTTGTTCTTAGGGGTGAGATTTTGTTTAAAAAAATTTATTTGTCGTTCTGGTTTTTTGGTTGCAAACAGACGAAATTGCCCTTCTCTCATTATTACTCCTAGTCCCTCTCTCTTCATCACTCTCTTCAACTATCTCCTACTCTTCAACGTCTCACTGCTTCCGGCCGCCGACAAGGCTGCCTTCTCGGCGTATTCCTGAATCAAAGCAAAAAACCCCTCTCGTGTTCATTTAATTTGGCAGAACATCAACCGAAACAATGGAATTTCCGGCGCCAAATTTTGGTCGGCATCCATCAGAAACTTAATAGGTTTTTGAAAGAGAAAAGATTATTGGCAAGAAATTGTTAAAAAAAAAAAAGTAAAAAGATGAACAGCCCAAACCAGATTTACTGAGGAAGCTAAGAACCAAACCAGATTTTTGAAGAGAAAGAAAAATTTAATGGCAGTGGTCGGAGGTGGCTGTCCTCTTCTCTTGGGTTTCGACTCGTCACTCTCTTGCTAATAAACCTGATTCGTTTAATCTCTGCTACAAGAAGGATTAGAAAGAGAAGAAAAGTATGGTGTGCGAATGTGGATGGCGACGATCGGAGAATAAGAAACTTAAGGGTCGGTGGTGAGTGAGTAAAGGCTCGCATTAAAGATGGGAAAGAAGGGTAGAGATGTAAATTTAGAGGCTCATTAGTGGATCCTTGGTACAAGAGATTATTGCTAAAACGTCAGTTAATACGGAACGGAGGGAGTAATTAATCTGAACACCCCCTATTCATCTGTTTTTATTTTCAAAATCCACAGGGAATTGAATTTCTTTTAAAACAAAAAGGCTGTAACAGTATAAAGACAAAGAGGTTAATGCAACTTTGAAGATTTACCACCAGACCAAATCTCATCATGTCTTCCATCATTTAGAATTTTTGAAAATAAAGGTATCCATTAATACCTCCCATATTATATCTCGACCCTCCCTGCACCAGTTCATCCTCTTATTATATGGAGTAGACATCATTATGAAATTTAAACCAAAAAAGAAAAAGGGTGGGAAAAGAAATCTATAATTGACATGGAAAAGTTCATTCATACAGCAATCAGTGACATGAAAAAGTTTAATGCCTTTAACTTAACCTACCTTGAGACTCTATGTATCACTACATCCTTCATACAGGATTATTTATTTTATATATAGCCTCCAATTTCCATCTTACTAATAAAACATTTTCATATTTTAATATATTTTACAATATATTAAAATATAAATTGGTTTAACATAAATATACATAAATGGTAAATAAGTAAATAAATTATCTAGTCTAGTTTTTTGTTGATAAATTGGGGCAGAAAAATTGATAAATTTCATACTCTCATTTATGAATTTAGAAGAGCGAAATTTTGACAAATTTGCAGAACTAAAGATTGTCAATTGCCCATATAATACGAGATCAACACTCCAATACCACTTTTGTTAAGTATTTTGTCTACTTTATTAACTCAACAACAGCTATAAATTATTAGTGCTGACCTCGTGATGGTGTCAAAAATGATTTATATTCATACGATGGAAAAAATAAATGCTACTCCCTCTGTCCCTTCTTAATATGAGTGTCCATTTTCAGAAAAAAATTGTCCCAAAACGAGTGTCCATTTTGATTATAACTTTATCCCTAAATATTTTTTTCGATTTTTTTTTCACCGGTCTCTTTCTGCATGCAAAAACTAAATGTTTGTAAAGAAGATTACAAGATTATATATGAATTTGCCACCAAAAATTTAGACACTCATTTAGAAACCGAGGTAGTAACATAAAACACTCCTTGGGAGTAGCAAAGAAAGTCAAACTGAGTTGATAAAAAGAATTAAGTTCGAGTTTCAGGTTACGGCGTCTAAGGCTAAGCAAGCAAGAACCCGGCCACAAAACACTCAGACGGTGTTTCTGTAAAGATAAATTATTAATGGTTCAGGTTCGCCTCCCAACGGGAAGTTTGTGGAGAACTTGTGTTATCAGCTCAGCTCAGAAAGGGTACCCCTTATGTAGGGGAGTTTGTGCCCAACTGGTGATCATTCAAATAGGTGCGAGGACGTCTATGGCAAGGAGGCTACATCAAGCAAACTACCAGAAGGCGCAAGAACGTCTACGAGAAGATTTCTAGAGCGGCAAGTATCACTATGGTAGATTCCAATATAGGAATTTGTAATAGATAGGGCAATAGATCTGTAATAGACTTGATAGGAGTTTGTATCACTATAATAGATTCCAATATAGGAATTTGTAATAGATAGGGCAATAGATCTGTAATAGACTTGATAGGAGTTTGTAACACGATGGCAATTGCCTTAAATGATATGATACAAACTTTCAAAAAAAAAAAAAAAAACATATTTGAATAGACATAATGGAATCGAATTTATTAATTGTAGTATGAAGTTGGTCTTTTCTCTCAAGATTTTCATTCTTAACCCAGAGTATTAAATGACAAGTCAACCATACACATGCAACTTCCTCTTTCTCTTGCCTTTTGACTCGCAGCATGCGACATACTCTATTTGTTGCTACGCTATAATGGTTAGTATGAATACACAAGTCCGTATCTTTGAAGAATGGGCAGGTAGCTCGAGATAAAATGATATGAATAACCAATGGCCTTCTGACCGAGTGGTATTATTGGGTGGGTGAAAAAGGGCTTCCCTTGAAAGGAAGATCCTTGGTTTGATTCTCCCTTGGGAGAAATTGTGGAGAACCTTAGTTTCATAACCCGGGTTAGCTGTGCAACTACATGTGATTATTCAATGGCGCGACGTCTATGGCAAGAGGACTACCAGATGGCACGCGAGGCATGTCTATGAAGGATTGGAACATCAACTTGTATAAGCAAATATCATTCGCTATTAATAGGTTCGACCATGGTGAAACTCCATAGGAACTTGTAATAGGCAGGGCTATAGATCGTCAGGACTTTAGATAAGACTGTAATAGATTTCATAGGAATTTGTAAACGATGACAATTGCCTTTAAATGAATGATATAAGTTCAGTTGTTAAAAAAAAATGATATAGATAAAAACTAATACTCCCTCCGCTCTTAAATATTAGCCATTTTAAGTTTTCAAAATTTGTTTCAAAACATAAGTTACTTTCGCTAGTTTTCTCTCTTATCTACAGTATTTTACACTTCAAAATTTTTCATTTTGAGTGTATCATTATAAACTTCAAATTGAATAGGAAAGTCTTTTATACAGTACTTCTTTATTTATTGGTATGTCATACTCACAACAATTACCCACTAACTATTCTCTACCCCACTTTCTCTCTCTCCTACCAAACCATCTACACTCGCAACACATCACCTTTTTCTTAATTCTTGAACCCAAATTTTTTTTGAAGTTTAAATTGGGATGGAGTGAGTATTAATTACTTATCTGAAAAAGTTTAAAGCTTAAAGATTAGGATAAAGAGGATTATCATAAATGCAGCTATACTAGCATTAATCTATGTGAAAAACCAAAAGTACTTAACACTGAAGAACAGATGGGAGTATATACTGTAGCTGAGAAGAACAGTCAAAACTAATGTGTATAGAAAGTCACACTATGCAACAAAAAACTAACATCATTTTCCATTGAAAAATACAAAAGGATTTGTATTTACTTAATAAAACAAAAACAAAGTCCAGCATCATACGAAACGTTTTTGGATCCAACCAAATCACGTCTCAAATACAAACCAAAAAAAAAAAAAAAAAAAAAAACAACTCTTACTACAACAAACATACTATATCTATCAATTTACATACTCCGAATTATGAACTACTCATATTCAACCACTACATATGATCACTATTTCTAATCGCTCACTCCGTTTCATACTTATTGCTACTAAATAAAAGTGCACGGAAATTAAAAAAAAATATGTTGGAATAAGTATTGGACGCCCAAAATAAAAATAAGTCTAGACGGAAGGAGTATTGTATTATTAGTACGGGTAATTAAGACTAACCATTATTAGTAGTTGAACATATCCAAGATTCCATGGTAGCTTCCCCTCTTGTTACATTCCCATTCATCGTCATCTCCGATGCCTGTAAACTTCCTGTTGAATAACCGTTATAATTGGAAAATTCATCTCGCATTGACCCGCTCATTTGACCAAACTCATGATCATCATTCGAAGAAGCACTAGCTATAGGGATGTCTACAGAATTGTTCATTTTCGTCAACCCAGTTAAAAACGATGAACTGGGTACTGTTTGGTGCAGGAAATTAGCCTGAAATGTTGCGTTATTATTGATTGAGTTCTGCGAGTTGTTGCTACTGCTACCGGCGGTGATCGACGGCGGCGTGGAGTTAAGGAAAGATGGTGGTTGAAGTTTTTGGGGAAAAGGACGGAGGAGATAAGGTGGTGGTGAAGTGTTGTTAAATGTATTGGGATTAGATCTGATGGAGGAAGACGTACCGAAAAGATCTAGTCTGTTTCTCTGAAACGTCGACGATGATGAGAACGGCGGCGCCGGGATGCCTGTAAATTCTTGAACCATGGCTCTGAAATTAGTCGTATCCGTCGTTAAAACCGTCGTTGGTGCTCGCCGGGAAGCACGGGTACGTTTCTTCGGGTTGCGTACGGCTAACGTCGATGGTGACGTCGCTCGTGGGTTATGATCTGTTGTAACCGAAGGCAGTGGTGGAACCGTCGGCAAGGATGAGTCGGGTTTGTGAGACAAAAATGGGTTGATCTGATCGGGTTTGGACCAGATTAACGGGTCGATATTGAGGAAGGGGTTTTGGTTTGAGTTTGATGATGGGCGTGGGTCGAAATAGTTGGAAAATGGGTCGAATGAAGATGGGTGGTGAAATGATGGTGGTGGGTTAGGGAGGGTGTGGTGGTTGTTGATGAAAGCGGTAGGGGTGGCGGCGGAGGCGCGTGAGTCGTACTCATCATCACCACCGCCACTAGATGACTGTAGACTCCCACTGTTGCCAGAATCCATTTTGTTGTAGGAAAAAGGAGAGAGAAAGAAGTAATTAAGGAGAGAGAGATATGGGTATGAAAGAGAAAAGTGTTTAGTTAATAAAGATGGGTTTGGTTTGGGGAAAAAAAAGGTAAAGGTGGAGCTAAAAATGGATACTGAAATTGATGGTTGAAGAAGAAAAAGAATGAGAAAGGAAAGGGAAAGTGGTGTGTGTTTAGGTTAGAGGACTGAGGATTAGGGTTTCATAAGAAGAGTAAGAGAGGGAGTAATATTTTTGGAAGTAATACTCCGTCTCATCTCACTTGATACTTAACAATTGAGCACAATAACTAAGGGAAAAAAAATAAAGTAACAAAAATATGTGGAAGAAAATGAAAAGAGAGAATGCGTGATGTAAATATTAGTGTTGGTTGAATAAAATGAGTGGTGAGAAATGGATAGAGAGAATGAATGATGTGGTAGTTTGAATACTCCCTCTGTCCCGCTTGAAATTGCAAAACTTGCCATTTTGGGCGTTTCATAGAAATTGCAAAATCCATAAAAAGAATGTTTTAACCCACTAACTATTCTCTACCCCACTTTCTCTCTCTCACTCATCTAACAACACTCACAACACATCACCTTTTTCACTTCTTCCCTTAATTCTTGTGCCATAATTTTTTTGAGCAATTTCCACCGGGACGTAGGGAGTATAAAATAATAAAAATATGGTTCTTTTGAGGAGTCTCAAATGAAGTCTGACGGACCAAAATAGAAATACTTCCTCCGTTCCATATTAAACTTCAATAATTTTCATATGGGGTGTCCCATTTTAAATTTCAAAACTTAAAAAAGAAAGTGTTTTTATAATTTTTTTATTTGTGAGTCCTACATGTCATACTCATAACAATTACCTACTAACTATTCTCAACCTCCACTTTCTCTCTCATACCAAATTATCTGCACTCATAATACATATTTTTTTCTTAATTCTTGAACTTAATTTTTTTTTTTCAATTTTAAAATGAGACGGAATGAGTAAGTCTAAGCGTGAGGTGGCACGGACGAATTATTTTTGACGAGTTGGGTTGTAATGAAATGAAATGAAAAGAGAGGCGGCTTTCCGGAGAATAAGAACAGCTGTTTGGATCTGCTGCTTCGGTGTGACCAAACAAGAAGCAAAGATGCAATCATATACTCCTTCCGTTCCAAAAAAAATACTCCCTCCATTCCATCTGAATTAGGATTTTTGGGTTGGACACATGGATTAAAGAAAAAGTGTTAGTGGAGTAAGTGTTGTGAGTATGAAAAGTAAAGTATGAGAGAGAAAGTGTGGTAGAAAATAATGAGTGGAAAGTTGTTGTGAGTGTGAATGTGAGTCTCATTGAATAAAACATTTCCATTCTTAGATTGTCCTAATTCGAATGGGACACTCAAAATGGAAATTTGTCCTAATTCGAGTAGGACGGATGGAGTAACATTTACTTTGAAGTTAGGAATTTAAGAATATAATATTATATTAGGAATGAAAGGTAGAGAGGAAGAGAGAAATTAGTATGGTGGAAAGAGAATGAGTGAAGAATAATGAATGGTTGGGAGGAATAAAGAGAATGAGTGGAGGATTATAAAAGTAATAAAAAGCTTCTATTTTTGAATTGTTGGAACTTTTGTGAAATTCCCTAAATAGCAAAATGTTGCAACTTCTTTGGAACGGATTGAGTACTCCCTCCCTCACAAATACTAGTTTTATTTAATTTTTACTCCCTCCGTCTCAAAATGATTTTTTCATTTGTCATTTTTCATTGTCTCAAAAAGTTCTTCCAAATTATACAATTTTGGCTTAAAAGTAGATAGACACAACATGGCTAGTGAAACAACAAGTGTTTGTGTCATTTAAAAGTTTGAATAGTCAAACGTGAAGATCATTTTGGGATGGAGGGAGTAATAATTAAAACAACACACGTGAATTTTGAATTAAAGTATATATATTAATTTTATTATATTAACAAATATTTAAAATTGTTATTTATAAACTATTTATCAATATATACAAAAAAATACTTGTATTTTAGACCAGGTAATACAATAGTATTATAAAGCGAACATCTTTGAAGCAAAGTTTTTTCTAGTCTCAAAACAAAATGTTTATTTTTCATTTAAATGACTTCCTAAATAATATATAGACACGAGTCAATTTTATGAAAAACATGTTTTACACTAAGAGATGTGTAAAACATGTTTTAAATTAAGGAATAAAAAATGTTTTACAATAAAACGAGTGTAAAACAAGTTTTTTTCTCGAAAATTCACTATAGACATTACTTTTAATAATTCTTACATATAACGAGAGGGGTTAGTCTCCTGTAAAATACGTTTTCCTAATGAGTAGGGAAAACGTGTTATTTATAATCATCTGGCGCTCCTCAACACACTCGCTGGATCTTCGTAACACAACAACTGGTCTACCTAAACATTGTTTCTGGCTATCTATTTACACATCAACTGCTCTTAAAATTTCCTTCAAAAAAACTTAGTTATCACTTTCAAAGGTTCTTTTCAGCTTTAGAAAAGTTTATATTGTCTATCAGTTTTACATAGTAATGAATGTGATTTATTTGCTATGCTTCTTTGGAGTCTTTGGCATGAACGTAATGATCGTGTGTGGAACCATTCATCCAGACCTGCATGTTGTATGGTGCAGCTGGCAAGACTACATCATTCGGACTGGCAGGCGGCTCAGCACCGTTCGCAAAGTCGTTCACATGGTTTTTCTGATGTGCGTGGAGTAACATGAGGTATATGCAGTTGTGGTAACTGGACTCCCCCATCTCCTGCATTCCTTAAAGTCAATTGTGATGCTGCTTTCTCAAACGACGATACGACCACTGGTATAGGATTGGTTTTAAGGGACGAGTCAGGAAATTTTATTGCTGCTAAAACTTTGAGGTTCCCTACTAATTATAAAGTGGCTGAAGGGGATGCAATAGGTGTACTGGAGGCGTTGTCATGGGTCAAGGATATGGGTTTGCAGCATGTTACTGTTGAGACGGACAACTCTGTTGTGTACAATTCTATCAAAACGACAACAAACGATATTACTGAGTTGGGAGGTTTAATTCGTGATTGTTGTTTTCTCTTCTCAGAAAAATTTACTGTTTCTATGTCCCTTGTAAGAAGGAGTGCAAACTCTCTAGCAGATTTCTTCTCTAGAATAGCACTTCATGCTAATAATGATGTAATTTGGAGTGAGCTACCAAGTACTGTGGATAGCCACCTCCTTTCGTATTGTCAATGCAAGTAATCCAGTTTTCTTGCGTTAAAAAAAAAAAAAAAAAAGCCTCATAAAGTGTACATGTGAAATTAACCCAAAATGAAATCACTATACTCCCTCCGCTCCATTTTATATTTCAAAATTTTTCATTGTGTTCTATTTTAAATATCAAAACTTAAAAATGATTTTTTTATACATTTTTATTTGTAGGCCCCACATGTCATATTCACAATAATTATAATTAACTACTATACTACTCCCTACCACATTTTCTCTCTCTTACCAAACCATCTACACTCATAACACATCATATTTTATTTTTTTTAATTCTTTAACTTTTTTTTTTTTATTTAAATTGGAACGGATGGATGGAATATTTGAATAAAAAGGGAAAACTCCGTTTTGATCCATTGTACTTTAGGGCGTGTTTCACTTTTACCATCAAACTTTATTTTTTTTTTATTTTTACCATCGTACTACAAACAATGGTGTCATTTTATACCAAATTTGGGTGTAAAATGACACCATTGTTTGTAGTACAATGGTAAAATTGTAACAAATTTGGGCATAAAATATCGAATTTGGTATAAAATGACACCATTGTTTGTAGTATGATGTAAAAATGAAAAAAAATAAAGTTCGATGGTAAAAGTAAAACACGATTTAAAGTACAATGGACCAAATAAGAATTTTCGAATAAAAATTGTACAAAGAATGGAAAAGTAGGTACAATGACAAATGATATGTCATCATTTGCAACCTGCGATTCAGTGATGGAGGGAAGGAAGGGCACTGCAGGACAAAGATTTGGATTTAAATTTAGACAGAGATCTCTCTCTTTCTAAATCTACTTACAGATCTGGTTGTTTTTCTATTTATTTTTTTTCCCCAGTTTTTTTCATTTTAATTTTGAATAAGTGAAGAAGAACATTATTAAATGATGTTTGATCTATTGTATTCCTTCCTTTATGAGAGCCTTTGCATTATCTCCATCGTGGGAGCCTTGTTTTTTTTCGCATGTTTTCCTACAATCATTGTGCAATTATAAGCAGAGGATGATAGCATGGCTTGGAAAGTTTGGTTGACGATTTATTGCTAACCCAGGGGCCTTAAATCATTGTATTTTCAATGCTAAATATTTTCCGGTGGGGGATTTTGTGAATGTCGATATGTGGCATTGTTCAAGCTACGCTTGGAAAGGCATCTGTACGTTCCAGGCAGGGGCGGATCTTACATTGCATGAGGGGTTGCACGTGCACCCGGTCAACCCGTTTTTTTTAACTAAGTGCACCCCCCAAAAAAATTGAGTTAGAGTATTAAATTAACTAGATGTGATGTGAACTTAGTAAAAGGAATAAGAAACCCACCTTATTTATGTTTTACGGGAGACATAACAGAGCCCACAAATTGCAAACACAAGTCTGGAGGAAAGGAGTGCGCACTTGAACGAGAACAGAGAGAACGATCGGAGAGAAAGAGCCGAAAATCCGCCTGAGATCAAGAGTCGATCCAAGCATTATTCTCAATCATTCGCACTCTTGTAAGTATCCTCAAGTCCCTCATCTTATTCTCTTTCTCTGGATTGAAGTAAATTGAAATTTAGGGTTTGAATATTATTTTGGGGCTTTGATTTTTTTTCTTCAAATTTCATGAGTGATTTCAATACGAGTGTTTATTAAATGTTTGACTTTAAATATATATGTGTTTGAATGGTTATTTCATTGATTTTTTTGTAGGATTGTTGGTGTTTTTGGTTGATTATTGAATATGGACAAATTTCTTATCAAAAGGAAAAAAATTGGGGATGGTGAAACTAGTTTTAGGGTGGGTAATTCTAGTAGTGCACCAAGTCAACAATCGGTCCCCGTGATGGCTTCGGCTAGTAAAGAATTTGTTGATTTGAATTGTCTTCCTTCGAATTTTTTTTATCAGACAATCGTATTTGAAGTTATGAATTGTAATGTAATTGCGTTTAGAATTTTTTTTAAATTCAAAGTTATGTAGTGTAAATTGTGCACCCAGTGTTTAGAAATCCAAGATCCGCCACTGGTTCCAGGGTATTGCTACGAGAGGTACAAGGTGGAAGATCGAGAATGCTAGTGTAACTTTTTGCTCGAACACCATCTTTTGTCATCTCTCTTCTTACATTTCTTATGTATATGTAATTTTCATTGTGGTGCTTACTATATGAGGTGAGCCACCGATCTTTGCACTTAATCAATGAATTACTTACTTTCGGGAAAAAAAAGAACTAGTTTATTCAAGCTGGCTTTTCTCTTGCAATGAATTGGAGTTAACTAACATTTTGAAAAAATCATTTTATACATGTATAACTAACATTTTGAAAATGGACAATAAAGCACAGTATTTATTATTTTTTACAATAAAACATAAGCTTTTAAAAATGTTGAATGTGAAAATATCATTCGTTTTGAAACTATGTAATACCTTCGTCCCAGAGTAAGAGTCGTACCTCTCAAATGCACGGATATTAAGAAATGATGGAAATGATTTAATTGTTGTGAGTGTAAAAGTAAAGTAACAGAGAGAATGAGTGGAAGAGAATAGTAAGTTGATTGGTGTTGTGAGTATAAAAGTAAAGTATGAGAGATAATGAGTGGGATGAATAATAAAGATTCATTATCATTTTAGGAATGAGACTCTTACTCTGGGACATACCAAAATAGAAAGTAGAACTCTTACTCTGGGACGGAGGGGGTAATACATATTGTAAAAAACTTACTATGAAACGTAAAACATTTATAATATACAAAATGTAAAATATTTTTATACAGTGTCCCTAAAATTTTAATCCCTCTGTTCCGGTTTATGATTTTTAGTTTGACTTTGAACGCTTATTAATGAATCAAAGCAAACTTGAGTAAAAAATAGTAGTGGATAGAGAATAAATTGTTAATTCATAAAGCAAGTGGGTGAAAAGTAAATGGGTTAATGATGAGCTTTTTGTAATATACTCCATCCATCCCATTTTAAGAGTAAAAAAATGGGTGTGTTCAAGAATTAAGGAAAATGTGATGTGTTATGAGTGTTGATAGTTTGATAGGAGAGAGAGAAAGTGAGGTAGAGAAGAGTTAGTGGATAATTGTTGTGAGTATGACATGTATGACCCACATTTCATTTTAAGATTTTGACTCTTAAAATGGGACGCCCTTTTAGGAAACTTTTTACTCTTAAAATGGGACGGAGGGAGTATGAACTTTATGAAAAAACAAGAATGTCCAAAACACTATTAACTAAGAATCTTAGACAAAAACTTCCGTGCGGCCGTCTCACAGCGTGAGACGGGCCGCTCCATGGGGTTTTTGTTCCGCTGCTTCCCACTTCCAGCTGCTCCGCTACAGCCGACCGCCGGATCCAGCCCTCCCACTTCCCAGATTGCGACACGTGTCATCCTTTTTAAAAAAAAAACCCAATAACTTTAAAATGCTATATCTTGAGAATTATAAGTCGGATTTTTTTAAAAAAAAATACAGTTGTGTTCGTCTCGACGAGACGAATAAAACTACAAAAGTCATGATATGGTTTATTTTTTAAAAAAAACAAATATTTTTTAACCTACAAAACAAGTGAGCTGCTCGTCATAAAAAATGTAACACTTTCTTATGAAGAAAGTAACAGTTTGGTCTTAAAAAAATAACATTTTTTTGTAAGATGTAACAGCAGTTTCGCAAAATAATATAAATAATTTTTGTGGTTAGAAAAAGTAATAATTGAATGTAACAAAATGCTTATATGATTGTAATATGTTATATAGATGAATGTACCAGTTTATAGGTTAAATGTTACATTTTTTTTAAAAAAAAAAGGTAAAAAATCATGTATATAATCGGTTTTGCATTTCAATTGAATGTAAAACCTTAGAAAAGTGTTACAATTGAGAAAAAAATGTTACATTCATTTATTATAAAATGTTACATTAGTTTAGTTGTCAATTTTATGTTATCTTTAATTTATTTCAGCAAAATTGTGATAAATTTTTGAAAAAAAAGTGTTATATTTCCTTATAAAAAGTGTTACATCTTGGTATAAAAAGTGTTACTTCTGTTGGCGAGTAAAAAATAACGGGAACAAAATAAAAAAAAAATGGCGGGAACGGTCGCATGGCGTACGACAGTCGCACAGCAGTCCTCCCCGAATATTAAACTGAGACGGAGGGAGTAACTATACGTAACACAACAAAAAATTTCAGAAAAAACAGTTTCAATTCATATTAGTATTGTGTTTTGACTTGGTCAAAGGCTGAACTCAATCTCCATTGGTAATTCATATCAAGTCAGAACCGGACAGAGACCAACATCTTCCGTACCTTGCAGTTTAGTCTAGCGTGAGCTTGAACATGCTAAAAAAAAATTTCCTCCAAAGGAACTAGAATCAGAATTTTGCTCCAAACACTATTATAAGATGGCAATTTTGCCATATTTTTTCACTTTTTAAATTAATAGTTAATAATATTTTGATAAAAGTCTCACAAAAATGAAAAAAAATAAAAAAATCCTAACCGTTTCCCCCAAACCAGGGGCGGACCTACCCTTAGTGGATGGGGGCAATGGCCCCCCTTTGTTTTTTTTTTTTTTAAAATCGAGTGTGTTTTTTTTTTGGAAAATTTGGAGTATTAGTGTATTATTTTAGACTTTGCCCCCATTTGTTTAAAAATAAATAAATGCATTAGTATTTAGTTTTGCCCACTTTAAATGTGTTATGCAATTTTGCCCCAATTATGAAAAATTTATGGGTCCGCCACTGCCCCAAACCAAGGATCATGTATTTGCATCTTAAGTTCTTTAGAATCCTTTTTTTTTTTTACGATATTCACGCCATAAGGAAGCGAGGAGATGGATCGAACCTTAGCGCTCACTGAGGGCGAGACTTAGCTTTACCTATGGGCAACTCTTTTGGGTACAAGTTCTTTAGAATTGTTGGATCACATTTCTTATAAGAGCAAATCCAAATTCCCTCTCAAGTGAGCAATTATAAGAGTATAAAAAACATCTTTTTGAATTAGATTGATATTTTCCTTTAATGAATTACACATATATTATATTAATTGTTTTTCAGCTATCATACATTTACTTTACTAGCACTACCCTTCTTGCTTGTCAAACTTTTTAGGACATCACTCATATTGAAAAATATGAAAATAGAGAGATGAAGATGAATGAAGATGTTAAGTTAAAATATTAATATTTGATGTAAGTAAGAAAGTTGAATTATGATTTGAGCTTAAGAATTAAAGAAAATAGCAAAATTCGTTAGAGACAGCTATAATGGAGTTTTTGTGAGAAAATTGTGAGAGGGGGTGATATTTATATTTGAGGTAATATGTTAGGTAACAAAAATATATTTTTTTCTTCACTGAAGTTGGCTTAAAATTGAGTCGAAACAGCTTTTTTCTAGTCAACTTCCCGTTATAGTTACATTTTTTAATAAAAAGTGTTACATTTGATTTTATTTTTTTTAAAAAGTGTTACTTTCCTTCAATAAAAGTGTTATATTTGTTGGCCAGCAGAAAATGGCGGAGAGAAAAAATAATGGAGGCAAAAAAAAAAAAAAAATTACAGGAAAAGCGGGTCGACCCGTGAATGGTCCGTCTCAGTTCTCACTCTAAGACCGTCTCACCCCGTAAAACCGTCTCACGATAGCATGGGCGGACCTGCGGTATAAGGAGGTGGTGCACGTGCACCTGCACCTGCTCAACTTTTGTTAGCAAGAAGAAAAAAAAATTGTATTTAGGATATACTAAAAGTGCACTAGGTAAACCAAAAATCATCTCTAGCTCAGTTGGGCAAAAGTCAGGCTTATGTTTGTGAATGGAGTGGGTTTGAATTTGAATCCCACTAACTCCTAACTTTCTCGCTTCATAATGCTTGTATTTTGATTTTTTTTTTCTTTTTCTATTTATAACTGATTTTTTTTTACTGTAATCACTAAAAAAAATTTAGTATAATTATGCACCCCTGAGTAAAAGATTAAGGTCCGCCACTGCACGATAGTCCAGCCTAATCTTTATAGTATACTTTCTTATCTTCATAATGTGCTAAATTTTGTTGAAAGCTACGTTTTAGGTTTTATGTACACCCAATTAGCTATCATCAGAACTTGCCAAATTAGACCGGTGACAAGACAAAAAAAACAAAAAAAAAACGCTCACCTAAATAGCTAAACTCACCAAACAATGTAAACTCACCAAACGATGGGCACTTATTTTTAGAGCGCATAAAAATTACAAAAATCCATATATATATATATATATATTATATATATATATATATATATATATATATATATATATATATATATATATATATATAGAGAGAGAGAGAGAGAGAGAGAGAAATGAAATATGAGTATGATAAGCGGGGTTTGATTTATAAGTTGAGCTCACAATTTAAGTGAGTGGGTACGATAAACGGAAATTTTAATATTAATTAAACCTTTGACATTTTAAGTAATGAGACACTCGAAAGAGAAATATGTGCATACTGCTAGAATCTACATAATTATAGTAATTTTATTTAGAAAAGCTAAATTTATTATTAAAAATTATGGTAATTTGTTGATTTACTATTATAATTAAATTTTATCTTATGCTCTACGGAAAAGCATTAGAAAAATCATGTACTATAGTTTTTTTTTTTTGTTGAGTTGGCATTTCCATACATTGTTGATATGATATTTAATAAAAATACTCGCACCTGTTTTTTTTTTCTCAAAAAATAAATAAATACATTCTCCACCTGTATGTGATAAAACTAAGAGGTGGTCTCCCATGAGAACAAGGGGATCCGTCTCATGCATGAGACGGGTCGCCCCATGACCCATGGGCCGAACCCGCCACGTGGCAGCCTCCCAGAGCTCCAAAATTTTTTATTTTTTATTTTTTTTTAGTTTTTATATTATTTTTTCGGCTTTTCCGTCGTTGACCAAAAGTAATAGTTACCATAACTTAATGTAATGACTGAATACATATAAAGTAATATTGTTCATAAGTAAACGTAACACCTGTTTTACAAAAACAAAAGCTCGTTTTACCCATTTTTTTCAAATGTAATACTAACTATAATTACATATAACCCAAGCAATATCTAAATGTAATTATCATTTATACTGAAATGTAATAATGCTTTTGCAAAAATGTAAAATATTGTGTATTTTGATTTAATTTTTTGAAAAGTAACAACTCATATATATGAATGTACTGTAATTGTTTGTACAAGTAAATGTAACACTTTAATAAAAGAAATTATAAAATATTTCTATAGTGTTTTTAGCTCTAAAAATGTAAATGGTTGAATTATTACTTTTTCTATACATATGTGTTACAATTATGTATAAACATTATTACATATAAGTAACACGTTCGTTACATTTTAGTTGTAATAAGTATTAATTTTGGCAAACGAAGAAAACATAAAAAAAACACTGTTACTTTTCTATATATATGTATTACTTTTATGTATACAAACTGTTACTTTATATGTATACATTCATTACATTATGTTATAATAACTATTACTTTTGACAAACCGAAAAAAAAACCAAAAAATATAAAAATTTAAAAAAAAAAAAAAAAAAAAAAAAAAATTAAATTTTTTTGGGCCTATGAGAGGCTGCCACGTGGCAGGGTCGCCCTTGAGTTCTGGAGCCAAAAAAAAATAATAATAATAAAAAATATTGGGCCTATAAGAAGTTGCCACGTGGCATGGGTTGCCCCTTGGGTCATGGAGCCGGTTCAATGGCCGGGTCATGTGTTGGGTTTTGGGTCGAAATGACCCGTCTCATGGATGAGACGGGTATGTGTGTTCTCACTTGAGTCTTTGTCTAAAACTAAAAGCAAGTGAAATTCTCATTTTTCAAAAGATATTCCTTATATCAGGTTTTCTTTTTCTTTTTTTCCAATAAACAACCTGTAGGAATATATTTTTTTGGTTTTCTTTAATCTCTCTTTGATAATCCTTTCCAGCTTACTTTTCACCAAATTTTATTCTTCACCACAAATATAGATTTCAAACAGCTAAAAAGATTGATATGTACAGTACCTATAATATAATCGCTGTAACCATTTCTCCAACATTGAAACCAATGTGAACAAAGAATTATATACGCGCATAATTAAAGCTTCCTTTAATTTAATATTTTTTGAAGCAAATAAAACTTCCATTAATTAATATCATAGATTTATAGTAACATTAAACCGTCAATATTGAAATTGACATGAAAAAGAATTAAAAAAATACGTATATGAGCAAAAATTGCATCACCTAATACTCTCATTTATGATTTCACCAAAAAATCATTAGATAAAATATTTTTTTTATAATCATTTTAGAGAAGAAGATTGAAATTCTATCATACTCTTTTATTTTTCTTGGTATCAGTTGTGGTGAATTCACTTGAAGTTATTTGACCCTCTTAATTATTTTCTGGCTTCACCACCACCTGATTTATTTTGACTAGGCCTTCTTCTAATACTACTAATTGCTATTTCGACATTGTACTTATACATTGTGTTGTTAGATCAATATGGCTTGCAACACAAATAATTTGGTACCTTCCATTAATAAAATCATAACTATGACATTAATATAAAGTATGGTCAAAATAGTCAATGTGTAGAATCCCTGAAATGTTATTTATCTATCTTTGATGGGCAAGATGGTAAATCAACATTGCTTTGGAAATGAATAGGTATGGTCCCTATTTGAAGTGTCACCATGTTTACTATATAAAGGCCCTTCCATCAAGCCTTAAACATACTTGATTCTTACTTTTCTCTCTACATACTCTCTTAATAATTATCTAGAAGAAATTCTGAGAAACTTAAGAGACACTCTCATTTAGAAGATCATCTCCCTACATCTTCATCATCCTTAATCTCCCTTCAAGACACAATAATGGATTCAACAGGTATACATTTATTACATGCTTCCGCTTCATCTTTCCTCTTTCTCTTACTTAAATATGAGTGTGGCATTCAGGGATTAAAATTGTTCTATCAATTGGTATCAGAGCCCCGTTCATTATTTAGTTTGAGTTTGAGTTCTTGTATTAGGAAAAAGCATTAAACCGCTTTAACTATGATTCATTTTCCCTGTTGAATCTTAAGGTTTTTGATGTCGATTAGGGACTCTAATTCGTTAATAGAGTGCTGATGATCTTCATCTAAATTAAGTAAATGGTTTGAAAAGTTTTTGTTCTTTAAAATGGTTCATGTGAGACTATCCCTTAAAAGCATGGTTTATGTTGTAATAAACATACCATGTGGATCTACTCACTTGATTCCACTAATTTAAAGCAAGATTATCCCTATATAACGTGGTTTTATGTTTTAAGTACATACCATGTGGATCTACTTGCAATTCATTAATTTTGGGAAATTTTTAAACAAAATTCAGAAGTGCAGAATTCGCCTTGCTCGGCCGAGTCCTTTGTTCTGCTCGGCCGAGCATATGAAAAGGCGCGAACTGCTCGGCCGAGTCCTTTGTTTTGCTCGGCCGAGCAGATGAACAGGCGCCAAATTTAACATAAACCGGTTGGATCTTTGGTCGAGTCCGGTTCGGTTCTCTTGATAATCCGGTCGGGTTTTTGACTATGCCCGGTCGGACCAAGACTTGCACGGCCGAGCGTTGGGATTTGCTCGGCCGCGCATTGTATGTCAACAAGGGCAAAATGTTCTGATTAAAAGTGCTCGGCCGTGTCCTCTGTTCTGCTCGGCCGAGCAGATCAATTTTCAAACAATCTGATTTAAAGTGCTCGGCCGAGCACTTTCCCTGACTCGGCCGAGCAGTCACTGTTCACAGATTTTTTGAAAAAATACTTATTTTCTGTACAACTTTTGTTTCCCTTGGACAAAACATTAATTTTTCAAACCTTAAAGCCCTGATTAATTATATGCTTAAATAATTTTATTCATTATTTAAATAATATTATCACCTAAGTGATTAACGTTATTTAAATGCAAAATTATTAAAGTGTTGAATGTTTAAGATATAAATGACTTGAATTTTCCAAAGAAGATCTTGACATTTGACTAACGATGGTATATCAGGCTGGAAACCTTGACTGGTCTCCTCAACCATCCGAACGGATTGGTGGAACGACTAAGGTTGAACAACGCCACGTACTAAAGAAAGTCTTAAGCATTCTTGTGATGACATATAAAATGAACATTTGGTAATTTTATTAAATGCTTAAGACTACCCAAAGGAAGATTAAGCATTTAATCAAATATTGTTCAAATTACTTGTCATCTAAAGTAGTTATTTATGAGTCAATTCGCAATCCAAAGATTAGTTTTGATGTCATGTTAATTGCTTTATTGATGGATTTCATTTGATATAATTAATCTTTTAATTCATAATGTAGTTACTTATTATTGTTTTGTATTCATTCTTGTTCTCGATTCCCAGATTTACTTAACGCTTCTTCTATTACTGCTGCGATGAGCACAATTCCAATGCTTAATAGGACAAACTTTAAAACTTGGAAAAACAAAATTACTATGATCTTGGGCTGCATGGACATAGACCTCGCATTTAGGGAGCCAATTCCTCTTCCTCTTAGTGAAGATAGCACCGCTGAGGATCGCTTGAACTTTGAGAAGTGGAAACGCTCTAATCGCGTAAGTCTTATGATCATGAAAAATGTTGTCCCGGAGGCATTTCTAAACAGTGTCCCCGAGGACGTTGATGCTAAGACCTTTCTGGAAACCCTTGAGCAGCGCTTTGCTAAAAGCGAAAAGTCGGAAACAAGTTCTTGTTTAAAAAAGCTTGTTTCCATGAAGTACAAGGTACCGGGAACTTAAGGGAGTATATTTTAGAAATGCTTCACTTATCAACTAAACTAAAAGACTTAAGTTAGAGATATCGGAAGATCTTCTCGTCCATTTAGTGTTGATTTCTCTTCCTCCTCAGTTTGGTCACTTTGAGGTGACCTATAATTGTCAGAAAGACAAGTGGGATATTAATGAATTAATCTCACATCTGACACAAGAAGAAGATAGGTTGAAGCAATCTAAAATTGAAAGTGCTCACTTAGCATCTACCTCTTCTCATGGGACTAAGAGAAGAGGGAAGGAAATTGCGGTAACAAGCAATAAGAAGCCTAAAGGATCATCTGATGATCGTAAGGAAAAGAAGTGCTTCTTTTGCAAGGACCCGAGTCATATGAAGTACGACTGCCCTAAGTATCACGCTTGGCGTGCTAAGAAAGGTATGTCATTTGGTCTTGTTTGTACTGAGGCTAATTTAGTTTCAATTCCTACATATACATGGTGGTTGGATTCTGGTGCAACAACTCACATTAGTATGTCTATGCAGGGTTGCCTGAATTACCGAAGACCCAGTGAAGATGAAAGATTCATCTATATGGGAGCTGGGAACCCGGTAGAAGTCATAGGCATTGGAACCTTTAGATTGTTGTTAAGTACAGGATATTATTTTGTATTAAATAATACTTTTATTGTACCTTCGTTTAGAAGGAATTTAATATCTATCACTGTTTTGGACAAAGAGGGTTACTCTTGTTCATTTGGTAATAATAGATGTGATTTATATTTCAATTCCATTATTGTTGGTACTAGTACTTTATCGAGTAGTGATAATCTTTATTTGCTTAACACTACTCAAACAATCAATGAGTCCATAATAATGAAACTAAATCTAAGAAGCGAAAGTTTTCAAGTGAAAATTCTTATACCTTATGGCATAGGCGTTTGGGTCATATCTCCAAAAGGAGAATTGATAAGCTTGTGTCAGAAGGAATCATAAATAAACTTGATGTTCCTGAAAAGGACTTTTGCATTGAATGCCTAAAGGAAAGTTTACAAACTCGAAAAGAAAGGTATCCTCGAGAGCCTCAAGCGTCTTAGAACTAATACATACGGATATTTGTGGGCCATTCCCTTCTCCTTCTTGGAATGGTCAACAATATTTTATTACGTTCATAGACGACTACTCTCGATATGGATACATTTATTTGCTTCATGAAAAGTCTCAATCTTTGGACGTTTTCAAGTCTTTTAAGCCGAAGTTGAAAATCAACTAGGTAAGACTATTAAGAACGTTAGATCCGATCGTGGTGGTGAATACTATAGTCGGAATGATGGTTCGGGAGAACAACGTCCGGGTCCTTTTGCTCGCTATCTTGAAGAGCGTGGGATTGTCCCTCACTACACTATGCCGGGTACGCCTAGCATGAATGGTGTAGCTGAGAGACGTAATAGAACCCTTAAGGATATGGTAAGAAGTATGGTTTCTTGTACTTCTTTACCTCACTCATTATGGGGCGATGCATTAAAAACCGCAACTTATCTTCTAAATAGGGCTCCCTCTAAGGCCACTAACAATAAAATCCCTTATGAATTATGGACGAATAAGAAACCGTCCCTAAATCATTTTCATGTATGGGGTTGTCCAGCAGAAGCTAGGCCTTATAGGCCTAACGAAGGAAAATTGGACGCTAAGACAGTTAGTTGCTACTTTGTAGGGTATGCCGAAAGATCAAGGGGCTATAAATTTTACAACCCGAAAACTAGAACGTTTTTTTGAAACGGGAAATGCTAGGTTCTTTGAGGATGTTGAATTTAGAGGGGAAATTAGGAACAATAATTTTGAATTTAAGGAAGAGGAATCCTTTTCTATACCTCTTCCCTTAGTAGTCCCAATTGAAAATCAAGTACTTGTACCTGAAATTCAAGAGGAACAAATTCAAAATATTGACTCCCCTATAAATATTGAACAACATGAAAATGTTGATCAAAATTAGGAAATTCAACAACCTCAAAATGAGGAAGAACCAGTGCCTTTAAGGAGATCCAATAGAGTTAGAAGAAGTGCCATTTCGGAGGATTATGAGGTGTATCTTGCAGAGAATGAAGGACACTAGGTTTAGTGGGAGATGAGCCTCTCACATTCCATGAAGCCATTAAAGGTCCTAATTCTCATAAATGGATCAATGCCATTAATGAAGAGTTAAAATCTATGAAAGACAACGACGTTTGGGATCTTGTCTCATTACCGAAGGATGTGAAACCGATTGGTTGTAAATGGATATTTAAAACCAAAAAGGATTCACAAGGTAATGTGGAAAGATATAAGGCTCGTCTTGTTGCCAAAGGTTTCACTCAAAAAGAAGGTATTGACTACAAAGAAACATTCTCTCCGGTGTCTTCTAAAAACTCCTTTAGGATCATTATGGCTTTAGTGGCACATTATGACCTTGAGCTTCATCAAATGGATGTAAAAACTGCTTTTCTCAATGGAGACATTGAGGAAACCATTTATATGAAGAAACCAGAAATGGTAGATGATTTGGAACAAACTAATCATTTAGTTTGTAAACTTAAGAAATCCATTTATGGGCTCAAGCAAGCTTCCCGTCAATGGTATCTCAAATTTAACCAAGTAATTCTTTCATTTGGCTTTGAAATGAATATTGGTGAAGATTGTATATACCATAAGTTCAGTGGGAGTAAGTTTATATTCTTAGTCTTATATGTGGATGATATTTTGCTAGCTAGTAATGATATAAACCTTCTAAAAGAAACTAAGAAATTTCTTTCAAACAAATTTGAAATGAAAGATCTTGGTGAGGCATCTTTTGTATTAGGAATCCAAATACACCGTGATCGCTCACGAGGTACTTTAGGATTATCACAAAAGGCCTATATAGAGAAGGTATTACAAAGGTTTAGCATGCAAAACTGTAAACCACATGACACCCCTGTCTCTAAAGGAGATAAATTCAGTCTCAATCAATGTCCCAAAAACAATTTTGAAACCAAGTATATGGAAAACATCCCTTATGCATCAGCAGTAGGAAGCTTAATGTATGCTCAAGTCTGTACTCGTCCAGACTTAGCTTTTATTGTTGGGATGCTTGGTCGATACCAAAGCAATCCGGGGAGAGAACATTGGGTCGCAGCCAAAAGAGTGATGCGGTACTTACAAAACACCAAGGACTACATGCTTACATATTCAAAGTCGGATCATCTCGAGATCATTGGGTATTCCGATTCCGACTTTGCTGGATGCCAAGACAGCCGTAAATCAACGTCTGGTTATGTCTTCACATTAGCCGGTGGAGCCATTTCTTGGAGAAGTGCCAAGCAGACACTCGTTACTTCCTCCACCATGGAAGCCGAGTTCGTTGCTTGTTTCGAGGCATCCAATCAAGCTATATGGCTGCGTAAATTCACTAAGGGACTGCGTATTGTTGATAGTGTCGAAAGACCTATTAAGCTTTATTGTGACAATAGGGCAGCGGTCTTGTACTCCAACAATAACAAGAGCTCGTCAAAGTCTAAACACATTGACATTAAATTTCTTGTTGTAAGAGAGAGGGTACAAAATGAATAAATAGAAATACAACTTATTGGTACAAACTCTATGTTAGCGGATCCGTTTACTAAGGCGTTATCACCTTTAGTGTTTCACGAGCATATTGCTCATATGGGTGTAACAACTTTTGATAACATTTAATATAGTGGGAGTTTATGTTGTTTTCTTCAATTTTATTGTTCTATTATTATTTAAAGTTTGATCTCTTTTGGTTAAGTTGGACTAGTTGGAAGAATATGTATATATTCATTAAGATCCATGCTACACATCCATACTTTTGATCTATGTCATTTAGTTGAATTAGTATATGTAATTATAGTGGGTTTAGTTGCGAATCAATTACAACGACTGCCCCTTTAGTTCTATACTTGTATGGCTAATGGACGAGATTGTTATAAGTGATAACAAAGTGCACATTTGGGTTATCATTTATGTTGAACTTATGATTTAAAGGAAGAAATTTGTTTTGCAACCCAAGTGGGAGATTGTTAGATCAATATGGCTTGCAACACAAATAATTTGGTACCTTCCATTAATAAAATCATAACTATGACATTAATATAAAGTATGGTCAAAATAGTCAATGTGTAGAATCTCTGAAATGTTATTTATCTATCTTTGATGGGCAAGATGGTAAATCAACATTGCTTTGGAAATGAATAGGTATGGTCCCTATTTGAAGTGTCACCATGTTTACTATATAAAGGCCCCTCCATCAAGCCTTAAACATACTTGATTCTTACTTTCTCTCATCTAAATTATCTCTTCATTATTGAAAGAACTTTTGAGAGACTAAGAGACACTTTCATTTAGAAGATCATCTCCCTATATTATCTTCTACTTCATTCTTATTCTCCCTTCAAGACATCAAGATGGATTCAACAGGTATGCATTTATTACATGCTTCCGCTTCATCTCTTCCTCTTTCTCTTGCTTAAATATGAGTGTGGCATTCAGGGATTAAAATTGTTCTATCATGTGTCACTTCACCTATGGACTACACCAATTCAAGAAGCTTAGTGATATTATATTACCCATTTGCCCATCACAATTAGGTAATTATATATCCAGGAATTCTACACATTTTATTATCAACTATACTTTATAAATTAACATTATAATCATAATTTTATAAATGGAAGTCTAAATGACTTGTGTTGCAAGCCATGTCCTTACAGAGATGAAGCTCTAAATGATGTGTTGTTCATGAATGTGGGTATTTGTTCTTAGCTTAACAGTATTTATCAGATTTTCAATCCAAAGTAGTAGGATTTGAATTTTGTTCCAGAACCTCAATGATTATTAGAAAAATCAGATGAAATTTCATTGGGTTTAGGTATTGGGTTTTGGTTTTTATAATGGGTGATTAAAGATTAAAGAGGAGACGATTTTACATGGAACTAAATTTTCATCATTGGCTCTTTGCAGTATACTTGGTGCAATGGGGTAATTGGTGTTTTTTTAAACAGATGAGGTAATTGATGTTGAATAATACTCTTTTGGGTATTTTGGTCATTTTCTCATAATCAACTATTTTCAATTTATTTTAAACAAATAATCAAATTTACCTTTTGTAACTTAAGTTAATTTTAAACAGCTGCAACAAACACTACATTCACTCATCAGCTATAAGTCATCAGCTATAAGTTATCAGCCACCAGCTATCAGCTATAAGCATTCAGCTGTGACAAACGGGCCTTAAAAAAGACCAACAATTAACCTTTCACACTCATATTTAAACAACCACTACCCAAATTATTATTTCCTCTCTTTGTTTGTTGTAATAAAATGTTAAAAATAAAATAAAAATCACTTTTACTTTTAACTAAAAATAAATTTTGAATTTTTTTAAAACGATTTCGAGACAAAAGTTGGAAAAAACTACTTGAAGCCGGCCCACTTTTCACTAAAATATACTAAAATTATACTACTATCGCATATCAAAATGCGCATATATTAACATCTAGCCAACATAATGAACAATGAGCTATTCCTTCCTTCAAAAAAGAAAGGAAACAAAAAAAAGCTATAGTATTATTTAACAAATTTTAATAGTAATGCAAAAATTGTTAATGAGCATTGTCTAGAAAATGAGAAAATTACCGAAGCTTCTGTAATTTTCTTTCCCATAGATCTTGTTATCTTGTAGTCCATATGATTGGGTAGAGAAGATTTTTTTTTTAATGGGAAATGTGGTCCATTGTTTTAAAATGAAGCTTTACAATTTGAAAACAATAATTAAGTTCTACCAAATCACTTAAATATTTGATTAGACATCACTATCTTTTTCTGCTTTTACCCCTCTTTTCTTTTGACTTATTTGAGATATTTCCACCAGATTACTTTTTTTTTTTCATTTAATGCTTATTTAAATTTTTAGGTCAACGGCGTCGATTCACGGGTTTCGTAGCCAAGAGTTTTTTTTTTTTTTTTGGCATTTATAGGTCAATAACTATCATTAGAATTGAGAATTGTACACCATGCAGATATGATTAATAATCAAGTAAACTACCAAACTAACATGCGTACTACTTCAGATTATCATATTTACCTCCATATTATTGAAACAACCAATTTTACCTACGTACTATTCATAAATTACTCAAATTGACCCAAATTGCTTATGAAAGTTATAAATGTTAACTGACGTTACTAATTTAACGGATATTACAAATAACTTTTTTCAAATTACCCCATAATTGTGAAGGGGCTATAATGGAAAACATTAATCTAGACATTAAGCCCCTCTTTTAAACAACTCAGATCCACATCTCCTTCAAATTTCGAAGGCCCAAAGAATTTTTTCAGCTTCTTCTCCGGTCACGCCATCCCCACCGACCGACCACCCTCCTCCAACAAAATATCTAGTCCCCCACCCCTTTTCTGTCTCACCTTCACTCCGACCAAACCCTTGAGAAATCCGCCACAAGGAGTGCTGGATCATGCAACATTCTTCAGATCCACTCTCCTCTCTCCTCTCCACCCCTCCCCGTAAATCATGTCTCCCCTTTCTCGAGTTTGCTGCTGTACTTGATAAAAGATTTTACCTATTATTTTACTTTCAATCATAGCTCTATTTGGTACTTTTGATTTATTTTTATATATATTTTGTGGATTTTATTCTTGGTAGTATTTTGTGGTTGAAACAGGTTTTTAGGGACCTTTCGGGTTAAAATATGGCCCATATAATGAACCGGAGCAAAAGAGTTGAAGACGGAACAAATTGGGAAGAAAAAGGAGTGGAAAGTCAAAATTTTGGTTAGAACGGCCGTGCTTGTAAAATAGAACGACCGTGCCATTCATGTCAACTTCCAGCATCAAAAGCCAAATTCCGCACGGCCGTGCAGTTTACAAAGCTCGACCGCGCCAGAAGTGATGGTCCGGCCGGACCTACCTATTAACCCGCCCGAACCTTATGCGCCTATTCTGAACCATTGAAAAGCCAACAGTCATCTTTTGGTGCTAGTTCCGGAAGAGACACCCTTTTTGGCCCTTTTGCATATTTAAAGAGGCATTTTCAGCCTTAGAAAATATCTAGAAATCATTGTAAAATTACTATAGCAAATTCTTAGTCCAAGTACATTAGTATATTCAGCTTTTGTGTAAATCACAAAAGGTGTTCTTGAGTACTTGAAGTATAATTCATTTAGGTTTATTTTCAGCCATTCTATCTTCATTAAATTTGAATAAGTTCCTCTTCTTCTTCTTCTTCTTCTTCTTCTTCTTCTTACAATTTATGTTTTATCCGCCCAATCCCATTCTCTCTGTTATTTTTTTTCTTTTTAAATATGCAATTTAATTTGAGGCTTACTATGAGTTTTTCCAAATCCGAATCATTTGAGAGATTTGTCAATCTAAAGCTAAATATGAAAATTTGGGTTTATTTATCAAAATCTGGCAAAAAATTAATTTCAAATTGTTGATTACATTTACTGGGAATATGAGCTTTATTGTGTTTTTTTTTTGTTTTGTTTATGATGTTTGTGATAATTTAAGTTTGTTGATTATTGGTTATTTTGAAAATTGTTGTTTCGATTCTGATGTACTTTGGGATTTTTGATGAAAATGATGGGTGAAATGAATGGTGGAGGTGGTGGTGACGGGGACAGTGGTGGTGGTGGTGACGGGATGGTGGTGGTGGTGAGATGGTGGTCAGTAATTCTATTTTTTTACATTATTTTCAGTTAATATAAAATTTAATTTTGTTTTTAACCATAAATATCAAAAGAAAAATTGGACATAATATGTTAGTTCTGTTTAACTGAAATAAATTTAAATATTAATAAGGCTAAATACATTATAACACATAACTAAGCGAAAAGAAGTTTGTTATGTTAAACGGGCAATTTGAAAATTTTAATAGAAATTTTGTTAAACATTTAACACCCGTTAACTTCCATTAACGATTGTTAACGATTTTGATTATTTTTGTAATTTTATAAATAGTACGCGGGTTAGATTGGTTGTTTCAATAGTGCACGGGTCAATATGATAATCTGGAGTAGTGCGCGGGTCATTTTGGTAGTTTACTCATTAATACTCCCTCCGTTTCAATTTAAACTTTAAAAAAATTTAGTTTAAAATTTTTAAAAAAGTGATGTGTTGTGAGTGTAGATGTTTGGAAGGAGAGAGAATGTGAGGTAGGAAATTATAAAAAACAGTCCTTTTTTAGGTTTTAAAGTTTAAAATGGGACAAATAAAATGGAATTTTTTCAAGTAAAAATGGGCGAAATAAAAACTTTCCTTTTTAGGTTTTAAAGTTTAAAATGGGATAAATAATAACTTTCATTTTTTAGATTTTAAACTTTCTTTATTTCTAAAATATTTTTTTACTTTATTCTTAATCAAGCAAAAATGCGCTTTCCATAAGGAGATAATGCTTCTTTTGTCCTAAGAAAAAAGTTTTTCTAAAGTCTTTTTTTTTTGTTGTTGCGATTACATTATTATTTTCACAATGTTTAATAGAAATGTAAAAATTGTAAGAACATGGCTTGCAACACAAGTCATTTAGTAATTCCATACATGAAATCATACCTATAATGTTAATATAAAGTGTAGTGAATTAATATAATGTGTAGAATTCCTGGATGTAATATTACCTATTTTTGATGGGCAAAGTGGTAATTTAACATCACTAAAGGTTGAAAGGGTGTAGTCCCTAAATGAGGTGCCTTTTGGTTTCATATATAAAGGGTTCTCCATCAACCCTAGAAATCACTCCATTCATTTTATTTTCTCTCCCAAATAATCTTCATATTGCTAGAGACATTAGAGAGAAAAGGCACAATCATTTAGAAGAACTCCGTCCCCTTAATTCTTCTTCTTCTTCTTCTTATTCTCCCTACAACATCTGTAATGGATTCAACAGGTATTATTTCGCTTCCGCCTTCATCTTCTTCCTCATTCTTATTCTGAAAATGAGTGTGGCATTCAGGGATATAAAGAATTGTTCCAACAATTGGTATCAGAGCCCCGTTCATTTTGGTTTAAGTTTGGGTTCTTCTTTGAGAAAGTTTTGTACTTTCAATTTGATTCATTTTCCCTGTTGAATCATTAAGTTTTAATGTTGATTAGGGACTCTAATTCGTTCATAGAGTACTGATAATCATCATCTAAAATTCAGAAAATGGTTTGAAAGTGTTTTGTTCATTAAATTAAAATGGTTCAAGTTAGACTATCCCTTCATAACATGGTTTTATGTTTTAAGTACATACCATGTGGATCTACTTACTTGATTCCATTAATTTTAAAAGCAAGATTATCCTAAATAACATGGTTTTATGTTTTAAGTACATACCATGTGGATCTACTTGTTATTCATGCCTTTTGGGACAAAATATGGAAAACGTGCAGCAAAAATGCATGAAACGGTGGCTTTAGCCCGGTCGGGTATTATGTTCCGCCCGGTCGGGTCTTATTTTCCACCCGGTTGAACTAAATGTGTTTGCCCGGTCGGGTCTTTGGTTCCGCCCGGTCGGGCATTGTATGTTGCCCGGTCGGGTATTAGGCATTGCCCGGTCGCGCATATTCACTATTCACAGAATTTTTGCCTTTTTCAAGATGTTGCACAATTTTGTTTCCCCTTTTGAACAAAACCATAATTGTTTTCAAACCTTAAAGTTTTGATTAATTATATGCTTTGATAATTTTATTCATTGTTTAAATAATATTGTCGCCTAAGTGATTTACGTTATTTAAACCCTAAAATTGTAAAGTGTTGGATGTTTGAGTTGATATGTGAATGGCTTGAATTTTCCAAAGAAGATCTTGACATTTGACTAAACTTGGGCATTCATGTGGTAACAAGTAAAATGAACATTAGGTTATTTTCTTAGATGCTTATGTCGGCCCAAAGGAAGATTAAGTATTTATTAAAATATAAGTTCAAATTACTTGTTACCTAAGGCAATCATTTATGAGTCAACTCGCAATCCAAAGATTAGTTTTGATGTCATGTTGATTGTCTTGTTGATGGATTTCGTTGATATAATTAATCATTTTTCATTATGTAGTATCTTATACATGTTTTGTATTCATTCTTGTTCTCGAAATTCTAACAGATTTACTTATAGCTTCATCCGTAATTACTGCTATGAGTACCTTACCAATGCTTAATGGAACTAATTTTAAAACTTGGAAAAATAAATTGATGATGATCTTAGGCTATATGGACATAGATCATGCATTAAGGGAGCCGTTTTCTCTTCCTCTCTCTAATGAAAGCACTCATGAAGATTGCTTAAATGAGGAGAAGTGGAAACGCTCCAATCTGTGAGCCTAATGATCATGAATATAGTTGTCCCGGAGACCATTTTGACCGGTATCTGCAAGGATATTGATGCTAAAACATTCCTTGATATGCTTGAGGAACGTTTGGCATCTACCTCTTCTCATGGGACAAAGAGAAGAGGGAAAGAAACTGTGGTTGCAAGTAAAAAGAAGCTTAAGGGATCATCTCATGATCATAAAGAAAAGAAATGTTTCTTTTGCAAGGACCTTACTAACATGAAGTTCGATTATCCTAAGTCTCACGCTTGGCGTGAGAGGTATATCATTTGGTCTTGTTTGTATTGTATTAAGGCTAATTTGGTTTCAGTTCCTATATTTACATGGTGATTAGATTTTGGTGCAACCAATCACATAAGGATGTTCAAGTAGGATTGCCTAAATTACCGAAGACCTAGTAAAGATGAAGAAATTCATCTATATGGAAACTAGGAATCCGGTTAGAGTTATAGGCATAAGGATCATTTAAATTATTGTTAAGTACTAAGTATTATTTTGTATTAAATAATATATTTATTGTACCATCATTTAAATGAAATTATGATATTTATCACAATATTGGACAAGGAAGGTCACTCTTGTTCAATAATAATAAGTGTGATCTCTATTTTAATTCCAAAGGTTGTTGGCACTAGTACTTTGTCAATTATTATTTCTTCACTTGACATTATTCAAACAATAAATGTGTCCTTAATAATGAAACCAAAACTGGAAAGCGAAAGTTATCAAGTAAATTTTATTTTATTTTTCATTAAGGCATAGGCATTTGGGTCATATTTCCAAGAGGAAAAATTGATAATCTTATGTTAAAGAAAATCTTAAACAAACTTGATATTTTGGAAAATACTTTTGCATTAAATGCCTTAAATGAAATTTACAAACATTAAAAGAATAGTATTCTCGAGAGTATCAAGTGTCTTTAAAACTAATACATATGAACATTGTGGGCCATTCATTATTCCTTCGTGGAAAGGTCAACAATAGTTATTACATTTATAAATGACTACTCTCAATATGAATGCATTTATTACTTCATGCAAAGACTCAAGTTATGGACGTTTTTAAGTCTTGTGAGGTCAAAATTGGAAATCAACTTTGAAAGACTATTAAGAACATTAGGTCTAATCATGATAGAGTATATCATGGTTGGAATGATTGTTAAAGGGAACAACGTCTAGGTCTTTTTTACTCGCTATTTTGAAGAGTGTGGGATGTCTCCATCTACATTAAGCGGGTACGCCTAGCATGAATGATGTACACAAGAGACATGATAAAATCTTAAGGAAATGGTAATAAGCATGTTTTGTGCTTCTTTTACCTCACTCATTATGGGCGATACATTAAAACCGCAGCCCTTATTCTCATTAAAGCTCCCTCTAAGCTACTAATAAAAACCCTTTATGATTTTGGGACGAATAAGGAACACGTCCTTAAATCATCTTCATTTATGGGGTTGTCTAACATAAGGGTAGACCTTATAAGTCTACTAAGGGCAAGTTAGACATAAGATTGTTAGTAGTTATTCATGAGGTAACCGAAAGATCTAGGGGATATATAAATTTACAACCCGAAATTTGAACATTTTGAAACGAGAAAAGCTAGGTTCTTTGAGGATGTTGAATTTAATGGGAGATTAGGTGTAATATTTGAATTTGGAAAAGAAGAGGCATCCATTTCTTCACCTCTTCCATAAGTTCCAATTGGATTTCAAATTTGTACTTGATATTCAAGAAGAACATACAATTTAAAATAAATATGGTTTGAATTTGGAAAAGAAGAGGCATCCATTTCTTCACCTCTTCCATAAGTTCCAGTTGGATTTCAAATTTTTTACTTGATATTAAAGAAGAACAAACAATTCAAAATAAATATGGTTTTCCTATAAATATTGAACAACATGAAAATGTTGATCATAAGAAGGAAATTCAACAACCTCAAAATTAGTAAGAACCGGTGCCCTTAAAGAGATACAATAAAGTAAGAAGGATTGCAATACCGGATAATTATGAGATGTATCTTACCGAGAAATTAAGGACACATAGGTTAGTGGGAGATGAGCCATTCATCTACCATAAAGCCATTAATAGTCCTAATTCTCATAAGTAGATTAATATCATATATAAAGAGTTGAAATCTTTGAAAGATAACAACTTTTGGGATCTTTTACATTACCTAAAGATGTGAAACCTATAAATGGGTCTCTAAGACCTAAAAGGATTCACAAAAGTAATGTTGAAAGATATAAAGACCCATCTAGTTGCTAAAGAATTTTAACTCATAAGAAAGGCATTAATTATCAAGAAAGAAACATTTCCCGGTATCTTCTAAAAACTCTTTTAAAATCATTATGGCACTAGTAGCAATTTGTGCCTTAAGCTTCATCAAATGGATATTAAGAGAACTTTTCTTAATGGAGACATTGAGGAAACTATCTATATGAAGAAATCATTTATGACTTAAGCAAACTTCTCATTAATGGTATTTAAAGATAATCAAGTTATTCTTTCATTTGGTTTTAAAATGAATCTTGATAAATATTGTGTATACCATAAGTTCAGTGGGAGTAAAAATTATAATTTTGGTCTTATATGTGGGTAATATCTGCTTGCTAGTAATGTTTTAAACCTTAATAAGGAAACTAAAAAAATTCTTTGGAATGAAAGTTCTTGGTGAGGCATCTTTTTGTATTAGGAATCCAAGTTCACTGTGAGTATTTACGGAGTATTTTGGGATTATCACATAAGGCCTATATAGAAAAGGTATTACAAAAGGTATAGCATGCAAAACTATAAACCACTTGACACCCCTAATTTTAAAGGAGACATGCTTAGTCTCAAACAGTGTCCTAAAGTTAATTATGAATCCAAGTATATAAAAAATATCCCTCTTTGCATCAGTAGTAAGAAGCTTAATGTATGCGTAAGTCTTACATTTAATGTTGGGATGCTTGGTCAATACCAAAGCAATCCGGGAAAGAACATTAAGTAGCAGCCAAAAGAATGATAAAAGTATTTACAAAACACTAAAGAACTACTTGCCTATATTTTAAAGTCGGATCATCTTGAGATTATTAGGTATTCCGACATTAGTTAAATTATATGGCTGCATAAGTTTATTAAAAGGACTGCGAATTGTCAATAAGTGTCGAAAGACCGCTTAAGTTTATGGTGACAATCGGACGGTAGTCTTATAACAACAAGAGTTCATCAAAGTCTGAAGGATATAGACATTAAGTTTCTTGTTGTAAAGGAAAATGAACAAATAGAAATACAACATATAGAAACAAACTCCATTTTAGAGGATCCATTTATGAAAGCGTTATCATCTTCAGTGTTTCACGAGCATGTTGCTCATATGGGGTAACAATTTTGATAACATTTAATATAGTGGGAGTTTGTATTGTTATTTCATTAATTGTTCTCTTATTTAAAGTTTTGATCTCATTTGGTTAAGTTGGACTAGTTGGAAGAATATGTATATATATTCTTATTCCATGCTACACATCTACACTTTTGATCTATGTCATTTAGTTGGATTTGTATACGTGATTACTGTGGTTTAGTTGCGAATCAATTACAACGACTGCCCCTTTAGTCCTTATACTTGGATGACATGGACGAGATTGTTATAGATGACAATAAAGTGCGCACATAAGGATTGTCATTTGTGTTATATTTATGGTTTTAAAGGAAATACTTGTTTTGCAACCCAAGTGGGAGATTGTAAGAACATGGCTTGCAAACACAAGTCATTAGTAATTCCATATATGAAATCATACCTATAATGTTAATATAAAGTGTAGTGAATTAATATAAGTGTAGAATTCCTGGATGTAATATTACCTATTTTTGATGGGCAAAGTGGTAATTTAACATCACTAAAGGTTGAAAGGGTGTAGTCCCTAAATGAGGTCCTTTTTGGTTTCATATATAAATGGTTCTCCATCAACCCTAGAAATCACTCCATTCATTTTATTTTTCTCTCCTAAATAATCTTCATATTGCTAGAGAACATTAGAGAGAAAAGGCACAATCATTTAGAAGAACTCCGTCCCCTTATCTTCTTCTTCTTATTATTCTCCCTACAACATCTGTAAGATTCAACAGGTATTATTTCGCTTCCGCCTTCATCTTCTTCCTCATTCTTATTCTGAAAATGAGTGTGCATTCAGGGATATAAAGAATTGTTCCAACA